>CM073143.1:22099265-22499265 GCA_037039145.1 Fundulus diaphanus | reverse complement strand
GTCCACTTGCCTTGCCAGAAGGTTTGCTGTGTCTCCCAGCAGTCTCCAGAGCATGGAGGAGATTCCAGGGGACAGGCGGTCGCTCTAGGAGAACTGGAATCCTCAGACACATTGTTAGGCCCTTAGCTGGTGCAACGGCTCCTGAGTTCCTCCATGATAATGCCTGGCCTCATGTGGCCAGAGTATCCAGGAGGATGAAGGAAATTATACATTGACTGGGCTCCATGCTCCCCTGATGTAAATCCAACAGAACATCTCTGGGACATCAAGTTTAGGTCCACGATGCCACCAGGTAGCACCTCAGACTGACCAGGAGCTCAGCCATGCCCTGGTCTGGATCACCAGCCGTCATCTCACCAGGAGCACATCCTGACATTGTCCCACATGCATGACAGCACATGGGGGGCCGTACTACCCACTGAGGGCCGTTTGGAGTCGCTACGTTGACATTTCAACAAATTGGACCAGCCTGCTGCATCAGCTTTTCAGTTTCACTTCTTTATGACTTTTCATCAAATAACGTGGCATGCTTCTGTTCCTAACCCATTCCATCAGTGAGGATCTTTTATTTTTATCAATATCTGATCATTTTTTGAGCAGTGAATGTCCCAAAAATGTCAAAACCTTTTTTTTTATATCATATACTTAATATTTAAAAAAATGTATATTTACTTAAATTACATATTGATAGGGAAATACATTTTAAATTAACATATGGTAAAATCAGATTATTTCAATATTTATCTGAGATAAGTACATGTAATAAGTCTGTTACTCAGTATTTATAATACTCCCTTTTGTAACTAAATCCTTTATAAATACTTCCGTAATGAAAAAAATGTCTAATACATTCAAACGTTAATTCACTTGTGAATGATAACCAAGATATAAAAATGATACAATATATATTTCAGTACTTATTTCAGGCATGTGCCAACTGTCACTATGTAATAAATAATTGTTACATTTGACAGATCAGTTGATACTCATGTTTATTTTTGTATATAAAGGTGTGTGATGTAGTTTTATTATTTTAATAATTGCACCTTATATAATTTCATTGACAAGTCATTTATTCAAATCAGGCCTTTCTCTGACATCTGATTGGTTCATGTGCACAGCAAAGTCCCTGCTGACCAATCATACTGAAGAGTGATAATAGCCCCGCCCACTGACTCTTTAAGGCTAAAGCTACCAAAATACTGAAATCATCCAAGGTGCTTTTATCAACAAAAATGGACATCTGGTCAGAAATATTTTAGATGCATCTTCCACCAACTGTCTTTGTAACGTTTTTACATTTAGGAAACTTAAGTCGTTTATATTTTCATCGAGGCAGCTCCATAGAATAAAAGCCTGATCAAACGTACCTTTGAGCCAAGCATGGATTATTAGTACAAGAGTCACGGGTGAAAATTAAAACACTTTAATCAATAAAAACAATTCTTGATTGCCAGCAAACGTCTGGAAACTGGGAACTACGATTCAAACTCAAAGCAGAGAGTGCGACACGGTTATGGAGACGTTGGACAAACTACAGAAAACAAACAGGAAAATATTTACAGAACAAGACAGACAAAAAAAAAATAAAAAAATAAAAAAGGAAAAAGTGCACTAAGTAGTAGCGGTACTTAATAGTTGGGTTACATCAGAGTGAATGTCAACCAGATTCATGCCTTAATATCACATTTAATAAAGACATTTCTCGTTTTGAACCTTTTTTTTTTTCTTCCTCTTTTTAATTCGGACATCGTCTCAGTGTTGCGAGTTCTGCTCAGCCTCTTGTAAATGTTTTCACCTAACCGCTATCTTAGCAGCAGCAACACACTCATTTTTTAGTCACCCCCCCCCCCCAAAGACACGCGCACCGACCAACTTCATTCAAACAGACGAGTAATAGCACTTCTACTTCGAGAACGTTCCCGCTTTGCTCTCAAAATCCTTTAAAAGTCAAGATAATGAGAGTTTCAAATAAAGGCATTCGACTTTAAGTGGCCTCGGCACTCGGTCGTTCGCTCAGGCTCGCTTAACTTAACCTCACGCAACAACGCGGCTCGCCCTTTCCACACAGCCTCCGACGCAGGACCTGTGGAACCGAAGCCATCTCCTTCACAGCGGTTAAAGTAATTACTTCTAGTGCATTATTTTTATTTTTTTTTGGGCTGTGGAAAAATCTGCAATTAAGGGGTACGGCGAACACAACGGTGCAACCCGAGCCCTGCTTCGCTCCAGGCGGAAAAATCTGACGACGAGCGCTCAATAAATTATGACCAAAGTCATTCAAGTCAAAACACTGAACCTGCTTATAGATTCGTTTCAAAACAGAGCGATACGTTACAACTGTTGATTTCGGTACATTTAAGACGATTATGGCTTACAGCTAAATGAAAACCTAAAGTTCAGTTTCTCTAAATTAGTTGACCCATTTTTTTTTTTTATTTCATCTGAAACGGGGGACTTTGGAGCGCTACGCAAACGTTCGGTCCTTTTTACCCCCCCCGAGGCCAATAAAAACCCTTCTGACAGGTCCGCGCCTAGTCGTGCTCCAAACTCTTCCAGAGGGGTTCACAGTCCCCTCATGGCTGCGGTTATCCCTGTATCTTTTTTTTCCTTCCACTAAACTTTCCACCAGTAAGCTTGGCCACAGCGCTGTTGCTTCCTCCTCCTTGTAAAGCGTGTCAGTAGTCTTACCAATTAATGCTTAGGCCATAACGACCCCAGGAGAACAGCTCTGCAGTGAAGGTTCTGAGTGTTTGCGATCTTATTAGCCTTAAGTCATAATCATCGACATTAACAGAAACTAATGGTTGAAATATCCCCCTCTGTGTGATGTAAATTTGTTTGAGCACCCTTCTGGATGGTGTTTGAATTTGTTGAGGTGCATCTGTAAGTGTGATCTGCAGCAGCTGGACTTGGACAACAACGGTACAGTACTCTGTGGAGGTCCAGACGTATCGCAGTGAAAGCTTTTATCAACACCGACGTAAAGGGGAGGCTAGACCTATAACTCTGCTCATATCACACATTATAAACAGTTATTTAGAGCCTTCCTAAATGCATGGCCTGTATTTAAACCTGCAGCAACGGAGCAGCGACAGAAAACGTCAAAATGCATACGGCCAAGCCTTTTAAAAGACAAAATTACGGCGCTATGTATAATTCAGAAGGAAGTCGATCCATTTTCGCAACGCTCTGCGCCTCGCCCCAGAAATATCCCCCGGCTCCTCCTGCGGGGCTTCGCGGCCAGCCCTCTTTAACGCTCAGCCTCCGACTTCTTATCCAATCAGCCGACTTCCACACATCCAACCGGGCGTTTTAGGGCCTTCTAGGCTTCAGTGCCGCCAGGAAACGGACTCAACAACTAGACTTCGCGGTACAAACCCACGGAGTAAGAGTGCAGCGTTGGAGCTTTTTGGACTTGTACAGATCGGGTGACCAGGTGCGCCCTACAACCTTTGGTTAGTACAGGTGTTAATGGCATTCTGAAACAATGGACTTCCTGTAGCCTTTGGTTTCTTGTCTCTCAACTTTAGGTGCTGATCTTTGCCTTAAGATCTACAACTTAAAAGCAGTTCCTAAAAGTCTCTGGGTGGGATGTGATCTGATAGTCATTTAAACCCTTTCAATGCAAAGGTGTTCCAACCATGCATGTTGCCAGTGTTTGTTTGCCCCCCCCCCCTCCCCCCTCCCTCCCCACGACATCCGTTCACCCTACAGGCCTCCATCCTTAGTGGTTTGGTGCAAAGGGAAGCAGAGCAGCTATTTCTTTTTCTAGTAGCTCGGTTTTTGTCCTTTAAATCCCATCCTCTCCTCGTCTAAATAATGAAACAACGGTACTCGAGCCAAGAGCTATTCTGCTTCAGAGTTGTTTCTAGGAAAAACAGAGGAAGAGAATGAATGGGGAGAAACTAACCCAGGAGGAGGTAAATGCCGTTTCTCTTCAACAGAATCTTCTTAAAGGAAAAAAGGGCATCTCTTTTGAATCTGCACAAATCTGACTGATTTAGCAAAGTGATAGATTAACCAGCAGCGTTTGGGCTCACTTCTTTTTGTCTTTCTGTTTTTTCTCGGGTTTTCGGCTCTGCTGTGCGGCCGTTGCTCCGCGGGGCATGATCAGCACGCTGCCGTCGGCGCCGTACTGCAGGCAGTACTGGCTGGGGGGGTAGGGCCGGCCGTCCTCGTCCCGCAGCTGACTGAAAACCTCTTGGCACAGGTTCTGCATCTTCTGCTTCAGCTGCCGGATGGAGCGGATGAACTCCATTCTCTCCTTCAGCAGGCGGGCTTTGTCGCGCCTCAGGTCTTGGACGCCCTGCTCCAGGTTGATGATGGTCTCCAGCTTGCGCTTGCGGCAATTCTGGGCGGCCATTTTGTTCTTGCCGCGCCTGCGGATGTCGCGGATGAGGGCGAGCTGGGCTTCGCTCAGGTGGTGCTTGGCCAGGAGCTCGTTGAACTCCTCCACGGGGAGGTTGATGATCTTGTCGTTGGAGAAGGGGATCTTCATGGCCCGGGCTCGGCGCTCGTCGCGACTCGAGTGCTTATCGAGCAGGTCCTGAGAAGGCTGAAGCTTTTTGTCGCGGGCCGTCTTCTTTCCGGCTGAAAGGGGAAGATCTGGATGCTCGGAGAAGGTGGAGGAGAGCGGCACGTTGTAGGTGTGATTGTGGCTGATGCCGTCGAGCTGAGGGAGGCCGTGGAACTGAGAGAGGTCCTGGAAGCTCATGCGGCAGAGCTTGCTGTACTCGGGCTGGTAACCGCCAACCGCACCCTCCTCCGTCTCCACCGCAGCCACCTCCGAGTCGGTGCTGTACCCCACAGCGCCCTCCTCCGAGAAGTTGGCAGAGGTGGAGGAGGACGAGGCCGCAGACGAGCAGGACGTCTCGGAGCTGCTCGGGGAGGCCGGGCTGCGGCTGGAGTCCAGGGAGAGTCCTGAATCTGAATCCAGCTCGTCCTCCAGCTGGGAAGCCTGGGCCTGGCTGAAGCCCTCCTCCATGGCGAGGTCCAGCAGGCTGATCTCGTCCAGCATGGACTCCTCCAGCAGGGTGGTGAAGGGATCGGGCAGGTTCGGCGGAGACGTAACGTTGCTGCTGGAACTGTTGATGGGCGGGAGGAAGACCCCCGTCAGGTTAGTTGCTCCGAAGGTGGCGGTGATGTTGGTGGAGTTGCTGGAGGACAGCCGCACCGTGCTGGTCGTGGGGGCGACGCTGACCGAGTCCAACTGGGGGCTGAAAATCTGCGGGAAGTCTTGGCTGCAGCTGGGCAGGGAGGCCTGGTGAAGGCTGACGTCCTGGTTTATGGGCGTGGGACCGTTGGACAGCCCGAGGTTTCCGGCGCCGTTCGAGTCCGCCGTCCGCTCGCTGGCGCTTCCACCGCCGGACACGGTCTGGAGCGACGTGTTCACCTCCATTGCCTTCAGACAGAAATTGCAGAAGGGTTTAATGACGGTGGTGGATTCAGTGCCCTGCAAAATGATTCATACCCGTCGTCACATCAAACCTTAATGTGGCTTATTGGGATTCTACAGCAGAGCAACACAAGGCAGCGTGGGAAGTGGACGGTAAGTTACACATCGTTTTCAAAAGGTTTTACAAATCCAAATCTGAAAAGTGGCATGTGTTTTTCTTAACCCCCTCTCAACACAAATCCCCCTAAAATCACCTATTTAGCAAAAAATCCTGAGAGTCGTATAACCTTAATATAAATCCAGCTGTTCTGTGAAGGCCTCAGAGGGTTGGTAGAGAACGTTAGAGAAAAATCAGCATCATGGAGACCAACGGTCACTGCAGACAGGTCGGGGAGGAAGATGAGGAGATGTTTAAAGCAGAGTTCACTTAGAAATGCCAAACTTCCACACTGTGACACAATAAAGTCGCTCTATTCTATTGCAACACCCCAACCTTTGAACGCCTCACAGAGATGAACCATAATCAGGAAAGAGATGGTAAATAACCCATGGAGGAGCTGCAGAGATCTGCTGTCCAAAAATCTGGCCTTTAGTGGCAAGAAGCAAAGTAGTCCCGTCTGCAGGTTCCCTAAGGATGTAGGGAACACAGCAAACATGGGGAACAAGGTTCTGATCTGAAAGTTTTTAGGCTATATTGCAAACTAACAGTGCACGTCTCCCTGAGGACACCGTCACCGGTGCAACTTCTTTAACAAATAAGAACTGCCTAAAATCTCACGCTCTTGATGTGCAAAGCTGGTGGACGTAGACCCTTAAAGACCTGCAGCTGCAACAGCAGCTACAAATGGTTCTGCAAAGTGCTGACTCGGGAACATAATACTGAAAATAAATGCAAACTGTTTTTAGGATTTCTGTGTCAACAAATAAAGATGTACAAATACTTTTGCAAGCCACTGTAAAAGCGGAATAATGTATTTTTTATATCCATCAATTGAACCGATTGTAAACTAATTGACAGACGTCTCTAATTTGTCCCTTTTAACTTTTGTTTCCGCTTTGGTTTCTGTTCAAAGACTAAAACACAAACACAGCATACCTGCAGCTCCATGATGGCCATGATGTCCTGCCACTGCTGCTCCAGGTCTAACTGCGGCTCTGCCGTGGGCAGCTGTGGCGCCAGAGGGAGGCCCTGGGAGGTGGAGGGAACTTCTTCATTGGAAATGGATACTTCCTGGTTACCGACTGGAAACTAACCAAAGCGCATAAGAACGTTAATTAAAATATATATTTAACCTTATAGGGAGTGTCTCACAGAACTTGAAATCAACTGCAGATGTCACATTGTTACCTCGGCCTCTTCTCCAAAAGGGAACGTGGCCTCCAACAGCCTCAAGCACTCCTGTAGTGACAGTGAAGTCTGTGAGCCAAGAACTGGCAGCTAACAACAATAAAACACAGAAAGGTGTGCTACATTAGTACTTCTACGCCTTTAGGTAAAAAAACTAAACAAAAATGGGTTGCTCATAACTGCCCCTTTCTAAAAGGATAGAAGTAGATTATAAAGTGAACACAATCTGCATCATCAGCTGCATACAAGGGCATCATGTTTCACATCCAGACACTGAATCCATATTCTGTATTTTTCAGACTATAAGTCACACTTTTTTTTCCAGTTTGGCTGATCCTGCGATTTATAGTCAGGTGCGACATATATCAAATTTAGATTTGATATATAAGTAAATTACACTGACCAACATGAACCAAGGAGTAAACATTACCGTCTATACCCACAAGAGGGCGCTCTAGGCTTGTGAAAACTATATGCTGCACCTGTAAAACTTAAAAATTTATTGAAACATTAGGGCTGCAACTAACTATTATTGTCGACTAATCTATCGATTATTTTTTCGATTAGTCGACTAATCACGATTTTTTGTATAATAATAATAATAATAATAATAATAATAATTTGATCTCCTTTATCACTCCAGTTGCTTATAAAAATATTTAGGCTCACCTGTTGTCTACACACATTTGAGTGCCTGTTTATTGACTCTTGTCGCTCTCCTTTATTAGCTTTATAAATTATCCTCCATAAAATATGAATTTTAAATTTAACAGAATTTTTTTGTTTTTAATATTTCTATCAAAGTAGATTTTTTTACTATAAAATGTTTTTAAAACAATCTTTAGACCTTCAAGCTTTTAATGTTGCTTAATATCTAAAAAGATTTTATCTTTTGTGTAAAAAAAAAAAAAAAATCGGAGCATATTAACATGTATGCAGTCAGGCTTGTTCTCTTTTATTCGGCAATATTCACAGCATCAATATTAAAAACGAGCTAATTATTCATTTCCAGATAAACTCCAGCGCTATGGGCAGACATTTAAGTTACATAAAACTATCCCGTCAAGTAACTTCACTTTAATCTCAACCATTAATCTTAGTGATAAACGAACACTGAAATAAACCCAATAATAGCAGATGTAATCTGATTGGATTGCTGCTAGATTTAAAACAGTCTGCCCCACGAGGCCACGCCTCCTCCGGCGCTCAGCTACAGTGGGTGAAGCCAGCATTTCACAGCTAAGCCATAGTTTGATAAACCAAGCAGATATTTCAGCTTTACACAACCACATTCTCAACTAAAATCAATCTAAAAGTTCATTTTGTATCAACGAAAGTGTAACGTATGAAAGTTTAGTGCCTTCTTCATTCAGCTAATACTGCAGGGAGCTGCAGCCGTGTGTGAAGGGTCATGTGATTTAAACTACCACTGACAGTGAAACTTTGAGACCGCAGCAATGTTTATATATTTTTAACGACGCGTCGACAATTTTACATTATTGCCATTGTCAATAATGTCGACTAATCGTTGCAGCCCTATGAAACATTAAAAGCATTGTGTGTATGTTGTTTTGCGGTTTCAGTGTCAGGCTGTCCGTAAAGCTAATAACAGCTAGCGTTAGCTTACAGCTCTGTTTATGCGGTTACAACTTCACTGATGCACGTCAGCTTTATGTTGCTCTCAAACATCCGCGTCGTACTGTTAGCTTAGCACGTAGCACCGTTACGCTCACGGTCTAACGTTACGCTGAAAAGCGCTGGATAAAACCTTGCTGGATGGAGCTGTTGGCTTATGCTAATTTTCTCCATTCAACCTCCCCTAAATTTCATGTTATTCAACCTGTTGTGGATGCAATTGTATAAATTGCCTTACCAGATTAAATGTCAGTTTTTAGTCTTGGATGTTGTAAAATAAATTTCTAAATAAATGCGACTTATATTCCGGAGCGATTTATAGTCCGAAAAATACGGTTCAAAGTGGTGCAAATTGAGTCTCTTGGTATTTCCTGTGCAGCAGATTACCTTTGATCAAACCCAACAACAAAAGAACTGGGTTTTCATTTGACCAGGTTTTTAAGAACATATGTTTCCAACTCTCTACAATTCTCCATCTGTGCACTGTTGGTCAGCTAACTGAAAGAAGGCTACTACAGTTTTCCTTCACTTGTACGGAGGACAGATTTGGCTGTTTGGGAATATTTCTGGTTGTGTAAAACAAAGACAGTTATGCTGGGGTGACTCACAGAGATGTATCCATCACTTTTGTTAAGGTAAGGCTGTAGAAGTCTGTAAAGCAGCTGACTGCTGACTACCCAAGCAGATAGCCTGATTAATGAACCAGCTAAAACTGGGTAGTAAAAGTCTATAACGAGCAGAACAGGAAGTGGCAATATTTCACAATAAGGAGGACACGTGTGTGTATATATATATATATATATATAATATATATATATATATATATATATATAATATATATATATATATACATGTTATACATTGTTTCAAATGTTTGACTGATACCCAGATCGGCGGTATTTATACTCAAGGTTAGCATGCTGTGGGAATCTCACACCAGCCCAGCCTACATCTGCCTAATTTTAGTTACATTGAGGTCAAACAGTTGTTGGTGGGGGGTTTTCAACCCAACAGGTGCCACGAGTAAACTGCTTAGCGCCGCAAGCAGCATCCACTCTGGTGCCCAGATCACAACATGCGTTTATCTGGGAAAACAGCCATTTCTGTCATCAGCTGAACCCTAATGGTCAATTACCAAAAAAAAAAAAAAAAAAAAACTTTTACAAGAATCTCCCAAGAAAAGGTTCGACACTTCTTAAAAACCTTCCACTCAGGGAACAAATCCAAACCTTGCAGGATTTTCTGCCGTGTTTTTCACCAACCTGCTCAGGAATGCTCTCCCCAGTCTCTCCATCCACCGGCGGAGACCCCTGTAGGTTTATCCCATTTCTCCAGCTCTCTTGATCCTCGTTGACATCTTTGCTGTCCTGTGGGCTGGGCTTCTCCTCCTCCGTGTCCTTCTGGCGGTTGCTGTAGCTGAACACTTCTCTTCCTGCACCAAGGTCGATGTCCTGTCGCCATAGGATGTCAATCAAGTCAATGTCCTGCAAAACAAACAAATGAGCCACTAAACAAACTGTCCTGCCCACCAATGATCATATTACGAGCGATTGAACACGTCTCGGCCGTGTCTCTAATTCTATGATTAGATGCAAGCTGTAAATGACCTACTTTGACATTTTTATAACATCTGTTTTTCAGTGACGAGGTCTCCTTTTAAGGGAGGATCATGTAACACAAATCCGATGGTACGACCATGATATAAACACTTTGACACAGTGGTTATTCTTGTGATCCAGCAAAACAAATAAAAAATCTTTAGCTTTGTGTAACGCCAGCCTTTTACTGCATCACTTTGGCCCCCGTGTTTGTTTCGAGGGGGAACATAAACAATAAAAGACAACATGTACCTGCGAGACAAGCAAGGGCTATAAAAACCGCAGATTTAAAGGTTAAATTAACCGGACCGAACGCCAAAGTTACGCCTATGTGAACATTAAACATCACCAGCTGCTATGAACGTGATGCTCCTGGTTTGACTAAAAATAGAGAGAAAACAGCCAGGAAATGTGGAAGATGGAAACAAAAAGAGATGTTTAACATCACTGTAAATACATTTTTACCCCCCTTTTATCACAAAAGATCCACAAATGAACATGCCAAACCTGAAATGATAACGAAAAACAGAAAACAGTTCTCATACAACCTTCTAGGCTCTTTATCTTCCTGTTCATGTAGGCACATTTCATACCTAAAAGCTCAATTTATTTTAGCTCATCTCATACTACAGTCAATAACGAGTGACTTGTTTTAACCATCTCAGATTTGATGGTTACGACTTGCAGCTGACATCTGTTTTTCAGAAAATGTGACATCAGAGCAACCAAACCGCTCCAGACAACGGTGGGGAAGACTGATGACTTCACAGCGGGCCATCACTCCACAAAGAAGGGGAAGCTAGAAAAGTCCAGCCACAACCATGAAAGATTTAGTGGAAGGAAAACATACAGGACGAACTGATGGAGAAGAAGCAGAAATCTTTGGAAATCAAGGTCCCAGAGTGTGGAGGAAGACTAGAGAGGCCCAGAATCCACGCTGCCTGAAGTCCAGTGTGAGGTTCCCACAGTCAGGGAGGGTGTGGGGCGTCTGTCATCTGCTGGTGTCGCTGCCCTGGGTTTTCTGAAGTTCACAGTCAATGCAGACATCTACCAGGACGTTTTGGAGCACTCCATGCTTCCTTCAGCTGACAAGTTTAATGGGAGACGCAGATTTGATTTTCCACCAGGACTTGGCAGCGGCCCACGTGGCTTCAGGCACGGGTGGGGCCTTAACACGGGCCAGTGCCCCTGTTGTCCTGAAGATATGATATTACAGGCAGAGGCTGCGGTTTTTCCCAAAGTTTCCTCAAGTCCCTTTTTTAAATCTGGGCAGCTCTCACAGAGATCTAATTTTTGAACCTCCTTTTTCTGAACACATGATGGATAGACGACTGTCAGGATGGAAGGACCCTTTTACCCAATATAACAAAAAGTGATTCTGAACAGGATTACCAACTCTAGCTTTAAATTAATTTCTTATGATAGACAGTGGCAAACAAACCTCTGGGCCAACTTCATTTTTACCTTCACAGCTTTACTTCTGCTAGATTGGGGTTCTGCAGCCTGCAGTTCCAGAGGTGCAACTGGCTCTTTGGCTCAGTTAATGTATTAAACAATGAAATATTGCCTTGTTTTCTTTTTAATTCGTTTATTCTGCGCTCCAATTATAATAAAACACTGGCCCCACCCTGGTACATCTGGTCTAGAACCGCCACTGGTCCAATGACCACGGTGTTACTGGGCCTGATCAGCCAGTAACCAGCCAGCAACGCCCAGGTTGCTGTCAACGCAAACCCTTTTTTTTCCCCTTCTTCTTCTTATGCTGGGACTATTTCATGTTCAATGGACACTGAAATGGGAAGGTAAAAGAGAAAAAAAAGGAGAGAAACAGATGAGACCAAATGCTAAAAGGGAGAAAAGGTGAAAGATAAAGAGGAGAGGTAAGAGAGGGAGCAACATATCAAAGCAACCTGGGCTTCCTTAGCAGCTCAGAAGAACCACAGGCTGACTGGCTCCGTGCCACGCTGCATTGTTACAGTAATTCAGGTAAAAGGAGCCCCGACCAACTGCTGAGTGCATGAACATACGTCTCAGTGGGCCAAGATCTCTGAACTGAACGCCATCATTTGTATTGGGCTTATATGATCCTTTCATTCACCTGGAAACAGAATGTGGGGTTTTCATTAGCTATAGGCCACAACTGCTCCTGTGTCAGATGAATCCAACAACTGAATTTGAACCAAATTACCCAAATGAACTAACTTTATTGCAGTGCATCTCTGTCTAAATAACACATTTAGACACTAAGTTTAAAGAAATTCTCCCCCATGCAAAACGCGGCGTGGTACCTCTTTGGTGAGGTCGTCATTGCCGCCTCTGCTGCCCTGCTCCTGGTTTCCCTCGGGGGCCACGGCTCCCAGGCTGCTGTCCGCTGCGTTCAGGTCGTATGTGGATTCAGGCGCTCCGCTTCCTCCCCTCATGGCCGGGGTAGCGTCAATGTTGCTAATGTCCTCTAGGCCGGCCCCATTGTCCAGGGTTATGCCGGGGCTGGACTGACTGCCTGCGGACACCACCGTCTCAGAGTCGCGGTGCACTAGCCAGGTGTTGAGCTCGGTACTGGGCACGGAGAGGCGATCCAGCTGGCGCACCTCGTTCAGCAGCCGCCTGGTCGTGAAGAACTGGTCCAGGTCCACACTCTTTGGATGGATCCCATAGCCGTCCAGCGTGTTGCGCAGGTTGTGGAACTGGGTCTGGGTGTAGGCTGAGCTGGGCCCCAGGATGATCTCTCTTAACGGGGGCAACTGATTGGTTAGGTATGTGTCGACGTCCACCCGCACCCCAATGAGACTCAGGAGGATGGTGAACTGAATCAGGCCCTCTGTGAAGTACTTTTTCAGGTAAAGCATTTCTTTACAAAGGAACAAAAAAATGAAAGTAAAAAAGGAAAACAAAAACCGGGGCGACTGCTCGTAATCGACGGCTCTCTGCTAAAACTAAGGGGTGAAAACAGATACGCGAACATAAAAGTGGTTGAAGGGGGCGAAGCGTCTTTGACAGTTAATTTGAAAGCTTCCAGGCTAAGGTGTCCTCTTCTCAGGGTCGGTTCTTCAAAGAGTTATCATCTCTCCGTTCCTGCCAACGAGAAGAAGTTCCAGTCAGTGAGAGCTTTGCTGAGACCTCTTGCGTTTTAAATTCAAGGCCTACTTGAAAAAACAAAACAAAAAAACAATAACTTCATAAATAATAGTAACATTGGATAACAAAAGAATGCTTTCATTTTAAACACAGAATCAGATCATGAAAAGACGGTTTGTCAGGCAGAACTCAAACCTACCACTGGGTCACTAAACTCCTCATTAGACCATCTAAAATAATCTTGCTCCGGGCAGCTGAGACGTCTACAGATACCTGAGAACCTTTAGGGTCTTAAATTTAAGCTCTGTAGAAAAGAGCTCCTGTCCTGTTATATCTCTGAAAACAAACACAGCGCGTCTTAGAAGTGGACATTTTCGTCCATGTCAAACTTCTGTACTTCTGTTAATCAGTATTTAGTGAATATTGAGTATTATAGCAGGTAATCTTTCTGCATGTACTTTCAGTGTTTCTTTTCTTCTTCTTCAGAAAAAAAACGTCACACTTTAAAAAGGGAATCCCATCATCCTTGCTTCCGTGGGGCTAACGGCGGGGTGCCTTGAAAGAAAGAGTTTGTGCTTCATATAAAAGTCATTTTGCTGCTAAGTTAGGAGAATTAGGCCCAGTCCACACGCTCTGAGGAAACGAATACAAGAAGGCCTTATTTTTTTTTTTTTTCATTCAATTTTGCATCGGTTCAATTGTGGAGAAGTAATTTAATGTGGCTGAAATTTTATTTCTCCACCCATAACTACAAGCCTTTTTATCACAGCATAGAATAACACCAGACTCCCAGCACTACTCTTATCTAAAAACAAACAAATATATACAAATGCAATAAAAAATATGAACCTAATAAAGAATGAATTAACATGATTTTAACAGATGAACGCAATTCTTTTTGCTGGTATTATGGGAAATTTAGATTTAATTTAGACCTTTTAAGGAGCCATATCGTCCATTAGATTGAACATTTTTCTCACTGCAGTTAGAAGGGTTAAAGCTTTGGTTCAATGAAGCTGTCTTTGATTTATCCAAAGAGGAGTAGATTAAAAAAAGACAAGGAAAAAAAACTGGCCAAATGCTCTGTTAATTTAAATTTTAATATTAGCAAACGTTAAATATCTACAGGCCAAAATTCAACTGATTTGATTTATGAGCTGGATTTTCTTTAAAAAAGGGAAAAAAAAAGGAAAATGGTTTCTTAACTTAATTTCACAATTACTAAATAATTATGTAATTTGAAACAAATGGAAGCGGAAGGTGTTTTTCCCCCATCAAGGCCTCGGTTGTTGCCCTTTATTCTAAGAAATATTCTGCAGGAGCAAACATCATGGTTAGGCTGAATAAAAAAGACTTTTACAGGTGAGTTAACAGAAATATATTCTAACCGCTAAAATGCAGAACTTTTGTTAAAGATTGTTGAACATT
This sequence comes from Fundulus diaphanus, assembly GCA_037039145.1. Classification (NCBI taxonomy): domain Eukaryota; kingdom Metazoa; phylum Chordata; class Actinopteri; order Cyprinodontiformes; family Fundulidae; genus Fundulus; species Fundulus diaphanus. The sequence continues at coordinate 22,484,783 of CM073143.1, read as the reverse complement.
TCATGGCAATATCTTGTTTTTTATTAGGCAATCTTCTATGATTTTGTCTCACATCTCGTCACAGGTTACAATGTAAACCGAAGGACAATAATTCAAATGCAATAGAACGATCCTTTAATTATCCCTTTATTTGAGGACTGCTATAAGCAGGGCAAACAGAAGCAAACTTATTATTATTTTTCCAGTAATTTATGATTATTTCTTTAGAGGTCTTAGATCTGAACCTACATATAAAAGTTCTTTTCACTGCTGCTTCAGATCAAACTACTTGTTTCAACATGTTTAGTCTTGAAAAGAAATACTAAACATATCAGTATTAAAGCTTTGTAGTTTCAGTAAAACACGCCCAAATTCCTCTAATATGAAATCAGCTCCAATCTGTAAAAAAGGAAAGCATTTCTCAATAAAGTAAAAACTAGAAGAACTAAGGAAGAAGCATTAAATGAACAGACACTAGTTCAAGACGTAACTGGGTGTAATTGAAGAGATCTGACGGAAAATCTGGTCATAAGACTTTTTTTTTCAGGCCTGAAATGGAGATCTTTACATTGTAGATTTTAAACGTTTTAATGTCCTGCTGTACCAGTCCACACACTTCAATCACACTGCTTTCAAACACATCTTACCTACCAACATTTGCTATAAACAGATTATAGGAGACGACAGCGCAGGACTTGCTAACCCACTTCATCCTAACAGAACAGGAGGACTGCTGGCGGACCGCACCACGTTGTCCCTCTTCATTTTAAGACGTTCAGCAGAGCAGATAAGATGAACACAGAGCTTCGGGCATCACCCCACCCTTGACAGGGCAACTACTTCTCCTGGCTGCTGCTGAAGGTGAATGAGGGAGACCAGAAAGCTCGCTCGACTGGCTCTGACAGCCACCAACAGCAACGCTGGGTGGCCGGCAGGGTCCCTCCCTCCTCCTCCAGCACAGCTGCGCCTATCTTTGTCCTTCCAGCCGGGGATTCACGACCCCGGCCACCGCTAACGCACGCCTATAACCTCCTTCTGACGCAACACAAAGTAACTGTCATGGAGCCTTTCGTAGCTTTAGCGGCGAAAGGCTCAATTTCTCTTTCGCCAAAAAGTGGCAGGTGCCTCTGCTAACATTTACTTTCTCCCTAGCTAGTGTTAAACAATCTCCCTAGCAACAAGTGGGGAAAAGATGAGGGACAAGACGGTTCAGCCATTCAACGGCTTCGACGACTGTGATGCAACATGACTCCAGCCAGTCCAGACCAATAGGAATAGCTCGTAGGCGGGGTTTAAAGAACGACGCGACAGTGATACAGGAAGTCGCTAAATACAGCGCTAGCCTCATAAGCTAGTTTGCTGCTACCTAATTTAAGTCATTTTGGAATGAATGTCTGTGTCAGACAAACTGCACCCGGCCTCTGATACACAAATACTAGTATACTTATGTGTCACTCCGTTATGTTGTGTCGTTAAACAATGAAGCCCATGTATCGGTCAACGCGGTAATTCGTTAAAACCTTTAAATTTTATACTTACGCATGAAGATTATGTAACCGTGTCTTCATGCCCACATGTCGACTAACACACCAGACCGGTGATTTAATCCGTTTGTCATTAAAAGTTCCACTGAGCTGTTACCCTCACTGAATGGCCCACCATGACTTGCAAAATCACTTGCTACCCCGGCTAGCCTAGCCCAAAACATGCGTACACACGGAGCATGCGTAGAACATTCTAGTGGTAAGCTTTCATCAGCTGATGGGACGCCCCCTCCCTTCGTATTATCGTATTTGGTTTAGTTTGTTTAACCCTCCTACTATTACAGAAGAACTTACAAAACAATTAAATAAGAACGCTTTCGTGCAATTATGATAGCCTCAATTATTTTGAGTGTATTTTAGGCATGGTGAAAATATTGACGTTAACCGTTTTAGAAATGTTATTTTCGAGGGCGTTTTCCACCTCCACTCATGGCCAACATACGTTCATACTTAAAAATAATATAATAAAAATAATGTCCCTGTGTTACAGGTAAAAACAACAACAAAGCAGTATAAAGTGCCACCATATATACACACACATCTCAATAAATTAACAGAAGCATAAATCAAAATTCAATGTATTTCTGTGATTCAGTTAAAAAAGTGAATCGCCTGTGTTCTGTAGATTTAGTACACAGTGATATACTTCAAATGTTTATTCCGATTAATAGGGATGATTATGGTTTACTGTTATTGTAAACCCAGGACATCCATTCAGCTAATTGTTTATACCTATTTAGCCTTGCAGGGTCACGGGTTAGTGGATGCTATGCCATAAAAGGTACCGGTAGTCTCTAAAGAAGCTGACTGTTCACAGACTGTTGTGTGCAAGCATATTAATGGAAAGTTCTGTGGAGAAACAATAGAAATAAAAACTTAAATGTAGTCACTATGTGTTGAATAAATCAATTGGTTTCCCTTTTTAAATTAAATTACTGAAATATTATCAATTCATTAGGATGTACCCGGCCATCCCTAGCTGCCTGTAACCCAATGGCTCGACTTTTGATTACACCACTTACTGTATCACCTCTGGTGCTTTACTGTAAACCTGGCAGCTCCTTGTAAATCAAATCATTTATGTAGAGATCGTGGTTCCAAACTGGACTGCTGCTCCAACCTCCAAATGTTGGTGACAACTACGAAAACATTCTTTTAAAACATAAAGAGACTACAGTCACATGTTTTTTTTTTTAAGCAGGACCTAAATGATTTTTCTTCTTGTACTAGTGAACAAAATACAAAACCATACAAGTTTAAATTAAATATTTTTTTTATTTCTCTGTATCGATGATGACATAATACATCAGCTGAGTTCACTAAATATTCACCCCCATCAGGTTGACTGGTCTGTTGTGGTATCTCTTTGAAATGTCGGCTTCAATCTGCAGAAACAAATAATCAACAGATTACAGAGGGGATTGAAGGTGTATTCACTTTGAGATGTACTGTATATGTCTATCTTTTACATGAAAAGAGATCTATGAGTTTCTGTGGCCCACTGGGAAAGCACCGACACCCCGGGAACATAAATAAATGGGAAAGTAATCTAATACCAGTTTCTGGAGTTCCCGGGTGCGTCCTGCCAGCAGGTCAACGCGAGGCTCCAGTCTGGACTGCTCTTGGAGGGCTTCTTGCCTTCTCTCAGCCATCGTGGAAGCTTTCAGCACCAGGATATCTGCCTGCTTCAGCTTCTGCCTCAGCATTTCTGACACACGCTCAACGTACCTGAACACATTTAACAAAAACCAAAAGAAAATATACAATCATATTGAAATTTTTTTTAATATTGGCTCTGATGAGGCTCGTTTTCTCCGATTTAAAGCACCTTTTGAAATTAACCTTTAAGCAGGTATTAAACAAGCTTTACCAAAAAGCCCCCCTTTTTGTATATAATAATTTCTTTAATTAGTCTGATGTAATGTTCTAATTTTAAATGTCATTGCTTCAGTAGCAGTTAGCAAGAAATTATAGTTAAAAGAAACAAAGGCTTGAAAACATCAGTCTGTGTTTAATAATCTATATTTCACTTTGAAGATTGAGTTACTGTATGTTGTGAACCAGAGACACACCATGAGCTTTCCTTTTAATTTCAGATTTCAGAAGTGGTGCCCTCTGTGGCTGATCACATCATTACTTTAGATTACTGTGATATTATTTTGAGTAAAAATGAAAAGCCAACTTCAATTCAGTTTAACCATATCAGCAGCCCAGAAGAAGCAGTAAAAAAAAATACAGCTGAAACATCTTTATCAATCTGAATTAAAAGACTGGTCGCAGTTGAATTGGATTAGCATCATCTCCATGTGTTAGCAGGGGTCAAAGAAAAGCCTATAGAAACCATTGCTTTGTATCAAACTGCTATTAACAACACTGCAGCTGGAAGAATAATGAACTTCAAGCAGAATAAGTTCTGCCGCAGAGCAAGAAGGCTTCACGGCATTCAAGAGCGCTCAGGAACCTCCAGGACCGACTCATCGGCTACGTTCACACTGCAGGTCTTTATACTCAATTAAGATTTTTTTGCTGAAATCTGATTTAAAAAAAAATTTTTTTAGGTAGCTGTTCGTACTACTATTAAATGTGACCGCCATTGTGAAAGTGATGGTGAATGTAAATGGTAGTAGAAGTGTAAAAATTTTTCAATAAAGTTGTTTATAATATATATACAGTATATATATATATATATATATATATATATATATATATATATATATATATATATACATACATACATACACACACACACACACACACACACACACACACACACACACACACACACACACACACACACATAAAAACTCAGATAAATAAAAAAACGCAGATACATGCCGGCACTTCTCCTTGTTGTTATTAGAAAGCTGCTGAGCAATGGGAGCCGACAATATTAAGACCACGTCATAGCAAGACGAAAAAGGTAAGATGTAAGCAGCACAGCTATTAACAACGGTCTTTTGTGGAGCTCTAACTGCTACTGCTGTGTGTGGTGAGAGACAGGACAGTGATGTGAAAGATGGATAAAATGCGACATGACCCTTCAGGCTGCGGACGCTTTGAAAAATATCCGATACGTATCTGAATTAGTACCACATATGGAAGTGGCACAAATCACATTTTTTTGGGTGGGGTGAAAAGATGGGAATAGGGCCATTCACACTGCCATGAGAGAAACAGATGTGGGTCGCACTTGGGCAAACAGATGGGGTTTGGGTCGTATTTCCCTGCAGTTTGAACGTAGCCATCTTGAGGTGTGCAACAGAATCATGTGGTCATCAGAGCAGAGCTTGCTCTATATAGACCGCACATGTTTCAGTGCATCTACACACACACACAATGAGATTAACACGTTTAGATAAAACAGGCCGCAAAGAACTCTTTTCTGTCCAAGTAAAACATCAAGAACAAGTTCTACACAAAGTACAAGGTTGGAGAGAAAAAAGGTGCGAGGTTCCATGAGTCCTGTGTGGTCCCAGCTGTAAAATATCCTAAAACAATCTGAGTGGGGTTACTCCCTCATCCAGGGGAGGGGGCTTCTTCTCTATTCTGCTGAGAGACGCGGCTGTGAATTAACTGTGGGACCAAAACATCCTCCATGAACATTAACACACAAGGCAGTTGTAACCTGTGTATTTCAAGCATGGAGAATTGTTACAAGAAAAGTGAAAAATCATTAGGCTGGTAGATCGGAACGTGACTGATTGGTGAGCGGCAGACCAGAAAAATAAATAAAATTAAAGTTTGTTTCTAATCCTTCAATGGATCAAAAATATTGATGTATGTTTTTGGTGTTAAAGAAAAATCCAATTAGGGGTAAGAACATACGGTTTGATGCATAAATAGCACATTTTTAATATTCTATATGTTAGTTCTCATTTATTTAACTGATTTACAAATACAAATATTAAGCTGGAACTGGCATACTTTATCCTGATTCTGGGCTTTTGCATCAAAAGCCTCTTATAAATGTGCCATCTGGTATGTTCACTGATCGGTAACCATCCAGAAATCAAAAGCAGCATGAAGCTGACGTTGACACTGTGGTGATCCGCGTACCTCGGCGACGCCTGGATCATGAACAGGTGCTGCATGCGGAGGGAAGTGAGACGGCCCAGAAGGTCCTGCACCCGGGATAGCAGCTCTCGGATGTGTTCGCGGGTTTGGTTCTGGATGACAGAAGGAGCCAGCTGAAACTGGCTCATGGCCACCACATCGCTCTCCTCCCCCATCTCAGTCACCCGTTGGGTGAGAAACACCTCGAGCTGCACCCACAAACAAAGCCAGAGATAAATCGTTCATTCAAATACTTTTTTCACATTACAAACAAAAACAAAAAAAAAACTCGATATGTTTTGTCGGGATTTTATGTCACACAGACCCACACAGAATAAGTACTATGAATAATTGTACAATAAAGATCATCCATTCAAAGTAGAGCATAACCGAGGTCCAATGAAAATGATGCAAGGTTTACATTTTTTTTCCCTTACAAACACAAATTTTGAAACAGTGTGGCGTACATTTGTACTCAGCCCCCTTTATTCTGATACTCCTAAATACAATCCAGTCCAACCAATTATCTCCAGATATTTTCCAATCAGTAACCAGTGTCCACCCGTATGTAATTTACCAGTGAAAAACGGACATTTTCAGCAGGCTCGTTGGTCTGATCTTGCCGCGGACGACAGCATATAGTTTTACCTCCATGAGCTCATCAATGAACTGACCGCGTGACTGGGAGTTTTCCAGTATACTCAGAGCGTCGTCACCCCTCGCCACGCCCTCGGGACCTGAACACAAACGCGCTCATCTTCAGCTTGTTGCAAATAATTATCTGGATTCATAGTGATCATCATTTAAAACAGAACTTACAGTCAGTGCCGGTATCGACGATTTCGATTTCAATTGGAGCTGGTTCACTGTCGCCCCAGTCGATGCCGCCTGCACCAGTGTCCTAATGAGGGAGACCAGACCAATCACTGAGCCTTTTTAACAAAATTTATATGCATCAGAATCAGAATCAAACATACTGGGATAATAATCCCAGAGGGAAATCACTTAAAATCTGAAATACATAGACAGAACCCATCTTCATTAAAGGTAAAACAACTGGGATCTCCTTTTATTTTCCAAAAAGCAACAATTTTAAACCGATACAATGAAAAGATAAAAGACGTTTTGATTGGCTGCTGGTACTCAGGATCCTGACAAAAGCAGCTGTTTCCTCCGGCCCAGCTGCAAACTGGTGCTGGGTTAGCACCGGTTAGCTGGAGATAAGGCCACAGTTAGTCTGAGTGCACCCACGAATAACTGGCGCTCAGTCAGGTGTAGCACCAGTAAAGCACTGGTACAGGTTTGGCCTCTCAGTCTCCAAGATGTAAATCTAGAAAAGATGAGGCGGGGAGCTGGAGAAAACAGCAAAACAGAGGACCCAGGACTCGACTGTGTGAATAGGAATGATCAAAGATCCTTCTCCCTGTGCTCCAAACTTATGAAATATCAGTATCATAAGTAAAACAATTCTATTGACAAAACGGTGTTCCACAAAGTTTAACAGCCTGCGAGCCAATGCTTGTGGTACACATGCTTTCAGGTAATCAACAAACTCCTCAACATGGGATTGATTCTTCCCCCACGGACTGACTAAATATAATTTTTCTAAACTTATCACCATGAGCTCACACCGCTGCCATAAAGGATGAATTGATGTTCTCCACAAAGTGAGGATGAGGCTGTAATTGATTTAAATGTGCAGATCGTTCCACAGTCTGCTGAGTTGCCACGCGTTAAACCGTCACACCCAGGTTGTGTGAGTTTGTCTAACCTCAGCCGTCGGCTCCAGAGAGACGCCCCAGTCGATTCCATCCTCCACTGTGATGCCGGCGGTCACACCCAGATCATCTGACGGTTTCTCACCAAAATCCCCCCAGTCAATCTGAAGCAGTTATTAATCAAGATAATAAGTTAATAACGGGATGAAAGGAAAACGTGAACAGAAAATTCTCATTTTGTTTGACCCAGAATAAAAAAAATCATTATGTGTAGCAATAATTTACTCGACTAGGAGGGAGAGGGGAATAAAATATCCCCCCAAATTTCCTACGGCAAAACCGTAACCCATTAGCCGACTGTGACAATGTGGATTCCACGTGCGTGGTTCTGTAATAATGATATTGATTAAAACAACCGTGTCCTCCGTCGCCGCATCAGGAGGGGCTTCCTCGACGGCCGGCCTTTCAACGAGGCTGGGGACTTTCCCTGTCCTCCACTCGTAAAAAGTTACGTTCCCCGTCTTCTGGCTGAACGTCAGCATGGGCAGCACCGGCTCTGACCTTCAAACAGCAACACGGGAGCTCATAAACCCAAAGCCAGTTAACTCACCTAAACACAGCACACATTTACTTAGATTTGGTGAAAAGACTGGCGGTTTAGTCAGTGTCTGTAGGAAAAAGACACTAGAGGGTGTCTTTCTAAGGTCATCTTTGTAGTATAGTAATGATGATTAAAGCATATTGTGCAGTGTGTGTTTAGGTAAGGAGAGATAAAGAGGTGCCAGGCCTGAACAAACAAAACAACATAACAGCAAGAGAAATCATCAGAGAGCAGCCTAGAGGCCCATGCTAACTATGGAGGAGCTGCAGAGATCCACGGCTCAGGTAAGAGAATCTGTTTAGAAGATAACCATTAAGTCATGCATCGCAAAAATCCTTAAGGAAGAGTGGCAGGAGATACGCCATTGTTTAAAGAAACCCACGAGAAGTACAAGACAACATCCTGACCCACATATTAAAGAATATTTTCTTCCTTTACCATAACACTATGTCCTCACCGCACACTGAGGTTTGCTATCTCAGGCGACAAATATATAAACATCAGGCGTGACCAATGAGGACACTCAGGGTTCATCCAACTATATTAACAGTAGGTAGAACATGAATGTACGACACTTGAAAATACAGCATCCTACTAAATATTGAGTCCTAGCAGTCCTTTGTGACTGCAGCATTGCACAGACTCATATTACGATTCACGTTATGCAGCTCTAGTTTAAATAGATACTCGTAGATAGCGTCACAATAATTGCCTGTGCAAATTCTCAGTTATATAGGTCATAGCAACAGCAAATAGCCTTAAATCGAAGGCAACCGGACTTTCGCTCAGTTTTTTCTGAAAACTTTTCGACACCTTTCCAGGAGTCTTGGTCAATTCTGGCGGCAAACGCTTGAGCAACCCGTAGTTGCAACAACAATTAACAAAACCCACCGGCTTTCGGACTTGCTGCCGGAATGAGATCAACTCGGGTGTGACAGAAATCCCACGTACCCAAGGCTGACTGAACAGAAATCCTGGGTTAACACAAACAAGAACCTCCTAAAATGCTCAAGAGTAAAAGAGTGAAACAGCAACCAGAGTCCTGAAGAAGTCCTGATCAAGACAAGTTCATAAGACTCTGTCTGCTTGGAAGGAAAAAGACGTTTGTACCATATTGCACAAAGCGAAATGAAAACTGCATGTTAATGATGTACTCACCAATCACACACAAAGTTTGTAAATGCAGCATAAAGCTGGATTTGCTCCTCTAACTTGGCTGCATCCCTCCCCACCTCCTCCAGGACCGCAGGTAAGTCCTTCACCAAAGCCTGAAGCTCTCGCTGAACATTATCCCCCTGTCAGAACACATGAACATCATTTCGTTAGCTTGTTAAACGCTGGTTAGCGCTGAATTATCGCTCATCCTTGCACTCACAGTAATGCCGTACTGTTTGCAGGCAGCATAGTAGCGTTCCCTCAGCTCGGCCGCTGAGCTCTGGCACTCCACCTCCCGCCTGCTGAGCTCCTGCTGCAGCTGCTGAGCTTTGGCGATCTGCTTCCTCAGAGCCGGCCCTTCGTAGCTCACGTTTCGAATCAACAAGCTGGCGACCTCCGCTGCGACACGCAAAACAGGCTTTAGTATATAACAAACATTTCACCTCCAAACAGCTCACCACACGCAAACCGCCTTCCAGTTTTCAAAAACTTTGCACCAAAGACGACAGACATTATTTTTTGGAAAACGCGCTCACCTAAGTAAACATTGTCTGCTTCATAAAGCGACACAATCTCCTGCCAGTCCTGCAAGCCCAAAAAAAAAACAGAGCGACGATGTAGCTTTGTGACAGATTTCCCTCTGCAGCGACAGAATGAAAGCCTGACAGCAGCAGATCGGCTGAATGGTTTTACCTTCATCCTCTGCGAAGAATATCTGCCAAAGATGTTCTTTGACGAAGCCTCGGTTCCCTTCAGTATCTCCACTATTCTCAAACAGTGAAAGTAGTGGATGTCTGGTGGCGGAAACGCGGAGAAAAAAAGGGATTGACATTTACTCAGATTACTGAGTGACAGATTACAGTTCACCCAACACAACCAGTCTATCCGTTAGAAACAGTTCTCACCCCGGGATGATCAGAATGTAACAGAGCTGGGAGACGGTTCCAGCAGGGAGTAAAGACTCAGACCGCTACCATAGCGGATGTCGGTGAGCATAACATTTATCAGGTATGAAAATACTTTCTTTTAAACATTTATTTTTTTCAAATTTTATGTGTCCTCTGTCAGTAGAAAACAGTAATTGACGCCAACGGATCATTTCCAATTGATAACTGCTCCCGCTCAGCTTTAGCTACGACTTGTCTTGCATTTCCTCCGTGTCTGAGCCAAATGAGGGCCTTTGTGTTACGTCATATTCCCGCCCCAGGGAAACAGGATGGAGGATGTTATTTTTTTCTAAATCTCCACAATAATAAAAAAAAAATCTCTTTAAAGCAACTGCATGTCACTGGTGACAGAGGACAAAGAGAAAGTGTGGTGCCGTCCATGAGAAACCTACAAGATCCAGAGAGAAGCTGCTTGATCTCCTCGTTTTCGGGCATGTCCTGAATGGCGGCATTGATCTTCTCTCGGACTGTTTTCACTGTACTCTGCCACTTTATGTTACAGTGGCGTCGATCGAGCAGCCAGTCTGCAAACACAAAGAATTTCAAATGATTCAAGTCCAGGAAACCAGCATCATTTGAGCCACTTATAGCAGTTGGAATATTATAACACATTAACAACTGGATTTAACTCCTGCACCAAAATACACATCAGTCAGCACTTATTGACACATATCAACTGTCAGGGGAGTACTGTCAGCTCCAGAGTATGGGCCTCTAGCATTCAAGCATCCACATTTATTTTGAAATGCTTCAAAGTAGTTTGGAGATAAAAAAAAAAAAAAAAAAACTTTCAGTCTTTAGAAGTTTCTCATTGTACTGTTTAAGATACATACTGCGGAAAACGCTAAAAAATTGTCATAATGAGGAAATAGCCATCTGAATGATGTTCATACACATTCAGATGCGGTGGTGCAAATGTTTCAACATTTGGTTGGATGTTTTTTTAAACATATTATTAATTTGTAATCGCTTGCATTAAGATTGCAATTGTAAGTTTCAAAACATTTTCTAAAGTTTTGAACCCTATATCATCCACTTCCAGTGACCAATACCTGCTTTAAATCAGAAGATCGTTTTAAAAGACTGTAAAGAAAGATGAAGAAATCATGACTTTTAAAGAGTGCTGTATGTGGAGTTTCTCACCTAACAACTTGCTGGTCTGTATGTCGATTGGGAGATTTTGAATATTCTGGTGGAAAGAAAAAGAAGCAAATGTCAACTAAATATAGATATTTTCACAGTTTTTGTTCACCCTCAGCAGCAGCACAGATAACCAAAATGTAAAAGAGACAGGAAGAATGTCCACTGCTCCATAAATCTTTTTATCAGTTAATCGCTGTACTTTGGCTGCATTTTGATTAGCTGGCCTTAGCTAAGGGGCTAACTATCAAAACCCGAGTGTGAGAAAGGATGTTTTAGCTCACCTCCATGGTTTTTCCGCTTGTTCAAACAAAGAACTCTCGCAGGTTGTCCCTTTTTCGTTGAGTTTAAACATTAAGATGAACGGTTTTTACGAAACTCGTCAGGGTTTCAGTGTTGATGTGACACGTTAGGGGAAGCGCCACCAATGACAGAGGACGGTGTTAGCTTACCACCAGGAATTAACCAATGATGTTGGAGTATACTGACGGCTGCAGCCGATTGGTGGATACATTGTCACTCTTTGAGTGCAATACCAAAAACTACCACAAGATGGAGACAAATATATATATATATTTTTGTATTCATTAGACAAAAAATAAATAAATATATGGAAACTCTTTTTGCCAAAAATGCTATTCAGTACTCAAGACATTTAATATGTAATGTCTTGAGAAAAAAATAGGTGTATAAAAACACAAGAAAAGAAATTAAAAGAATGAAACTCAAATAATGAAACTTTGAGTTTCATTATTTAAATTTCCCCCCTAAATTTTAGCATTACATTTATAAATATTAATAGTAAATAAGTGAAAAAACGACACATATTATAATCATAATATTATATTTATTAACTGGTTCAGGTGTATGCTAGCCTGAGTGGAGGGATCAAACCTGATAAGAAATTCTGAGTGCTGAACAGACCTGTAAAACAATAATCAAAAAAATCCCTTTAAAAAAGGGAGTCTGCACAGTCACTTCAGGACTGTCTTATTTTTTGCAACATTTTTGAGAAGGTAAAAGTTGGTAAAATTCAAGTCAACACAATTCCCTGATAAGTCATTAATCTAGTATTATTAGATAGGCACCACCACCTGCAAGGACCAAGCAAGTATAGGAAATCATGGCTGAATGGGTTGTTTTCATTACAAATATTTATTAATTGATGTATTCTCTTCTTCATACTTTAATGTTTCAGAACATCAGTTTTTAATGTCAGACAAACATAAATCTGGAATTGCATGTGATTAACCACATTTTTGGAGAGCAGACTTCAATGTCACTAGCCTCACACAGGCCCGATTAATACCACATCTGTAGAATCAAGAAATATTTTAAATACAACTTATGACAACATGAAGTAGGTGAAAAGGCAATGGGGGAGTTGTAGCCTAGTGGTTAGAGCAGCACACTTTTGCTATGAGAAGGTCGCAAGTACCTGGTTTGATCCCTGCAAACTGCCACTATGGGTCCCTGAGCAAGATCCTTAGCCCCAGATTGCTCCCACGGCACAGCTCACTGCTCCCTAAGTGATGGGTTGAATGCAGAAGACAAATGTCATTGGAATGTACAATTGCAAGGACAAATAAGGAGTTCTTTCTTTAAAAGCTGCATATACTGGTGCTAAAATACAAGAAGAGACGAGAAACAATCTAGCTGTCTGGAAATGGGTTCATAAAAACACTTCTAAGGCTTTGGGTCTCCAGGGGACCACAGTGGGAGCCATTTTCCACAAATGGAGAAAACATGCAGCTGTGGCAAATCTTCCCAGGAGTGTCCGACCTATGATAACGACTTCAAAAGCACATCTATGAATCATCAAGAGGTCACAAAAGAACCCAGAACAACATCCAAAGCCCCGCGGGCCCCACTCGCCTTAGTTAATGTCAGAGATCACGATTCAACAATACTTCAGAGACTGGGCAAAAATGGCGAAGTTGAGCCTTTTGGAAGGTGTGCGTTCTGTAACATCTGACATGAAACTTCCACAACATTTCAGAAGAACATCCTATCGGGAGATTTTCAATTTGGTGGTGGTAATGTGATGGTCTGAAGCTACTTTGCTGTTTTAGGATCAGCATGACTTACTGTGTTTGAAGTGTCGGCCAATGTGTTTGGGACCTTCAGCACAGTTGAATGATGCTTCAACACAAAAATTTAAAGCAAATCAGCAACTTCAACTCTGAATGGCTCACCTGAAAAAAAAAGAAAAAAATCAAGGTTTTGGCATCACCCAATCAAAGTTTGGACATAAATATTATTCAGATTTAGTGGCATGATCTTAAATAAACTATCCATGGTTGAAAACCCTCCAGTGTGGTTGAATTTAAAAAACTAAAGAGAATTGGGGTAAAATTTCTCCACAGGGATATAACAGACTAATGACCATGTCATCACAAACATTTGATTCCAGGGTCCAGGAAGCGGTCACTTTTTCACATAGGACCAGTTGGCTTGGATACTTCTCCCCCCTCAATAAATTAAATCATCATTTGAAAACTCTTTCTTGCATTTATTCTTATCTTTGTCTGATATTGATGATCTGAAACATTTAATGTCACGGCTGGGTTTTCCATGACGACCCGGAAGCAACAAACACAGAGGCAGTAATACGGTAAAAGGTGTTTATTGATATGAGTAATAACAGCAGAGCCTGGTAAGGAGTGAAGGGGGAAATGGCCGTAGCAATTTTATGAGAACTCTTACAAATACTCAGTCTTCCCCCTCTGTTAAAATGAGGAATGTTGAGCATCTGCTAAAGTTATACTTTGGTATCGGTTTCACAAATAAGGAGATGCTAAACATTTTTGGCACCTCAGCATCAAATTATGATTAGTATGAGGACTTTGAAACGATTTTGGAAACAACAAGGTGATTTTTTTCCTCCTAATATCACGACTTTATTGTTCTTGTACACCTGACTTTATTCTTGTAATACCACCCTTTCCAAAAAAGAAAAAGAAATAATTTTATTAGGGCCACTGTAGATTAAGGAAAATAAATTATTGGCCATGGAGGAGTACATTTCTACCAAACAAATTCAGAAATTTTGAGATTAATTTAAAATATTTGCAAGAAGAAAAAAACTGGATGTTCGCTGATATTGGAAAGTTGTAATTTTTTTCTATATTAAAACTAGGATATTCTCTAATTTTGCAAAGTCAGGAATCTCTAACTACGCCTTGGGAACTACTGAATTAATGAATAAATAAAATAATGTTAATTAACTCTGTATGCATCTTGTAAAGTCAGGCAGACGTGAAAATCTTGTATTTAAATCCCTGCAGCAGCAATGGCAGAAACTTTCATTCTCGTGGCCTATTTTCAGCTCATTTGAATGGTCACCAAGGCATCCATTCACTGTCTGTGATTTTACCCAAAGCCATGCAAAACACCTCTAACTCCTTCTCCCTTTGCTCCAGATACAAGCCCACAGTCTCTCTAAAACTGGGAGAATCTGGTTATCCTGCTGTCCCTCTATATGACAAAACAATATTCTCTCACAAGGTGAGACAAAAACAAAAAGGATTTTAATTGCACCTTTGAACGCTGAAGGTCGCCTGGTGACAATGTTGCAACACTCAGCTGGGCGGGCCTTAGGTGTGTGTGTGTGTGTGTGTGTGTGTATTTGAGAAGGGTGTGTTCTTAAGCGGCGGACATGAGAACAAGGCTGGAGGGAGAGGCAGAGGGAGAGAGGTGCTACACCTGTGCATGCTCACCTGAGGAGAAGAGCCAGAAGATTTAGAAGAGCTGCAACCAAGAGGGACGGAGTTCATCATCATGGTGGGACACCTCCTTATGTGAGAGAATCTCCTTCAGGCAGGCAGCTCGTCATCCCCGAGGTAAGAGAATAAGATCCCATGAAACTCGATTCGGGTTTGCAACAAATGCAGATACTGAGTCCGTAACGTAACGATAGACGATAGATGACATAAGAGAAATGACCAAAACACTGACGGATATTTAAACTGTAACGCCGTGCTGCATATCTTTTAAAATAAAATGGAAAATTGAAGAAAATTGGCAATTTGAGTTGTTTAATTAAGGTTTGTAGCATTTTTTCTTTATTTGCTGCTGTAGAACTAATAAGTTGGAGCATCTAAAGAATTAAACTTTTTTTTCAGGAGAGCGATTTTTGGTTGCCTTATAAAACCTAATCTCAGATTCGGCTGGGGTTGTCATGCATGCAACTGTAGACATGTTGTGTTTCTGTCGCTATGGTTACGATCTTTCAGGTCCAGAGATCTTATTTAAAGCGATTTTAGAGTCAGGGAGTGAATACACTTTTTAAAGTTTTTAATTGCAGTGCGTACTTGGAGGTAACCTGTAGATGCTGATTGCAACCTAATAGGCATAGTGACACTGTGATCTCACATGCTGCACTGTTGGAACTGAGTAAGAGTAGTGCTCGTCTAGGTTGTTACATGATTAGCCATGAGAGCGAAGATAATCTGTTGGACTTTGCTGCTATAAAAGAAATCGGTTCCATGCATTACCAAGAAATGCAAAAGGAATACATCTCAGGATAAACACCAGACAAGATAACAATAAAATCGCCTCTTTTATCAACACCGTCGACCTTTCTGCAACTGGTCAGAGGTGAGTTTGGCATTTGAGAGGAAACCTGAGAATCTGATGTCCGCCGGCTGATGCATAATGAAACCAGCCGAGGGCCCTGGTGCCCTTGGAGACTCCCCCCCCCCCCCCCCGTGTCTCCGTCTCTGCTGCTGGAACTTGCTCAAGCTGCAGAGTTGCACACATAACAGAATACATGGTAACTTATTAAAAATGAGCGGCGGAGGTGGGGGTGGAGGGGGCTCCTTTATGTCAACAGCAGATTTTGTCTCAAAGGTCACATCTAAGTCAAACACCGCTCACTAAAAGCAATACGTGTGCCTATTGCATCGCCGTCATAAAATGATGTGAACCTGCAGAGTTGTGCTCTGTTCCAATCATAACAGAGCATCACACATATACGTCTGAGAAAAATAACCTTAAAGAAACATCATAAAGCTCCTCCTGGTTCCCACCTATCTGTTACCTGAGTATCTTCAAACAAACGTTGGTATAATTATGCAACCCAAGGTCAAACTGTAAAATTAGTCCCACAGAAGTGCATCACATAACCGCAAGTTCCTGTAGGACCTAAATCAGAAGTTTGAACTCCAAATACAAACCTAAATGTGAAAAACTTTAGCCTCGGGCCATTTGGCCTTCCGTGCCAAGCTCCGAGCGTCACATGATCCAGATTAGAGTCCGATGAGAGTTTCTGTGAAAGGGCACAGGCTCTTTATTTGCATAGGTGCTTCATGATAAAAATGACCACACCAAAGGGAGATTTGTATGCCTCTCTGCTTCCTTTAAGCGCTCATAAAAGGGACATTGTTGCGCTTATGAAGCCCATAAGCGCTGATTTCATTGTCAGCTCAGTTTCGGGTGTGTTCAGCCACAGGAGAAAGAGGCGAATTGCCAAAATTACAGTAAACCATTCATACCAAGATTTGTCGAGGAATTGAATCAATTTATTGGTAGGGTAATTTCAAATAATTTATAGCACCCTACGATGGATATACAATTGTGAGTACTTTTTTTTATCTTACTGATGAGATAAGCTGATCTTTCTTCCTGAAATGAACATGACCAAACTGTAAAAGCTTTGTATTTTGTATGAGGTAATGTACTAAGGCTACTGTACTGGGCAGGTCGCTTTTTGCAACCATTTTACCAGGTGAGGAGTGAAGAAAGTCCATTAGTTTTAACACACTTATTGTCGCTGACTACAGCTCGTTAACACACAATTAAGACATTGGCATGAAAAAGATTTCTCCAGCAACGAGGGATGTGATCAAAGTGGCTGAGAAATGTTAATTTTATCCCATACCTCTCCTACCATCTGCATTGGGGGAATGCTGATTTCTACTCACAGTGCTGTGTTTTAATATTGACGTTTTCCACTGCACCGCACGGTAAAATCCTTCTTCATCTGTTCAGTTAGGATGTTCCTAACTAATAATTTAATTTCTCCGAAGAACAGTTTAGACTTCCTTATGTTTGAGAACCAGGACTGGATGTGCAAAGATGTGGACTCTGTACACAGTTAATAACAGCAAAAAAAAAAAAAGCAAAAACGAAACTATCAGAGATTATACCCTTGCGACCTAAACTCACTTTTTTCTACTTCAGCAGGTCCCCGTTTAGTAGAGCATAAAAAAAAAGATTTAATTTGCGGTTGGTTGTAGGAATTTGCTGTGTAACAAATTTCATCAAACATTATCCAAGAGAAGACATTGTTGATGGGAAGCAATTCAAAGTTGGAGAAAATTTGTTTCCTTTTAAACAGTTTTTTCAAAAACCATCGTAAAAATAAGAAAACAATAAATCGAAGTCGTCATAGTTGCTAAATGCAAAACTATTTAATAAAAATTCAAATATGACCAACAGATTGTTCAGTTTGTTCTCTTCCAGCTTTGATGATTTCCATATTTTTATATGAATATTGATGGAAATTATCATTTTATACTGTCTGATTGACTGTTTTTTTCAGCTGAAGAGCACACTGTAGTTTCTTGCTGCAATTTTTTAAAACATTTCCACCTTCAAACATCAGTACAAATCATCAGCCAATTCCTTGAACAAAACTAAAAAGTAGCTTGTTGGCTAAAGAACATTTGACACGCACAAAGGCTTCAGGCTTGGATGAGTTTCTTTTTTTTTTTTTTTACCTCCTCTTCACCAAATTCTAAACCAGTGATTGGATGTGAGCTTAATAGCTAACTTTGGTGAACACTTATGTTATTCATACACCTCCAGATTTGATGCAAATGAAGCAACATGCAGTAATTTTACTTCCCCACAGAGTTAGGCACGCTCTGCAAAAGAAAAAAATAGAGGTTGTGTTTCAATAACTTGGGCTACCCGCCAAATCGCTCAGTATTCAGGATTTGATTTCTGAAGCTTCTGAAACGTAACTTAAATCTGTTCTCCCTTTTAAACAAGATTTTGAGAAAAGAAAACAGCAACCCAATGGTGCTGGGTTGTTTACAGGCCGATTTATCATGAACCATTTCCAAACAGCGCTCCATAAACCGGTTTATAATCTATGCAGTCAGATTTCTGAGTTAATAATTGTTTTGTTGAAAAGTTATTTACTTTAGCTGCACGGTTACCAGGCAATGGGGCATTACAGAAGTTATTGTTTCCTGTGTATCTACAGGGCTGTGGAAAAGTATTTGTCCCCTATAAGATATCATCTGTTTTTGCATATTTCAGATATTCAAACAAAAAGTGATACTAGAGGAAGATAACTTGAGCAAACAGAAGATGCAGTATTCAAATTATGATGTACTTTATGAAGGCATAATTTTTTATTGCAGCCTATGTTGCTATGGAGGAATTTTGTGTAGCTAATTTAAAGCAGATTTGCTTTAAATTAGCTACACTGGAGGGTTTTCAAGCATGAAGGGACTTCAGCAGCATTTGAATCGGATGTAAGTTCAGACCTCAGCTTGGTTTTCTTTTTATTGAGTTGATGGTGTGCTTCAGATCGTTGACCTGATGGGCAACCCAAGTGCACTCGACTTTAACATCATAGACTGATGGTCGGACATTCATCTTACGGATTTTCTGGCAGACAGCAGTTACAGCAAGTCATCAAGCTCTGTGAAGCAGCAAAACAGTCGGCGACAATCACGCTACAACCAGCATGTTTGACCGTCAGTGGGATGTTCTTTAGCTAAAATGCTGTTAGTTTTAAACCAGATGTAACAGGATGCACTCCTTCCAGAAAGTTCTTCTTTATTCTTGTCAGTCCACAAAATATTTTGAGACAAACTTTTGTGTCTATTTGACAATTTTTGCCCAGTCTCTTCCTTATTGAATCGTGAACGCTGAATAAAATTATTAATTTTCTTTTAAAAGGCAGGCAAGACCAGTACTGCTTTCGTTGTTGTTTTGGTGTATTTTGTGACCTCCTGGATGCTCTCTTGGAGTAATTTCCCTGCAGTTCCTTGGAAGGTTCACTACTGTGCAATGTTTTCTTCAGTTGTGGATAATGCTTCTCACAATGGACTCCCAAAACCTCAAAAGAAGCTTGGTAAAAATCTCCACGCTGGTAGATGTCAGTGGCTTTGGTTTTCATCTTTTCTCGACTTTCTTGAGATCGGTGCATGATGTGTCGCTTTTTGAGATCTTTTAGCCAACTTCATGTTGTCAGATACAGGATTTCTTGGCTCTGCGGGTCTAACAGTAACCAGACCTGGGTGTGGCAAGAAAAAAAGATTCCAACTTTTCAAAATAGTTGTTAATCGCAGTTAATTCATGAAATAACAAGAGGGTAGATTACTTTTTCACATTGTGCCAAGTTGGTTTGGAGATCTTTTTCCCCTTAGTAAACAAAATCATAATTTGAAAACTGATTTTTGTATTTACTCTGGCTATCATTGTTATTAGTGTGAAAAAAGCAAAAAAGAAAAACAGCATAAATTCTTAAGAGGATAAATACCTTTTCAATTAACCCTACATGTATACAGAAAATACTATTAATTCACATAATAGTGCTGCCGACACCAACAGTAAGCCTGTGTGTATGTTTCTGTTCCGCAGGCTGAAGAAGAACAGCAGAAAGCTTCTTTCTTGATCAACGAGAAGCCATTTTGTATCAGATCACATGGAGTAACAGAGGATCCTGTTCAGACAATAATTAATTTATCAGCTGAGACCCAGGTGTCAGGTGTTGCTACGGCTCCTAACCAAAGAGATGAACAGCAGGTGAAAGAGGGCAACAATGGCTCTGCTCCGCTTTCTAAGAAAGGGCCTGTAGAGCAGAACACTGTGTACGCAGTCTACATCCAAACTAACATCGGCACTGCATCACAACAAGCTACTACAAGATGTCAGACTAGTTGCATTTTAAATCTCCCATGAGGCATAAATAAATTATTTTTGGGTGGTAGTAATTATGCTTTGTTGTTTTTTACCAGAGGAGAGAAATAATTTGGCTAAAACAAGATCTCCACTTGTTGATGTTCCTGTTAAACGTTACGCACAAATTAGTGTTAGCACTGTACAATAGTCAGCTGCTATACACAAAGTTACTGAGCAGGCTCTTTAAACCCCCATACTGCATTTATTTAAAAAAATCACAGAGCTTATTACTCTATTTTTAGAACAGTAAAATAGAATTAAAACTAAGACATCTCCTCTTGTTCCTGTTTCTTTTTACATACAGGCTAACATTAAACCTGCAGCACAGCTAGATGCTGCAGGAAGGGGTTCCCACAAGTACTGATTTAAAAGGGATTGTTTGTTAAATATTTTATGATTTCTACCATGCGAAACAGCTTTACTCTAATAATTACAGAACATTATGCAATTCATATTTTTCAACATCACCTTAAAAAGTACTGGGGGCATTTACAGATCGTATGTTTTTGCTACATTATTCTTTAGCGTAGCTGACAGTACAACCCTTCCAAGTGTGCAAAAGACTTTTCTTTTTATTAATTTTGTTAGTTACTAATAGTTATCTCTGTGTTAATTATGGTAATAATGGTGTTAATTTTTGCAACCTAAATACTTTTTAAATGTCTGTAAACCACTGACTACTTTTATCTGCAGTTGCTTTACAATTTCACCCATTTCTGTTACACTCAGACTTCAGAGAACCCGATTTTGAAGCCGGACAATGTTTTTTTGCGTTTCAAAAGATTTTTTCAAATAATAAAGTCTTGGCAAAGAACTTGGTATAGGCAGAGATTGCTGAGGCTGGAGACTGGTCCGTGAACCAGGTTAGGCTTTAAAAGGACCTGGCAACAGGTGGAACCTCAGAATATAAAGACACGTGAACAGGTCTGGCTAAGTGAGCTGCTGCAGAAGAGAATGATGACAGGTGCAGCAGATTGTGCTGAGTGGAGCAGAGAATGGGGAGAGAACAACCAGTCAGCCCAAAAAACATAAACAAAAGGCACATATTGTGACAATTCCACATATTTTGAAACTCAGATATAAACCAAACTTCATACATAACATTTTTTATGTTTTGTTCTGACGTTTTTTGGAAACTTGTCTTTTCACTCATTCTGGACATAAAAAAAGTCTCATCCCAATGCTTTTTTTAATATTTCTGTAATTAAAAATTCTACTAATTTGATTTCTGGAATGCAAGATGAAATTATTGAAATGTCCAGAAACAGTTTACTTCTCAGAGCAATGTTGGAATAATTCATTGTGATCTGTTTGCCTTTAACGATCTTTTTACTGTCATGACAGGATTAATGAAAGAAGTAGATTTAACTTAATGTTGAAAGCAGTGTTAACGGTGTACTCTGGTCCCTGCAGACCCTTCCTCCAGTCTCTGTTGGTGCCATGGCTGACTCAAGCTGGTGGAAGCTGACCTTCTCACGCAAGAAGAAATCTGAACCCAAGGTTTTGTATGAAATCCCAGCAGAGCACGGAAGCAACAATGAGAACAAAGACCAAGCAGGCATCTCTTCAGACAATATGGACAGCCAGTTCAATGCTAGGCTGGAGAAGATTGTGGATAAATCTGCCACCAAGGGCCGCCACGTCAAAGTATCCCACTCTGGTCGCTTCAAAGAGAAAAAGAAAGTCCGATCCACGCTGTCGGAGAACCCAAGTCTATTTGCAGAGCACCACCTCAGTAACGAGAACCATAAAAAGAAGACGGAAAAATAGCAAAATACACATACTTGATCATAAAAGTGTCATAACTCGCTCTGGCATTCACAAAGTCTTTGACGGTGACTCAAAGACACACCAGCTTTTGTCACGGTGTACCACACCTAAGTGGATACAATAACTGAAACAAACGAGTGGTATCTTAAAACCAATCTTAATATATTCACAAACCAAATCAAGGACTGGTTCTTGAAACATCTTTCACCCGAATGCTGAATTCTAAAACTAAATGTCCTAATATTCTCAAGCATTTTTTACGTTTGCACTGGAGTTGTTGTTTTTTTCTCAACAAAAAAATTAAGAACTGAAATGAAGTAATTTAACCTCCTTTGTGTTGTGTAACAGTTATAGATTTTCATTATTTTGACAAGGAAATTTTTTTCAAAGGATAAAGTCAATTTTGTTTGAATTTTATAAGGGAGCTGAAATCTGAAAAGTCTGAAAAATTGTTGTACACTTCTCAGTACATTAACTGGTATCAAATATAAAAATGAATTTATGAATGTCTTATTGCCTTTTGAAGGGTTCTTTTGTACATTTTTACTGTGCTGGGAAATAGCTGTTTAATGTATTTTCTATGAATCAAACACAAGTTTATTAATTTTGTAAATGAATCTTGTAAAGATTATTGTAGGGGTTAACATTTAATTATTACTTAAAATAAATTATTTCAACATTTTTGTCAAATTTTATTTTAGATACACAGAAAAACGATTACATGCATAAGTCATTTGCATTGGTACTTATTGGTAATACAGAACAACAGCGACCTGTTTTATCCATAAGGAAACGTTTTACAAATGGTATTATTTACAGTAAAGAGGAAATCACATCTAAGTGAACTATTATAGGTTTTTGAACTTCTCTTCTCCTTTTTCAGAGTCAGAGGATTTCTGAGATTTTCGGGAAATGGTACTAAACCTCTATTTGAGGCATTCAGTGTCAACTCAAAATAGTAAGTGTTCCATGCACACAAGAGGGAAAACAGGGAAAACGCTGTTTATTTGTTTGTACAATCTAGAGTGAGCAATGTGGCACAGCTAGGTGCTACGAGAAGTAAGAAAAGTCTGGTTTTAAAAACTAAATGAGCCTTGTCTTTCTTTCAAATTAATTTGTTTTTATACTGGAAGAGAAGATGAATAAATATAAGGCAGCGGAATTTAAATCTCCACTTGTTTCTGTTTGTGATAGAGTGAACAAAGCAGAAAGGTAACAGTTTAAAACTGAGGATATTTAGACTGGTTTCATTCTGGAATGATTATTTAAGACTCATTTAGTATTAGTACACCAGCACAGTTAGCAAGTACAGGAAGGGAGAAATAACCTTTTTTACATGTTAACAACTAGACTCTCGTGTGAGAGCATCAACTTTTAAAGTGCCTTGTAAAAATATTCACGCCTTCCCCTTGGCATTTTCAATGTGTTCATGTTTTCATCATCACAGATGTCAGTTGGATTAAAGTTTGGATTAGTACTAGGCCATTCCAACTCATTTAATGTTTCCTTTTAAACCACCTGAGTTTTGCTTTAGCAATCCTACATTAGCACCGCCAGGAATAAGGCAGTCACTTCTTTTACTAGAAAACACAAATATATACATAGATATATATATATCTATGTATATATATATTAGTGCTGGGCAACGATTAAAATCTTTAATCGCGATTCATCGCATAATTTGCCTGATTAATCATGATTAATCGCATTGTATGCTCAAACTCCAAGAATGAATTCAAAAGTAGTGTAAAGAGCACTTTTATTTTAATGTTCTGCTGCCATATGAACAAAAGTGTTGTAACATTTGTAGCACTTATCAGTAACACATAATTACTGTAAAGCTCAACTTAAACATGTAAAACAAAAAATAGCAATAATAATAAATTAACGCTTATTGCCACTGACAGGAAATTCTCTTTATGGGGAAAAAATCTACCAAAAACAGGCAATTTCTGAGATAACAGCAGGGAGCAGCATTACCATTTTATGTTCAATACCAAAGTGTGAAGCACAAAAAAAGGTCTACAGTAGCTATCCACTTCGCCATTACATTGGTTAGCTTCTCTGAGTCATTGAATTGTTTGGTGATGTCTAGTGTGTTTGGCATTTAAGTGATATGTTAAGCTCAAGGTGCTCCGGTGATAAGAAAGTTTAACTTGGCAGTGGTTACAACTAACTTGTTTCTGTCATATTCGTTGCTGGAAGAACTTTAAACTGAAAATGTCAATTTAAAAGTTCTGTGACTTTACCCTTCCTCATGTTTTTTCCGCGTTTTCTTTTCTTGGTTCCACGACAGCCAGCACCTTTCTTCCTGTTTGAATCCGAGGCTGGGCTGACAGCGAGGTTATTGGCGCATTATCGCCACCTACTGTTCTGATTCAAACCCCTACACCGCAGCAACAGACCTTCACAAAATAAAAGCATGTGAGCAACATGCGTTAATGCGCGATAAAGTAAATATCGCCGTTAATAGTCTAATGAATTAACGTGAAATTAACGCGTTAACTTGCCCAGCCCTAATATATATATATATATATATATATATATATATATATATATATATATATATATATATATATATATGTATATATACACACGCCCGCTGACAGGGGGGGACAAACGGGTCAGTTGTCCCGGGCCCAGGACAGAGGGGGGGCCCAAAACTGACACTCTGACCATTCAAATGGTCAGAGTATCAGTCAGCGTGTGCGCTGACTGCAGCAGCTTCACTGAAGTCTCCCCGTCTGTGTCACGGCACTTTGCTGCTCCCCCTCCCCTCTCCTACATGGCTCAGCGACGCCAGCCAATCAGCACGCAGGCTCAGCCTGGCCCGCCCACTCAGCTCTCTCTCCACACAAACAACCATGCTGCTGCTGCTCAGACATTCTGAATCCACGACTGCATCTACTGAGCTCATGTTTAGAAACAATTCATTAACAGCTGAAGCGCTTCGGACACAGATGCCACATGTGCAGAAAATATTATATAGCTGCACATGTAAAATGTTTGAATAGAAATAGATCCAAATAGCAAGAAAAGCTGCTCTCTTCTTTTTTTAGCAACTAAAAATATCTGTGGTCCCATCATGGTCTGATTGTGAAACAAAGATGCAAGGGCGTAGGTTTGATTTGAAATTTGGTAGGGACACCTACAAACAAACATTCCCTGGTCTGACGTCATTGGTCCTACGCAATATGCATGCTCCTATTTTTTGATGCTTGACTTGAGCGTCAGGACGCATTTCGTCTGTCTAAACAGACGAAACGCAAAAGTATTATTTTGTGGAATCCTAATCATGCTATTGTAACTAAGCAAAAGTCTAAACAAAAAATAGTTGTTTAGGCGGCATCTAGTGTTCTTATACTGTATATTATGTAAAAGAAATTACACCTGCTATTTATACCTAAGCTGCCTCGAAGGGTCAACAAAAAATGAAAGCAACAATAGCAACGAAATATTGGTAAAAGGGAAACCCTCACCTTTTCTTTTTCAGACGGCTGTGGCTGAGAATCAGAATTTTTAATAGCCTTCAGTCTTTGCTTTTCCATCTTTCCAGCAGTCTTCAGAACTCCTGCCTGGCACAGAATATTTAGTTTCATAAAAGAGATTAGGTTATTGTTGATAAAAATGTATTAGACTTCAGAATTAAATGCTATTTTGAGATGCTAACGTTAGTTACTTACATTTCTCCAGTTCAACAAATCAAAACAGTCTCTCCTGCTTCTGTTCAGAACTGCGCTCAGCAGCTTTCACCTATTTTCGTGCAGATAATAGTTAGTTTCTTAACTTGGACTAGTTATTAATTGTGACGGCAGTATCCCAGTATGAATCAAAACTTAAATCTCGCGCTCCAAGCACGCACGAACATGCACACACACACACACGCAATAAAAACAGCCAATCAGAAAGAGGAAAGGCGGAATTTAAGACAGCAAAACCAATGAGAGTGGAGTTAAACAGCACACAGCACAGTCACGTGTGCAGCAGATTTAAAGGGACAGGAAAGAAAAAGCAGGCAGTGGAGCTGCGCACAGCAGCGTTGAAATGACACCGTGGGAACGTCGAGCGCTTCAAACGGAGGGCGAACCTGTGCATGTACGCACGTCTGGCGGAGCCGAACCGACACGCAGGAATACTCGGAATCAGTAATTTTTTTAGGGGTGCTTGAGCACCCCTAAAAATGGCCTAAATATGCCACTGCCTGAATCTGAGAAATGTAACGTCGAGAAGAAGCCATTTCTCGCCGTTATCACGGAGCTAATGCGATCTGGCAACAACTGAGCTCAGTCTCACGTGACTTCAACCTACTATTCCTATTGGTGCAGAACCCTTTCGCGTCAACGTTAGCTTCGTAATTAGAAGTAAATATTTATATTTTGGACCCGTCAAAATTTATAAAACAATTATTCATATACTTTCAAT
This sequence comes from Fundulus diaphanus, assembly GCA_037039145.1. NCBI lineage: Eukaryota > Metazoa > Chordata > Actinopteri > Cyprinodontiformes > Fundulidae > Fundulus > Fundulus diaphanus. The sequence continues at coordinate 22,458,532 of CM073143.1, read as the reverse complement.
TTATATTTTTATTCTGCAACACTCTAGATATTCTGTGGATGTATTACGTTTGAAAAATGAATTGTTTTGATTAAAGAATTGTAGCTATAACCTTTAAAGCTCCCAAGCAGAACTGTTTTAAAAAAAAAGTATATTTCTATTGGACCATCAATTGTTTTTAACAATCGAGGGTCTTTATTTTTTGTGTTTGTGTGGTCACTTAATTTTAGGAATTATAATTAGTAAATTGATCCAGTTATTCAGTGTTATGGTGTCATTTAAAGAATGACAAACACATGAAAAGCTGAAGAAAAAAAAACATTCTGTTAGATACATTTCGCTGAAACTTATTTAAGGTAGTATTTATTAAAGTAAAACAATTTAAATGTACCTGTATTCCCCCTTGCAACAGGTGCCTTCATTTCTGCATGACTGATCATTAATGTATTCAGGAGGATACACTTAGATGGTTGGTGCTGTGAGCAAGGTGACCTAAGGGAGATCATTGTGTAATGTTATAAAGTAAAGTTTGTTTCTCCTGGACAGCGGCTGCTAGGTTTCGTTGACTTGGTGATGGTAAGCAGACACTAGTAACTGACACTCGTTTATTGTCTCCTGTTCTTTACTTAACAATTCAACAACGTTAAGGCAAGTTCATAAACCAATTGTAGATATCTAAATTGACTTTTGAACAAATTGTGCAGGAGAATTTTATACTTTCTAAGATGTATAGTTTTTTCCTCCCTTCTTTTTCCACTGAGACTCTGCTGCCACCTGCTGGACATAGAACCCAAGGTTTTTGTTCAAAATTAAAACTTTATTACATTTTCAGATAGCTGTTTTAAGTCACAGATTAAACAATGAATGCCTTTTAAAATGTTACAAGACACAATTGTTGGTACACTAGTTGACAGTATGGTCACTTTCAATCTCAGCGTTAAAAGGCAAACATAATCTGCGACAATCATCTTTATACTTTAATGAACCACGTGAGAACAGACAGTTCACTTTTTTTTCTTTTGAATTTCTTTAAAGAAAGAAATGTATTAAGGTGAATTGAGATGAGAGTTTCTGACAACACCTGATGATTAGCAGAGGAAAAATGTTAAATCTATAAAGGGTAAATGTTAAATAAATGCCCATGGCATTAATATAATTCAAGAAGTGAAATGCAGGTCATTTCAGCTTGCAGGCTTTTTACAGGGTGAAATGGTTACAAATAATTAGTAAAAAACTGAAATTGTTTAAAAATCATGATCTGGAAAACCATCATGAGTTCTGCTTTTAGAATTTACCTGTTCAAGTATCCCCAACAAAACATTAAACACAGGCCAGCAACCAGCCTCAAACAGCTTTCTCTCTCTCTTCCACATAGTAAAAGACTTTAAAAGATTACTCCAGACACTGTGACATCAGATAAAGAAAGTATTCATACCACTTAAACTTTTTCACATTTAGTCACCTTATATCCACAAACCTCAATGTATTTTATTTAGGATTGTACGGGGTGGACCTACATTACAAAGCCAATAATACCCAGCTGTTCAGTGAAGAAGTTTGTTAGAGGAATAATGAAGAAGATACTCTGATGAGGCCAAAATGAAACTTAATGGCCCACATGCAAAACTCTGTTGAGTTGTCATGATTTAGATTTTTGTTTGTTTTACTTTGGACTTTTCTTAATCAGCCTTCACCTCTAAGCCATCATCCAGTCACCTCAGTCTCCCCCCAGCCACCACTCTGCTCTAGATTAGCTCCACCGGTTGCTACTAATTGCAGTCAACTCGGCCTTTTAACCTGTCTACATTTACCTGCCTCAGTCAGCCACTCACTGCCAGAACAGCTCTTCTCATCTGACAAGTCAGCATGTTCTCCCATGAGTTCCAGCCACTCGCTCTGGTGGTTCCTCAGTCCACATCGCTTCTTCTGATCAGCTCCTGCCATCTTCACTGGTCTGGCCTGTCACTACCTGCATCTGGTCAAGTCTGGTCCAGCTTGCCTGCCTCATCATCAACTACTCATCACTCATCAATAAACTTTTTAATAACGAAGCTCTGTGTCCGGCTGAATATCTGGTTCACCAGCACAAATAATTACATGACATAAAATGTATACATCACTATAAATACATCCACCCAACGGGGAAACATGGTGGCATCAGTGTTCTGCTGTGAGGATGCTTGTCTCTAGCCGGAGCTGAATACATATGCATAGCACATTTCTCACACTTTTTTTTTTATTTGCAAAGTAATTCTTCGCTTCACAATTATGCACCACTTTGGGTTGATCCATCACGTAAAAGTCCAGTAAATTACACAGATTTTTTTTTTTTTTAGATTTAATGAGAGAAAATGTGAATGCGTTGAAGGGTGTGAATACTTCTGCAAAAATACCTGCACCTGAAAAAAAAAAGGTGCTTTTTTTTAAAGATATTAAGACACTGCTTGTACTCTAATTGACCAAATCTGGCTTATTATGTGATGGAGACGGTTTGTTTCTCGGGGAGAAAACGCTCGTCGTTTCTTTTGATAAAACCCAAAGAAAACGTGACGTTGCACCGTACAGTCAGGTTGCATCAGCCTAGAGCGTTTGGATGGTTCATGTCAAAGACTCCACAGGCACATTCGACACAGATTTAACAAACATCAAATGGTTTTCCAGCAGTGCTTTTACATGTTGGTTACTTTTAAAGTTCATGATGTTCTGGATGAAACACCCGTGGAGGTATTTCTCACGGAGAAAGTCGCCGGTACACCCAGCCTCCCTCAGCTTCATGCTGGAACTCCCCCGGCTCCTCTCCCTCCTTCACCTTGGTGAAAACGATGCGGTCGTGGAGTCTGTTGGTCTGACCCTGCCAGAACTCAATCAAGTAAGGCTTGACCATGTAGCCACCCCTGAAAGATCACAGGATTGTTGGAAAGTGTTGACGAGCAACTTGGAACAGTTCAAACAGGAATATCTGCAAAGTTACTTTTAATGAAGAGCACCTTGCAAACAGATTCAAACTCCTGGAACCTTTCCCCGTTTTGTCACATTGCAGCCACAAACTTCAGTGTATCTTATTTCATTTGATAGACCACATAAAACAAGGCGTAATGGTAAAGTGAAAGGAAATATAGTAGAAGTAAAAATCTGTAAAGTCTGACAATCGTATTCAAACTCAGACGGGATGTAGAGCATCTGTGAACATCAGCTTTCAAGTCTTCCCAACGCTTATCAATTGGACTTGTGTCCAGATTTTGACTGGTCCGTTCTACAAAAAAGGACTATACATGCATTAAAACACTTTCATTGAGTTTCATTTCATTCAGTATCACGTTTTTTGCCGCATTAGCTGCCTGTCTTCAAGGAGTTTACTTCATACATGCTACCATCGACTCTGATGCTGCTTTCATCATGTCTGTTCACTAACGTTCTACAAGATTTCAATGCTTATAAGATTCATCATCTCATTTTTGATATTTTACCAGTTCTGTTTTAGTGTTATTTGCATCAACAAGTCCCTCTTAAAGTGAGACGGTGGATCTCAACAACACTATCCTGCAGAAATAAAGATGAAATAAATTAAAATAACAAGCAACCTCTGAGCTCTTTGCAGAATAGCTGCCTTTATAAAGAGATTTATTACCTACTAATTAGCTGACAAATGGTTTTAGCTGTTAAACAGTATTTCATATTTCAGTCTGTTTAATTAGGTTGTGAACGAATGTGTTGCAGTGAGTAGTTTTTTTTTTTTTATCAAGTAGAAGATAAAGGAATTAGAAGGTAATCTTCATTTACGCATAAAAGCACATATCTCCAACCTTTACCTGAGTTTCATCAGAACCAATTTAAGGGCATCAAAGCACATGCTCTTGATTGATGCATTTACAGACTGGAAATGGTGGGAATTTAAAGTTTTGATGCAATTAATGAATAAGAAAAAACAATCCAGACTTTTCAGTTTTAAACCTGCCAATGATAAGCGCAAATTCTGCCAATTCTGATGTCTGCCTGATTAATTGGTGCATCTAAATCAATGACAAACTTTGTTTTGAGTTACAATATTTGGAAAAGAAGAAAGATAGAGATATTCTCACCAGTAGTCGGGCATTGGCACCTCGGTGTCCTTGTACTTCTCCTCCAGTTCAGCATTTTTCTGCCTTAGATACTGAAAGAAATGCTCAAGTTCAGCCTGGAAATATTTTAAATACATGCATGACCGAAAACACGGTGCAGTTTTTCCATCCCTTACATCTCTGTTAGGAACCGGAGTACTCTGTCGGCTCACAACCGCCCCGATCTGACTGCTCTTCGGCCGAGAATGGAAATATTCGCAGGAGCTCTGGTAGGGGATCCTCTCCACTGAGCCCTCAATACGGATCTACAAATTTTAATTTTAGTAAATTAACCATCAATACGGGGAAAGCTGTGAAAGAGAATGGATGAGGCTTAATTTAGAGTAAGTTTTACCTGTCTGTTAAGTGGTTCCCAGTAAAAAACCAGGCATGCGTATGGATTACTCTCCTGCGAACAACAACAAAAGAAATCAGAACAAGAAAGATCCATGTTAAATCAAAACACAAGAAAAAACAGTTATTATTTGTTCAAATCATTAAATTTGTCATAATTTTACACCACGTCAATTCAGAAAATTTGTAATGGGATTCAAATCAAATTGTATTCATAATGTAGCTTGTTAAAGTAAACTTCAATGATGTCCAGCGGTTTTCGGATTGGGACACAGTTTTAAACAAAAACGAAAAAAAAAAAAATGCTAAAGGTATTAAAGTTCCAGAGCCTCCTCAGACTAATTCAGATAGATTGCTATGCCTTGTTATTTAATGAAAACACAAAACCCTATTCTGTGTTTTTTCAACATAATTTATCAAAACATTAGCAGCAGGGAAGAAGGACGAAGCCAAATAATTGCCTTTTCAGATATTAATTACTTCTTAAAACAATAGCTGATTGACTCAGTATATTAAATAATGTCTTGTTCAACTCATATAGAAAATAAAATAAAGGACATGCATATTTTTCTGAAGTATTAAGAATGAGACATATCAATAAAAGAGTGAAACTTAAATGAAAAAGAAGAAGAGACAAGAGAAGGAGAGCCGGTATTGGCTTCTTTTTCCTGTGGTCTGTCAGAGACGTGATTTGCTCTGGACATTATCGTGAGCTCTGACCATATGACTTAAATATCTCCAGCTGACCCAGAAGAAGTAGCCAAAGCACAGTTAAATTTTGAGGAATTTAAACCAAAGCCTGACTTTTATGATGCAGAAAAAAAAAAACTTATTTTTCTTAGGTTTTGTCCGCATGTGATCGACCGGGACTGAAATGTGTCAAAACTGAGAGAAAACATGCTACTGTTAGATTAGCACTTTAGTAAACTGCTCAGCAAGAAAACATTGTCAGAAGTAGCCAGACTTGGGTTTACTGAAGACTGATCTGGACAAATACGACTATTAACCACACTGGGATAAATACATGTAATTCTGGGTCGGGTTCCATTGAATTTGATCTTTACAAGGATTAAAAATGTTTCATAAGATACAGATACATACCAACTCGACACCCTTTCTGCTCTCGTAGTTGGTGAAGAAACGGAAACCTTCGTGGCTGTAGCCTTTCAGGAGGACCATACGAGCAGACGGACGTCCGTCCCTGATCAGACAGAGGTGATGGGTCGCCATGACAGACACTAGAACTCTTTAGTGTTTTAAACCTGCTGGGAGACATTAGGGTTACCTACTTGGTGGCTGTGGCGATGCACATGGCGTTGGCCTCTCCAATTTCAGGGCACTTTGTCGCTGCATCGAACCAGTTTCCAAACTCCTTAATGGGATCCAAAGACACAAGCTGACTCTCCTCAAAGCACTGCAAAAAAAACAATTCACACTAGCTCAACAAAGAAGACAGTTTTGAACATTTTTTTCTTTATAAAGTGTTTTGATTCGATTTATAGTTGGCTATTTTTTTCAACTCCTCATCCACAATTTTGCTCCATGCGCTGAAATACACATTTACTTTGAAGTAATACACACAGTTGTACTTTTAAAATCATTGTGTGTGAAGCGCTTGAACCTCTCCCCACCAGTTAGGTGAATGGACAGCTGTAACACAGGTACTAATGAGTGACTAATAAAATGGGAGTGTTGAAAAAGGTATCAGAGATAGACACACAGAGAACACATTTACTGTAACAACACAAAGGTTTAGGTAATTTATGCATTGCGTGTGCAGTAAAGCATGCAGTTTGTCTGGAAACGTTTAAGATGGTTAAATAATTTAACTGGCAGTCTGGATTTTCATCGGACAGTACAGGACTGTCTCAGAAAATTAGAATATCGTGAAAAAGTACTGTATACTAGTAGGCTATTCAACTAATCACTTGAATCGTCTAATTAACTCGAAACACCTGCAAGGGTTTCCTGAGCCTTGAAAAACACTCAGCTTGGTTCAGTAAACTAAATCACAAGTATGGGGAAGACTGCTGATCTGACTGCTGTCCAGAAGACCATCATTGACACCCTCCATCAGGAGGGTAAGACACAAAAAGAAATTTCTCAAAGAGCAGGCTGTTCACAGAGTGCAGTTTCAAAGCACATTCACAAAAAGTGTGTTGGAAGGGGGAAATGTGGCAGGAAACGCTGCACAACCAAGATCTGGCACCTGCCCACAGTGCCAAAACCACCAGTAACTGGTGTACTGACCATGGCATTACTGTCCTTGATTGGCCTGCCAATTCCCCTGACCTGAACCCCATGGAGAATTTGTGGGGTATTGTGAAGAAGAAGCTGAAAGACACCAGACCCAACAATGCAAATGAGCTAAAGGCCGCTATTGAAGCATCCTGGGCATCCATAACACCTCAGCAATGCCACAGGCTGATTGCCTCCATGCCACGCCGCATTGATGCAGTAATCTGTGCAAAAGGATTCCCAACCAAGTACTGAGTGCATTAATGGACATTTTCAAATGTTTGAGTTTGTTTTGCTGTTATAATTATTTTTTTTTACTTGGTCTGAGGAAATATTCTAATATTTTGAGATAGGATTTTTGAGTTTTCTTCAGCTGTACGCCATAATCAGCGATATTAAAACAATAAAAGGGTTGCGATATTTCAGTTGATTTGTAATGAATCCAGAATGTATGACAGTTCATGTTTTTTAATTGCATTACAGAAAATAAAGAACTTTATCACAATATTCTAATTTTCTGAGACAGTCCTGTACATGGCTTTGGGTATAGGTCAAGGTCTACACAGAAATAGACTAGAATATCCCCACAGACTGTGGTCAGTTTTCGCAGTGCAAATTAAACACGGTGCAAACACCGTTTTTTGATGACCTTGCACCTTCAGACTAGGACTGCTGTTTTAATTGCTCAACCCAATGCACCACATTACCACGTCCAATGGCACTCACCTCCTCATCTCCTTTGTATTTCTTCCTCATGTTACTCAGATCCATGTCGCTGCGGTCACTTGTCGTTTTACTGCAGAAACGTAGAGCTAAAACGCTCCGTCCTCCCACAGTCAGGTCAATACGAGAGCAGGGATTTCTACCAAACAGGGTGAAATGTCTCAATAAACTCGTACTGAGTATGCGCCTCATGCTTGTCAAAATGATTCTGACGTAACCTCCCTTTACGTAAAGGATTACGAAAACGTACGGCTTTTTGTGTCCACTTCGACAAGAGTTTTTTTTAAATTATTTTTTTTATTCTTTTGTGAAATTAGGTGGAAATAAAAAAATATATCTTCACTCCTAGTTCAGGTAGAACATAAATAATATCTGGTTTAAATGCATGGAATTCATGCATACGCGGAAGAAAAAACAAGCATACGTCATTACGTCATGAGGCGTTCATATAATGTGGAGTTTCTCGACTGACACAGCCAGCGTTGCGTTTGGCAGACTCTTTTTCGCAACTTTATTGAGGAAACCAAAAACAAACAAACATGACACATAGCAAGACTGACATAAAAAAATTAGAACCGAAAAAGAGGTATAAGAAAAACATATTATGGGTTGAGTTTACTGTACATACAATATGGTTTATTTGAAAAAACAAAATAGAATCAAAGGGAAAAATAGCGGTTTAAATGATTTCAGGGGTTTTACAAGACTTTTTTTTTTTTATTTGTGCCATACAGCATACACTGTGTAATGTTTTTTTTATTTAAGATCAATGCTAGCACATTTGGTTTATGATTGGAGAAAAACATGTGTCATGGCACTGTCATAATCGGTGCAACCAAACAACCTCTTTGTCAACTCAGAGTCAAATTTGGACCAAGGTGGCAGAAATCAAACAATAATAATTGGGCCCATAGTTGGTTTGTGCATAAACAATGTCAAATTAGGCAATTACAGACACAGAATAGGCACAAAATAGGTTTCCCTGGAGTGGAGGTTGAGGTCTGATTTGATGTATGGACAGTGCAAATGCACCTGTCCATTTTGTACTCTTGTACTTATACCATTAAGAATCAATTTATTTCTCTGGAGTTAAATTTATACAAAGTATCAATCTGCCAGGTACAAATATGTCCTTTGGTAGGTACTCAATGTAGCGAAATGTGGTCACAAAATGATTAAAACTAGCAAGGTGCAAATTGGCAAAGGGAAAAAAAACATCAACTCATCACATTAGATGTACCATGTGTTTTCCTAGTGTTTCAGAAAGACTACAGTTAACACTAATACCACTTTTATTTCTCTAAATGTAAGGATATAATATTTTGAACTTTATAAAAAGAAGTTTTCTTCACCTTACTGCTCAAAAAAATAAATAAAAATAAAACCTGGTCATGTCATAGCCATAGAAATATTTTCAACGAAGTTCTATCAATAAGACTGAGAATAAGGTGAACAGTTGATCTTTTCAGGCGGAGAAAAGGGGAAAAAATACCTTTTGTCTGAGACCTAAAAAGAAGAACGTTGAGATCTCTTTCCCAACACAGCAAGTGAAATAGTGTCTGAGACGGTCAAAAGTCATTAATTAAAGTGATGTAATAACTTACTACTGCACACATGTTACAAGTTATAAGTTATTTTTGTACAGGGTGCATGTTTAACTACATTTAAAACACTTTTGTAAGCTAAAGTTGAGAACAAATGAGTGATTACCATGAACAAACAAGATGTAGAACTTTAGATGAGTATTTCGAAGGTGACTGTGATTACCATATAGTCACAACTGCCTCTTATTTAGGGTCCGTGTTGTGTTTTAACTTGTTTTAGCTCGAGACATGACTTTTTTATAATCATTATGTTTTGACCAACATGTAAGTGAACGCAGCATTTGTTCCATTGTCACCTTCTGAGTGACGTATTTCCTGTTAAAGATGGCGGCGACCTTGTGTATGAAGTTACTACGAAACCAGGGTAAAAAAAACATCTTATATTTTGTTTAAACACCATATTAAACAGATTAAATGTTATAAATGTATATTTCCCATGAATATAAGTGTCTGTTGTCACAAATGTCTGCCGCCCTTTCACTTAAACTGGAGGATTCATTGCAGCGTAGTTAGCCGGCGCTAGCTCCGCGTCTCCAGTGGCTGCAGCAGACTTCTGACCGATTCTGTGGCTTTCAGGGTGGGCGCCTCTCATTCAGAGTGTCCGGCACGGCTCCAAGGCTGTGACCCGTCACAGAAAACCCCTTCACATCATCAAACAGAAGCTCCTGGCCGTCACGCAGTACATTCCTCCAGCTAGGGTCGTCCCTCCGGGGGCCTATCCGGCCGAAAACAAGTACGTCCAGGAGGTGAGACCCCGACAGCAGCCGTCCTTTAACTGCAACTGAATTGATGCAACAGGGCAACTTGGTTTTAACAACAGGGCAACTTGGTTTTAACAACAGGGCACTGGTGTATTTCTACATTGGCGATATCTTTAGTGGGATTATGTATCAAACATTTAATTTGAACAACCGTCGTAATTAAATTATTCTAGGATCATATCAAATGGGGTTTGAATGAGGAAAGGTTCATTTATTAAGTCTAAAAGTCTCATTCAGTCGTGTAGAGTAAAAAAATTGTTTAATCTTTAAAAAAACGGAAAGGATCATGCCTTGAACTAAAGAGACTTTTAAAATGTGACTTTATGATTAAATCTTGAAATTAAGCGGGCTATTTAATCAGGTGCTCTCATATTAAAGCAGTTCATTTTAGTCTAACTAAAACTTCAGCAATCAGCCCTGGGTAAGTTGCTACCAGGGTGAAGAAAAACTGATGAGGAGTTATGTTCTGGATGTGTTTGCTTTATGCTATTTCTTTCTTTGGATTTTCCCAAAACTGCAACCCACAAGTGAATGTTAGGGGATTGTGCAGCCATTAGTGTAATTTCCTGATCAAAGTAGGTTTCTAAATATTTCAAGTCTTTGATTACCAGTGAACATCACCTTCAGATTGTTGCTGTCAGACCAGATGCTTCATATTCTTTGATGTTTGTTCTCTATACCGTTGAATATGGTCAAAAATACATGAATAAAAAGGGAAACGAATGAAAGGAGCTTTGAAAGATCTTCAGAAATTCTTTATAGCTATGAATTAAAAGAACTTAAGAGGGTTTTCAAGAAAATATCCCTGCATGGAAGCAAAATAGAAAAAAGTGGGGTGGATTAGAACCTACTGGAGAGTGGAGACGTCTTTCTTTGCATAACATTTGTCAGTACTTTCAAAACAACATTTTGATCCAGGTTTTTGGATCCAAAAGTCCACTTTCAGTTCAGGGTACCTCCTTCGCCTCTCATAAGACTTGATGTCTTTTAAGTTAGAGATGTAGGCTACCCATCAGGCTTTTTCTGACTGGTGCCGATTTGTGGTTTTCCTCTGGGCCCAATTTCCCAAAACTGATTCTGCTTCTCTTTCTCCCCCAAGGATTGTAGCATTTAAATAGAAACATGTGCTGCAGGTTTCTGCTAGAGGTTGAAAATGTGAGTCTAATATAATATAATGATTTATTTAAAAGGATTTCTGTTTCTGGATGAAACTACAAGTCCCTAACCCTTATCTGATTTTTACTAAGCTCCAAAGGCACAAACCAGTACACGCCTTTGCTCGATGCATCTATACACTTAAAATATTGGCAGTTCTTTGCTTTAATGCATTTATTGAATAGGAAAATAATTCAAACTTACTATATTTTTGCCAATCAAAGGGTAAATGGTGGCTTATGTCTCTGGCAAATTGATGGGTAGATTTCTACATTTATTTCTTGTTTATGACTCAAAGATTTGCATTTTTCCACAGCTCAGTTTCTTCTCTTTAAATCTATCAGGATGCTGGGTTGTCTCTACTCCTGAAGAAGGATTTGAAGAAAGTGTTTGAGGAGAGCAAAATGGTCGCCGTGGTTCAGAAAAACGGCAGCAATGCTGAAGACATGCTCATTCTCAAACACCGGCTTTGCAAACACGGCATCAAAGTCAAGTTCTTCCCCAACCAGGTAACAAGGATTTTTTTTAGGCACCCCGGGGTTCCACTGAATGGCCGTGGTGAGGCTGTGCTGCAGTGACTCTAGTCAGTCATAGCGGTTCCACCCGATGTTGTTCTATTTTTGCTGCTGGCCACGCCGACTCCACGTCAATCTGCAGCAGAGCGGATGGTTCAGGCAGGCATCAGTTGATAAAAAGTAAAGCGGATTCAGTCGAGTTTACAAGTAAAAGACTACATGTGCAGACTTTGGATCGTATTTTACCCTTAAAAACATCAATACGCCATTACCTGTGGCTCCAGCACTAGGCCACCAGATGATCTCACTTGGTACTTGAAACCATGGATGACAATTTTAATTTTTTTTTTTTTTAATTTACAGCTTTCTTTCTGACGACCTCAGAAAGAAAGCTGTAAATCTGTGTCTGTCAGGAAAGGTGTGATCAGTGCATCTCCAGCACAAACCCTATAAGCATTTATATCATGATGCACCTTTACCAGCTGTTTAAAGGTTTATCCTTCATTTGTGTTTTTTTTTCTTTCAGGTGACACGGTCGTTCCTGAGTGACTCTGTTTACTGCAACATGGCTCCTCTGTTTATCGGCCCCACCGTTCTCTTTGTTAGCAAAGAGCCAAAGGTGAAGGAGATGCTGTCGGCTCTCAGGGCCAGCCCACAGATGACGCTCTTGGGTAGGTTTTATGTCTCCTTCCAAAGAGCAAGTAATTAGACCGAGATGCTCTGACGAGATCTTTCTCGGTTGGAGTTGGTGGCTTGTTGTACTAATTTACCCCATTCAACCTCCCAGATATTTTCCACATTATTCAGCCGGTTATGGATGCAGCTGTTCAATTGAATAAGTTGCCTTACCAGATTAAATGTCAGTTTTTAGCCTTAGATTGTGTGAATTACATTTCTAAATAAATGCAACTCATAGTCTGGTGTGACTTATAGTCCGAAAAATACAGTAAATTTTTTTTTCTCAGTGTCTGACAAGTAAACTTTTCCTGTTTTTGATCACTAAAATGATTTCTATTTGCAATGTTCCAGAAAAATGAGAAAAGGGAGTTGTTTTTTTTTTACATTGTTTTCTTCAAAGTCAGACGTTTACATGCATGTAGATTACTATGCCTTCAAACAATCTGGGAAAGTCCACATCAGGATGTCTTGACAATTTCTCCCAAAGCAACAAATAAGGCAGAAACACGAAGCACGGAGGTAGAGGCATCAGGCTGAGGGGTTGCTTTGGCACAAGAGCAATCGGTGCACTACTCAAAGTAAACAGCATTATTTTTTCATCACAAGACATCTGTCAGGAAGAGAAAACTTGGATGGAAATTGCCTTTCCAAACAGCAAATGACCATAAACGTATTACCAAAGTGGTTTGAGGACAATAAAGTTGTTTTTTAACATTTACTTAACAACCGTTTGGTAACAACAACGTATATCTAGAGGTTAATTTGAAGCAAATTGTGCATATCAATGAAAAATAAAGTCTGATCATGCAGTTAATACATCCTAAAATCCATGGGAGTCATATTGGTTTATATTTGCTTCGCCTTTAATCAAACGGACAGTAGGAAACAATAGCTATAACTTGTGGTCATTTTACAGCAGTTGTGTATCACTCTACAATCAGAGAAAATGTTTACATTTGATTGATTTTTGTTTTTTCTTAATAAAGCCTGCGCTGTGTCTCGAAGGAGCTTCTCGGGACTTTAGGTTAGCTTATTTTATTTTAGTAATGCACTTCACTGAAACACTGTGACTAGGTTTGACTATTTGCTAATGTTTTGTAAGTTGAATAGTATTTAATGGAGAATCTGAACAGAAGAGTTTAAACTGCAACCAAAAGCTGGGAATGTTCAGTCAAAGTTTAGCTACTTCCTTTCACAGAACTCCACCAGTAGTTTGGGTCAAATCCAAAAAGTATTACCTCCATTCCAGGGTTATAAGAAATGCTCCCTACCTAAAGGGATTGTTCATGTCTAACGCTGCACATTTAGTTTCATTTCTTAATTTCATTGCAGGTCATTCTAGCAATGACAGTCTCTCTTCTAAACCACATCACTCCCTTCATTTCTCCCCAGGCGCCTGCATAGACAACACACTGCTGAGTGCGCAGGGCGTGGTGAGCTACTCCAAGCTGCCGTCGGTGACTGTCGTTCAGGGCGAGCTGGTCAGCGGGTTGACGATGCTGACCTCCCGCACAGCCTCAATGCTGCAGCACCACCCGGCCCGCCTCTCCGCCCTGCTGCGGCAGTACATCAAACAGCAGAGCCCGGACGATGGAGCTGAGGCAGCGCCTAAAGCAGAGGCAGCCACATAGAGCTTCGCAGGATAATCTCTGGACTGGCCGAGCAGATTGACACCCGGTTAGAACGAGGAGGAATTGAAACAGCAGCTGTTTGGTACCGGACTTTGGTGTAGCAGCACTGTTGGAGCTGAATCGCATCCGCCATCTTGAATGTTTTCAGCCTCATGGTGGAATTACTGAATGGACCGTGCTTGAGGGTTAACCCTTAATGTAGTGATGTTTGTATATAAATAAAGGTTCTTTGCTCAGCATTTGATTTTATTCCTTTACATTTAGTGACATTTTAAAAGGATTTATAAACATGCATTACAGATGCTTTCCACCAGATGGAGAATTGATGTAAAACATCATTAGCATAATTAAAACAATCATCTGAAATCAAAATAAACACTAATTTTAATCTGCAGATTACAACACAGTAATCTTGGTCAGTTTGTTTTTTTAAGGTCTGTTTTTTAGAGTTATTGCTAACACCCTATAAATTTCTAAAGTAAAATAATCACATTTATGCCACAAAAAAAAGTTTCCAAGTTCAGTGCAAAGATGTTTTAAGTGATCATTTGTTTATAATTGGAAATACTTTAGATTTACAAGTATTTAATTGTTGCTATAATGGAATGTGAGTATAATTCAAATATAAATTCCTATTTAAGTTAAAAACAATATCACTAATTCACAACGAGTTATCTGCCAGTATTTCAGTGGGTGGGGCTAACAGTAATATAAACAAGATTACCCAATCAGATGTTGGGGTCTAATTGATATGCTGTAATGATATTTTTTCTTATTTAATGATGGATGGTAGCACAGGTAATATGAAATAACAATCAAAATTTGACTTGAAATTCTAAGTTTTACTGATTGATTTCCACATTTTAGCATTTTATTTTGTAATCAATACATTTTTTACTTAAATCATTCTAGAAACATGAATTTATTTTATTTAATTCAGTTTATTTACATTATCATGGACACAAAGTATTCAACAAATTATTTATCTTTTGAATAGTGGCAACGTGTGTATTTGGGCCCCATAAGCTATTTGTTCAGGCTGAATGGGTACTGGGCCCAAGCTCTTACAAAGGACCTACTTGGATTGACTAAACACAAAATGGTTCTTTTCTGGTGTCAAATGGGTATTAATACAATCCTTTCAAACTAAGCGAAAATATGTAGAATATGGTCCCTTCTATTTACCTGTCTAATTAAGATTAGGCTATTCCGTAACCCTTGTAGGCACCATTTTTTTTTAGCCTATTTACCTCCCATGTGGGCCCCATAAAAGTGCATCTCAGTACATTTGAATGTTATCGAAAAGTTAATTCAAATTATAAAGCTTCATTAAACTCAAATACAACAAAATAAATTATAATATTGTGAAAAAGTTTAATATTTTTGTGACTCATTTCAAAAGGTGAAACTCATGTAAATCAGGGGTCTGCAACCTATGGCTCCAGAGCTACAAGATGCTCTTTGGACCTGTCACAGTACCTGTTAATAATTGGCTAAAGATGATAAAGAAACAATTTATGTTTTTAAATATAGATATAATAAACAGATGATTTAATTATTTTTTTATGGAATAATTGCATTAAATTCCATCAACAAAGCAACAACAGAAAGTACCTTTAGTATTTATTAATCAATTTTTCTTATTAGGTTGAAAACTATGTGCGTTTTTTTCTTTTTTTTTTTACAGAATTTTCTACAAATATTAACATCCCAAAGAAGGAGTTATATCCACCCTATTTTGTAAGTTGTCAAAATGTCATGTAACATTTGTGGCTCTAGACAAATTACTTTTAGCTGGACTGAGGGCTAAAATGGCTCTTTGGATTGTGAAGGTTCCTGGCCTCTGATTGGGATTCATTACACATCGAGGGAAATATTTATTTTCTTTTGTTCATCAGTAGTCTTGATCATTATGGCTTACAGATAATGAAAACCTTACATTCGCTGTCTAAGAAAATTTTAATATTAGATAAGGGCAATAAAGAAGGATATTTCAAAGTATGTTCATTTCTAGGCACTCATTACTTGGTTGGGGCTCCTTTTACATAAATTACTGCATCAATGCGGCGTGGCATGGAGGCAATCAGCCCGCAGTTCTGCTGATATGCTTTGATAGCGGCTTTCAGGTCATCTGCACTGTCGGGTAAATTGTCTCTCATTTTCCTTTGTGCGGTTTTCATTGACTAGAGTCCATCGATGACTTTAAGATTATGTTCATTGACACAAGCAGGAACATACAGAGTTGCACTTTTCAGATGAGGCCCTGACGTTGTTCAAACACACTTGATCATGTGACGTGAGCTCTCTCAAGACCTGTACTATGAAGGCATTACAGGCACAACTGTCTACATTCCTTAAGGTTCCATAGATCCTCAGGGGTTTAGGTCAGGTCTGGTATATGGTTCCTCTGACTTTACTGGACCTGATAAAACACATCGGACCAATCTCAGCAGATGACACGACACTCCAAATTATCGCTGACTGTGGAAGCTCCTTTAGACCTCAAACAGCTTGGGTTTGTGCCTCTCCAATCTTTTCCAGACTTTAGATGTACTTTATTCTATAAGAATCCTCCACTGGGCAATGTTCAGCCTTTTATTTAATTTTTTTTATCATGTAAGACACCTCTCACAATGTCTTTGGTTCAGCAGCGGTCAGTTCAACACAAGGAATGCCACAGTTGTAGTCCATGTCTGTATATGTCAGCCATAGTCCAATTCTTCTGAATCTCCCCCAGACTCCTGAATGTGTTTTAGGCTTCATGGCCGTGATTTTCCTCGTTGCTTGTGGATCTTTTTTTCTGCAACACTTTTTCCTTCCACAAAGCTTTCCATTCATATACCTGTATACATAATCTCATTAACATCCAGCTTCTCTATCTTTGACCTTTTGTGGCTTGCCCTCTTTGTGGAGGATGTCAGTGACTGTTTTCTGGACGACTGTCAGGTCAGCAGACATCCTCATTATTGTGGAGGCCACAACATACTCGCAACATATATGTTTAAATAAGTGTTCATATGGACTTGAGTAACGTTTAAATATTTTTTTGAGAAACATAATCTTGAGGTTTCATTCGCTGTGAGCCATAATGATCAAAACCCACACGACCAAATGCATTAGATGCAACAGATCACTGTGTGTATCCGATCCATCCTCCATGAATCCAGGATAACCAAACTTCATACTGCGTAAACTGGCTGTGCAGAGTGGGCGGGGCCACCTTTCTGGTCGTCTACATGCCTCCCAGGCCGTCGCTGTAATTCCAACTAATGCGGATAATGCTCAGGACACGTTGGGCACAGGTGCGCGCTGCCTGCGACGCGCAGTCCTCTTTGGATTTGGACGCAGCCAGCGTCCCCCCTGCGCGGCCTGTCAGATTATGCGGTCAGAATCGACGGTAATCTGTGGGCGCAGCATGTATGCGGACTGTTTTATTTGAGCGTTTTTGGAGAGGACAGAAGTTATTTCCCCCCCTCCCCTACCCCAAGCTATGGTTTACCCCGGATTTCTAATTACCTGGCGAGAAAGTTTTTGAATTTCTGGATGAATCAGAGGAAGTAGCGGATGATGAGAGTCGGAAGTGAATTTCAGGTAAGAGCCTTTAGAAAATCGGATGCAAAACACCGTTTAAAGAGAACAGCACTCCGTGTAGCGTCATCTGGATATATAGCGTTCACCTATTTAGTGACATATTGATAGTTTTCATTGGAGAATAAGGAGTTAGGTTGAGTCTTCCTCACCATGAAATGATGACGGTTAAATATATTTAACTACAGCTGCTGTGTCTTCTTATCCAGATCTGTCTGTTGAAGTACACGTTTATGTATTTATTTATCAAATTTACAAAGAACAAAAATCTCATGACAGATTATACCACACTGAACATCCTAATGCTGTGAAAAGAAAGCTCGTTCGAAATACCAAATCAGATAAAAGAAATCCACACAGATGCATCGTTTGATTTGTCCAAATCAAAAACCTAAAGTTGAATGTGTACAAAGTCTGCAAAATTAGTCCGACTGAATATCCCAGACTCATGAACATGGATTACTAAAGAGAGCTGGTGCTTCAGTCTTTATTTCTAGTAAGAGATTACATCTGTCATAATCTGAGCCTTTTAAACCCCACCCTCTGGCAGAAGGCCACCTCCACCTTGGACGACTTCTTGGTTTGATTTCCACCTGACAAATTGCAAATCCTAATGCCATCTTCATGGAAATAAAATGCCTCGTCTGATCAGGCAGGAGCATATTAGTCCTCTCATTGAAAATGTCCAGAAATCTGCACAGAACCAAGTAAGAAGAAAGTTTTGTTTGCAAGTGAATAACTCTTGGCATAAATATTGAGCTGTTTTTGATATGAAATTGCCTTAAGTAGAGATATAGCTAAAATTAAACTGATCGTCTAAGTGTATTCTTCGTGCTTCCTCTTAAGTAAATGAGCTCAGAGTCCTCCAAATCCTTTCATCCTGTTTCCACCCCGTGATGCTTTCATTACTGAGGTCAGCTACTGCGGTCCTCTCTGTGCCCTTGCATAACATATCTGAGCTGCCTCTTACTCTCCACTTTTTTTTTTTTTTAGAAAAAAACAAAAAAACGACAACACTGAAATTCACCAAGGGCTTAACAAATCTGGTCCAATTCACACAGGGATCCTGCAATCTTCCTAAATCAATTGAGATGCAAACAAATTAATTAAATGCTACAAATTGCTAATAGGTATCTCTTAGTAATTAAAAAAAATACTAACCTAAAAAAATCCCCAATAACATCAGAGTTTTTTTTAAATGCAAGTATTATTAAAGGACGCAGTTATGTACCTGATTTAAAGAAACGTTAACCAGACAATTTATGAAGTGATTTTCTTTGCGTTGACTTCTTTTACTGCCGACATTACTGAGCATTTTTTATTGATGTGTCAGAGCTCCCTGGCTGGAAATCGCGTCGCTCCAAGTAGCTAAAACATCTCTTGTGAATCTGCTTAGGCAGACGTTAATCCTCATCTTGCAGGCAGTCTTTTTCATGGAAGGGTCTCAAGAAGACGGGTGCTCCAGTCCTGGAAGAAAACCTGTTCAAAGATACAAAATATCTCCATCTGGGGTGGAGGTGGTGTAAAATTACTTCCTAAGTGGATCATTGACTCCCTCAGAAAGTACCAAAAGATCCCAGGACAACATCTAAAACACTGCAGGTCTCATCTGCCTCAGTTCAGGTCAGAGTTCATGATTGAACAATAAGAAATAAACAAAGAGACTGGGCAACGATGAAAATGGCTGCTGTTAATGATGATGATGATGGTGTTGATGATCCCCAACACTTTTGGGAACATGTTCAACAAAACAAGCAAATCGTTTCAGGAAAAAGAACATCATACCCTTAGTAGTCTCGGCTTGATGGTCTGGGCCTGTTCTGCTGCTTCACCACCTGGATGATGACTTACGGAAATCAAGGAATCCAAAGCCAAGAGTTTTGCTCTCTGTTAGAAAATCCTGAAGCTGAATGCCCAGCATCAGTTTTTGACCTTAATCTCAAGCAATCCTGGATTATGAAGCGGGACAATGATCCTCTGAACACCAGGAAGTCCACCTCTGATTGACTCCTGGTCTGGCCTAGTCAAAGACTGGGCCACACCAGGCTGTCTCTGCACAGAATCCTTCCACCACCCTCCCCGGTTATCCTTGCAGGGCACAGAGACACAAACTCTGTTCAAAATGACCCCAGACTGGGATTTGAACCCAGGACCTTAATGCTGGAATGCTACAGTACTAACAACTGTTTCACAAGGCAGTCCTCTTTTAGATAGCTATGTTCTTTTAAAAGGATAAAATCCTAATTTGAATACTGTTTATGTTTTTATGATCTGAAACATTTAAATTTGATAAAAACAATATAAACTGAAGAAATCCATCGGTCGGGAATACTTTTACATTGCAGTATATGTCCTTGAGTCTTTCCCAAAAAGACACATTGTCTTTCATCATAATAATCATCATCTTTTTTTGTCATAGCAACTGTTGTAGCCTACTTTCCAAAGAAAGGTGTCCTTTGCATTTAGCACATCCAGTGGCGCCTCTAGAAATATTTCATAGGGGGGAGGGTGGGGGGCAGATGGATTTTATTCTACTGTTGTAGTAAAGCTGCATGTAGAAAACTATCTTAAAGACTTAAGTAAACACCTACTAATATATTTTCGTTTATTGTTTGATTTTTAATGTTACTGATGATTTAATGTGCATAGACCGATAACAGTACAGTTAACATTTTGAGTTGAACAACCATTCCTCTTTATTCTGTATTTATATCTAGAATAAGATGTACATTTATTAATTTTTTGGAAAACAAAACAGTTACTAGGGGAAAGTACATACTGACAGATACAAATAAAAGTGCAACAGAAGGTCAGAAAGAGCGGCTGCCTTGCTGGCTGTGCATAATGGGATGAAATGCTAAACTGATGCTACTGCAATTTACACTTGTGAGTGGGGTGGCCAGTGGGGTGGCCAGGACATGGCACCCCCTGGTGGCGCCCCTGAGCACATCCTTTAAGATGTGCGGCACATGGGGAGCATTATAGGTAAAGAGTCTTGCTCAGGGACTCAGAGTTGCAGTGAGTGGGATTCAAACCGGGGAACCTACAACCTTCCCAGGATGCAAGTCCTCTGCTCTAACCACCAGTCCACCACCCCTCTTTGCTCTCCAAATCACCTGATTTTACAGTCTGTTTTTGTTGTTGTTTTGGGTTGGACCGAACGAACCAGCCAAAGATACTTTGCAGGCTCACCACTGGGCTTTAGTCGGGGTTGGAGAAAACAAAACCCAGTCTTCTGAGAAAGTAATTGGCTGGAACGTTATCATTATAACACACATTTGTGGGCTAAAAACACCCCACCGGTCTCTTGCAAAAATGTAGATTTAGGGTTTGCTCTAGAGCAACTCTTCTTGGATAAAAATGAAAAATCGTGACGTAGGAAACAGTCTAAATAATGTGAAATTGTGGTCAAAAAGTGAAACAGGTAACACATCTTCTGATGTTCAAATGCAGTTGAAAGGTGGTTCGCTTTGAAGGGATTAGCTAAATTAACCTGAGTTTCAACATCATTGTTTAGGCTGACGTTGAACAAGACAAGAAAGTAAAACAAAATGTCTGAGCTAAATGAAAACAAAGACTGACCCATTGTAGAAAGCTGCAATGGAAATATTTACAAGGGGGTCCCGCGTTTGGAGGGTTTTATCTCAGGGACAACAGGACCTGAACATTATATGTTTCCAATGTTTTAAATAGTTAAAACCAGCTGAACTAGGTGCCTTATCCTATTAGCTGGTAGCCTTCCATTACTCTAAGTTTTTATATACTTTTCTACAAATTTGCTGCAAAATGTTACCTTCATACAACAACTAAGAAGCAACTGCTAATAATAACTTTTAAAATCGCTTTAAAATAGTGACCACCTAAAAGCTCTTTAAAAACGCATAACGTACCCCTTTAAGACCCGGATTGATCCAGCAGACAATTCAGGATATACTTTGAAGTTGGCGCAGAGAACCAAGCCCAGATCTCCCCTGAATTAAGCAATGAGGTCACGCTGCACTCCAGTGCTGCTCAGTCTATCAAAGTCCTTAACGTCTTGTCTTCTACACAAAACTGTTATTTCATACAGCTCTGGTTTTAACTTAGCATCCAAACTGACTACATTAATTACATGAAGTAAGTTTATTTTATTTTGACAAAAATATATATTTTTTGTGTATCTACTATGTTTAATATGGTTTTTTTTTTTTTTTTTTTCCCTTACATTTTCAGTATCGCTAAGATACAGAGAAAAAGGTGAAATTAGACCCAGCATTAAACACGACTGGGCTCTCTGAGGGATACAAAACATCTCCAGAACAAACATAAACTGATGCACAGAGAGTACATTAGTGCTTTGAAGGCGCAGTCCCAATATGTTGTCCAGCTAAACACACAAACTAACTGACCTAGCTCAGTGTATATAGATATTACAGCCTCCAGTAATGTTGCGTGACATATTTTTAGCTTTTGCTGTTCTTCCAGCACAAACACAACCAAACACAATAGGATTGCATGACCATAATGAGTTTTCAGAAACTAGTGCTTCACAAAGGATGGTAGGCAGCTGTTGATTTACCGTGCTCAGTCTTCCACAGCTTTTCACATCTATAAACTGAACTTTTTGCTCAATGTTCTTTTGCAAAATAGCTTGAACTCAGATTGAATAGAGAGGGGCTCTCTATTGCATCGATTTTTAAGTATTTTCACAGAATCCTGCCTGGATTTATGGACTGAACATTGATCTAGAACCTGCCACTGTACCTCTAGCTCTCCGTTCAGTGGTGTTGTCCTGCTGGAATGTGAAGCTCAAACCCAATATCAAGCATTTTTCAGCCTCTAACAGGTTTTCTCTTCAGGATTTTTCAGATTGTTTGGCTTCCTTTATCCACCATAAAGTGTGACCAGCTCCTCTGTACCTGCTAAAGACAAGTATTCCCACAGCATAATGCTGCCACCACCATGTTTCACTGTGGAGATAGTGATGGTGATGTACAGTGTTTGTTGTCCACCTCGCATTGCATTTTTATATGCACTACAAAGAGATCAATTTAGGTCTCATCTCATCAAATCAACCTCTTCTACATATTTTCTGTGTCCCAGCTCCTTCCGATTAACTTGCCCACCATGTCAGTTTACGTAGATGGGCATGTCTTGGTAGGATTACAGTAAAATTTACAGATGATGGAGTGAACAGAGCTTTGTTCACTTACAACAAAACTTGGGATATTGTTTTTAGAAAACAAACCTGCTTTAAACCTAAATTTATTCCTCATGATGAGAATAAATTACTGTCATGTAAATCTGATTTACCAATTAGATGAATTCAGGCCATTGGTTGCACTGGATTTTATTCGGAGGTGTCAGATGGAAGGAAGCCTGGATAGATATAAAACACTTTTCAGATTTTAATTTCTCTAACATATCCATAACCATGAACAATTTCCCTCCCCTTTCCCTTACACGCCATGTTTCTGATCGCAGGAGGCTTTCAGCAGATTGAGGAAGGCCTTTCTAAACACACAGCTAATGACGACAGCAAGAGGAGTGTGACAACAGACATGGACGCCAACGGACCTGCACTCAATCGCAGCCAGTCTCTGGCGAGCGGTCTGGAGAAGACGTCAACGTCGTGGAACAAGCCCGCCCTCTCTCAGAGCAGCAGCACCTTGTCATCTCGTCACTCCAGACAGGTCAGTAACAGGTCAGTTTGAGGCTTCCTGCAGTCTTACTGAAGACAAATAAAAGACAAATAAAAACGTGTCTCGCCTGAATAAAAACGTTGAAACCGCTTTGTAGAAATCTTACAGTCATCCTGCAAGAATCTGTTCCGTGAAGTCATTGAAAACACAATTTTGATGTATTTTCTGTTTCCCGCTTTAAACAGATCATCAAAGACTGGGAAGTAATTGATGACCTTCAGGTAGAAATGCAAGCAGGAAGTGAGAGTCCCCAGGAAATGACCACTCCAGGAATCTGTGAGGGGTATCTTCTCAAGAGGAGGAAGTGGCCTCTTAAAGGCTGGCACAAGGTGAGAATGGTGGGAGGGAAAAATAAACTGGAACATTATACAGCCGTAACATCTTGCAGAAAGCTTACTTTTAGATTTTCCTTTTTTACAGCGATACTTTGTTCTGGAAGCAGGGGTCTTACGCTACTCCAAAAGCCAACAAGATGTAAGTGAACATTTAATCCTTATAAACGCTGATAATACAGCACCTGACCAAAATATATTAATTTTTATACAATAGCCTAAAACAAAGTATTACATAATTGTGAAGTGAAAGAAAAATGACATGTGGTCTTCAGCAAATAAAAATCTGAAAATTGTGCGTGCATAAGTATTTAGTCCCCCTTAATTTGATATTACTGAATAAACTCCAAAATCAGATCAACTTTATAGGTTATCAATTCATTTTATCTGGAAATGCATTTTTGTCCTTTCTTTTAGGTTTTGAACCACTGCACTGTTAAAAGGTGGAGTCCTCTCCTAGTAATGTTTTTTGAAAGAGCTCTGGCTTTGAATTTAGAAAGTGGTTGTTGATCAAGAGGCTGCGTTAAGAAAGGTCCTAAAGTCTTAAACACGTTTTGGCATACAAAACAAAATGGAGCCTCACAGAGCTTCACTCAAAATAGACAGACAAGAAAAACACATGTTAAGACCAAACACTTATCGCAACAGCAGCTCCAAAGACTGACCCGGTCCTGGTGACCTTCTTGGGTCTGGTTCTTCTTCTTTGAAGCTTTGATCCTTCTTTCTGAAACTTCAATTTCAAACTGTCTCATGAAACTGAGATCAGGAACAGTTCTACGGTGATGCCATTTGGCTTCCTAGATGGGCGATATTGTCCTAAACACTTACCTTTTGTGCTTAAAACAGACTACCAAGGAGTTGCTTTGCACATAGAAATCACATCTACTACTGCTACCGAATAAAAGCAGTTTCATATTCAGAACTTCAACATGATGAAAATTCAGTATTGAATGTCACAGTGATTTTAATTATGGATCATTTAAATCAAAATTAAGTAAAGGGGTTAGCTTTCATACACTTACGTTTTGTCTAATGAGAAAGGTCCGTTTTGCTTCAGGTAACTTTATATAAACAAAACAATAAAACAAACATTTTGGATGTAAGTAAAACACAATTATGTTGGCAGAGTAGCTCAACGTTTTGAGAGTTTTCATTTTACTGATTTAAACTACAGTACTATTACATCATGCAAAAAAAGTGCAGATCCGGCACATCTGACATGCACGTGATGGGGAGATCTCTGTTTGGACCACCTCCAAGATGTGAAAGATAACATTATTGGTTTACAGATCCAAGAAGTCTTTATGATATAATAAAAGGAGTGTCTACCAAACTACAGAGAGGATGTTATCTTAGAGATTAAAAGGTTTTATCCGACTGGGATACACCCTGTTGGGTTTGGCTAAATAAAACGACAAATTTTCATCAAATTTTGATCTGCCACCCGATGCTTTGCTTTTAATGCTTACCATGCTTTACCCTGCGAAGTCGTTCTGCTTTGACTTCGGAGTTTTTTTCCAGTGAATGTTTTGAAATGTTTTCCAAGATTGTTATCGAGCAGAGGATAATTTTCTCAGACATCTAACAGCGAAGAAAACTTGCCTTTTAGTTTTGGCAGTAAAAGGGGGACCGACACTTTTAGGCAGGTTGTCTTAAAGCTGTGCCTCATCGGTGCATGTCTGTAGCTGCGATCTTTATTAGATTTGTATTTAAATAGGCAATATAAGGAGGAAAAACCTTTACTAGGAAATACAAATTGTTAGTGTTTTGTTGCAATTATCTTTGAATTTCCTCTCATGTTTCTCATCATATTTCTTTTCTGATATGTACCTCCTATGTGTACCTTTACACATTTTTTTTTTAAATATGCCCTTGCTAACTTGTGGAATGGAAAATATGAAAGATTTTATGGTTTATATGCCATGTGATTTGAAAACTCTTCAACCTTCTTGTTTTCCATTAGGTCTCCAGGGGTCGAGTCCAGGGTTCACTGGATGTTAGTCTTGCTGTCTTGACAATAAACAAAAAATCGAATCGGATCGACTTGGATAATGGGGATATCCTCTATCATATTAAGGTAAATATAGTCAATAAATGCTGCTGATTAGTTTTAAACTAATAGAGTTTTGTCCGATTTGAAAGACGTAGCGCTCCTTTTGATCCCGAAGGCACCAAGCCACGATCTCTTCTACATTTGGGTGACGAAGCTGCAAGCACACCGCCTGTACAAAAAGAACGAGACAACTCACGCTCACAGCGGCCCACTGCAGCCGCTGTCCAACACAACGCCGACAGGACAAGCTCACAGAAACGGAGATGTGGTGACTATAAGATCCCAAAAGTCAAACTTAAAAACACTCTGTTTGCAGGAGATTAAAAATGAGTCCTACAGTTGCTGTTTTGTATTTTTGTGTCTGTTTTCATGGCGTCAGAGTTTGGCAGGAGTGAAAAATTCGGCAGGAGTGTCAGGGGTCTTGCCCTCAGCCAACACTGCTGTGAACACCAAGGTCTCTGCCTGGCTGAAGCAAAGCCAAAATCCAGACACATGTGCTCAAGGTATGTGACACATAGCCAGCTGCAAAACAACAAACGCAAATACCATGGGCCTCGTGTGCTAAGCGTGCCTACGCACAAAAAAGGTGCACCGCGATGTTTAACGCACAATTTGGCATGTAGAAGGATCTATGTTGCGTGAAAGTGCGGGGGGATCCACGCAAGCTTTTGACCGGTCGTGAGTGTGCAGCAGCCACCAAACGTTTTCAATCGACAATTAAAAACCTTTATTTATATATATATATATATAATCCATCCAAAAACACAGAATCACATTTAGCCTCATACAATAACGTGACACACCTCAAAAATGATGGAAACAACCTTCATCAGATGTATGCTGTAGATGGTGTGCTGTTTTTCCTCATGTACGTAGATGTAAATCGGTCTGTGCGCCGATGCGCATAAAATGCATGTGGATCATCTACGCGCCGCTTTCATTTTAACTGAGAATAAAACGCCGTCGGATCAGCAGATTAATTCTTAACAAGTCAGATGTTGTGATTCCTACGGTGGAGACAATCACACGTCCATAAATGGCTGCATAAAGTATAATTGTGGAACGATGGCGCCGTTGGCAATGCTGGAGGACATCCACAGCAATTATTGTTGAACTGGCCCCAGCGTTGCAGAGGGAAACCAGGAGCAACCGTGCGTCGCCGGTGCCATTTCAGGTTTTGACTATGCTGCGGTCTTTGCAACCGGAGCTTTTGGAAGGAGCTGACTGACAGGTCAGTCATCAGTCATCCTTTAGCCTGCAGTATAGAATGGCCTCATCCATGTTATTAATATACATAAAATTCCCCTAAACCTTGGCTCTCATTCCCAACAAAGAGCTGATTTCCAAATATAATTGGAGCTAAGACTGCACTCATATTATCATACATCCTAACCCGTTTTAGAGATTTAAAGAACTTCTCAAAGTGTGTGTGGTGACAGACTTTATTTTTATTTATTTCTTAGTTTCCATTGCTGATCATTTAAGTGTAATTCAATTTTAATTCACAGTATTATATATTATATACATTTATTGATCAATGAAATGCTTCGATATTTTGAATTTAATTGAAATTATTAGGACGATGGGCATAAATAGTGAAATTATAACATTTGCTTCTTAATAATGCCGACATTTAAATATTTAATGTATCTCATGCATTATCAGAGCATTTACTTATTTAAATAATTCAAACTGTCGCATAGATCATTATTTGTGTAACAAATGAATTTCATATTCAAATATTTCTGTAAATTATTTTGAAGTTTACATAAACATTGATACGTTTTTTTTTTTTTAAATCTAATTTTGTTTTTCCAGTTCTATATCGGAGCTAAATATTTGTTTTATATATATTTCGATAAATAATCTAACAAAGAAACAGAAAAGAAATTCCATGTAACATTGGATTCTATAGAGCTAGCCTCTTGCTTAAAAAAGATAAAAGAGCAGTTAAAATGTGTCTTGCCTTTGTTTTTATGTTGTTCATTTCTGTAATTTTGACCAAAGTCATCAAGAACCAATGCGAGGCAGTAAAGAGTCACATATGGCTCTGGAACCGCAGGTTACAGACACCTTGCATTGACAATATAAAACAAATTTGTTTTTATTACGGCAATTATTTATTATGAATAGAAATTCGATTCTATTAGTTTTTCAGTTTCATTGAAACATAATGGGCATGTGCTTTTGAAGAAGCTTTCAGTAAGCTTATTTAACTAAATTAAGTGACTAAACTTTTTGATTTCTTACAGAGTTAAATCGCTGTAGTTTGGACCTGTCGGAGCTAACCCGTTTAGTTCAGAGGCTTCAGGCGATGGAGGTGGGCCAGACTTTCACTAATGGAGACCTGCAGCGCATTATCAGCATACAGGTATATATCAGCTGACTATTTGTTTTATTTAGCTACTGTATTAATTTAAAGCGATCCAATAATCTTACTTTTAAACAGAATTTGTCACTTGAGAAGCCAAAGAGGACCAAGTCAGGAAAAATTTGGGGTCATTCTCGCACACTATCCAGAGTAGAGGCCCTGGGAATGGTAAGAATGGTCTGTAAACTACCCTCTCGCTCTCTTTATGCATATTTATATACGTCTATAATGTTGGATGTTTGGATTTTGATTAAATCTACTCAAGACTTTCTTTTATTCAATCCAAAGCCTATTCGGGGGATTTCCAAATCGGTGAGTTGCCAACACACAGAAGATCAGCCCACTTTGAGTTGTCTAGGATGTAATGCAATTGGATGAAAATGCCACATAACTCCTTTTTCATGTTAAATTGTAACATAGGTGTACAAATAAAATACATTTCCAAAGCATTCTCATCGATTTAAAATAAATAAATCAAATCACGTGATTGTAATTGGTAATTTGGTAGTTTGGAAGCCTGGTTAAATTACTTTAACACAACACACAACAAAACGTTTGTTTTCCTTTTCAGTAATACGAAAACATCTGAATCTGAATAAATAAATAAATGAGTTGAAATAAAACAATTTATGCTCAACTAAGTGTCACCATCACCACTGTTGGACGGATCTTTATTATTTTATTTTTTTACATTGCTTTGAACTCCCAATCTAATTTCCATTCGAAGCTCACCTTAATCCAAATGGGCCTAAAACCATTATGCAAACATTCAGGCTCATTTAAATTTGGTTCTGTTTGGTTTCAGACACACGGTTGCATCGCCGGTACAAATAAACAAGTGCTGTCTGAGCCTGGTTTGACTCAGAGACCAGATTAATTCCTGCTTCCCTGCATGTGGATCCAAGCACACACACTTCCTGTGCAGGATAACACATCAAAGCACTGACACCAGGCACAAACTGACAGATAACAAGTGAACTGTTAAATAAACCAGTAATTCAGCCATCATCTGTTCTCTCCTGTTCACCTCCCAGCTGTCCTCCAGTCACCTGAGCAGCTCGTCCCACCTCGGTGCGTCAGTGCCCTCTATCCCGGACTACGTCTACTCCCAGCTGTCACCTCCCACTGTTTTATCGCCCGAGGGCAAGAAAATCCAGCAGGACATCTGCGCCATGTCAACACGAGGTCAGACGAGCAAATGAAAACAAGATAAAAAAATATATTTTCAGTTTTCATTAACAAATTTATAGGTATGGATGGGCTTAAATAAAGGATCAGCCTGTTCAACAGGGAAATACTACCATGCTCTACATTGATATATTGTGTATGAGCGTAGTTCTAAAT
Source organism: Fundulus diaphanus (assembly GCA_037039145.1). NCBI lineage: Eukaryota > Metazoa > Chordata > Actinopteri > Cyprinodontiformes > Fundulidae > Fundulus > Fundulus diaphanus. The sequence continues at coordinate 22,429,428 of CM073143.1, read as the reverse complement.
CATTTTCTTGTGCACCTTTAGTGCTTTCTTCTCTGAAGTCGGTGCATGAAACTCTGTCCGTGGAGAGGCAAAAGTTGCAGGAAGCTTGGGAAGCCAACAACCTCCATCAGTCTAACACATTAGCTGTGGTATGATAAATGCATGCTGCCACTTTTCCATGCTTTACCTGTTTCTTAAGGGCCATTTTTAATTGTTGCTTCTTGTTTCTCTCCCTCTATCACCAGCCTGCGCCAACACATAGGCCTCCTTCAGTGACAGATTCAACGGCAGAGTATTTTGATGCCAGCGATGATGTCCTTTGTGGTAGTTCCTCTGAGGTGTCTGATGAATCCGGGCTTAGTGACGGAAGCACCAGTAATTCAGAACCTGAAGAGGGACATGGTAAATAAGGCTCAACACCTTTTACCAGGGTTTTCTCAATACAAAGTAATGGAATGGGATGCCACTTGAAGAAATAATCGTTTGATAATCTTTTCTAATAAATAAAGCTGATGTCAGTATACCCATATTCCCTGTACAAGTGCTTTTTTATCTTGCAGATCTTTGTGATACAACAGGTTTTATTGCCTGAATTGAAAAATCAACTATGATACCAAAGGCAATATATGGGCATTCACTAAACTAGACATTACAATAATTCTTTCACAGTAAAAATATCTATAACAGAAATTTGTCTCAACTTTTGAATTTTTTTTTTTCAGTCTTGTCCATATAAATTGGCCCTTAAAATTGCCATGGCTAAAGTCCCCATTTCCAGGTGTACCCAGAGTTTAAAAAGCTACGGTTTCTAAACTGCAAAGATTGTCATATTGTTCCTGCTGCTGATTCTACACTTTCCTTGTTTACAAGAGAAACAAATTAATTTGTTTGGATACATATTGGGTTGCAAAAAACAGACAGTTATTGCTGTAACATGATTTTAAAAGTGCAAACTAAGCCCGATGATCCCATATAATTAACGAGAAAATGTCAGGGTTTTTTCTGGTTCTGCAGAAAGGTATATTATTTTTTTCAAGAACTACTCAGTGTAGCAGGTGTTTATTTTTACATAAGTCAATTAAGCGTTCTTCTTTTATTGATGACTTCTCAAGTAAGAAAGGTGTACAATGCAGGGCATTTTTGGGAACTTGCTTGTGCTGAATTAAGATGCTTTAAAGACCATTAATACCCTTGAAGGGTGGATAAATTGTATCTGACATGAAGTTTTATTCTGTGAAGCTCCTACTTTAAGTTTTTTGAGAGGCCAGACTCCCACACAGTCTCAAATATGTCTCCAATTGATAAAATGCTTAATGCAATAAACCCCCGTCTGGTAAAATCTTGTTAGTCAGAAATTCTGCTTCCATTAAGCTTATGGATTTACAGTTTTTAAAGTTACTTCTATCTACTAAACTTTGTTTTAAATTAAAAATCAATGGGCAGGGCAAAATGTTCTGCAACCCTGCAAGAGGGCTATAGACGATGGGTGGATGGAAGACAAAACGTTTAAAAAACACAATTGTATTTATTAAGATTATCTTGTGCATCAGCGTCTTTGCCAAATACAAACCAGTATCACTTATTTCAGATATATGGCGATGGCCTTTTGTAAAGTATATGATAATGCAAAGGAAACAATTAAAATTAAAGGATATCTGAGAAAATAAGATAAGTCCAAATCTGAATGCGCTTTATTGCCAATATTACTTGGCAATAAATAGAGATGTAGACCATGGCGTGATGATGAAGGACAGTAAACTTCCAGAGCTCTTTCATGTATGATGACTGGTTCGCAGGACCAAACTGCAGACAGGAACTTGGGTGCAACATGTTGACTACAAGGATTCAATTAAGACAAACAGCAAACTTACAATAAGGCACAGAACACTGGGGACAGGGAGTTAAATGGGGTAGCCGAGAATATGGAAGTAGAACTGGAGGATCCAATGGAAAACAATAGGCAACAGGGAACTTGAATACGAAGGAAGGTGAGGAAAATGACATTGGTAGCTGGTGTGACGATCAGAGGATAAGGATGAGCAGCTTAGGCAGAAAGTAAGCAGGGAGGCTGAGGGAAGGAGACTAATTAACACATTTTAACCAGTGGTTCCCAACCCTGGTCCTCAGGGACCCATGTCCTGCATGTTGTAGGTGTCTCCTTGCTGCCACACACCTGACTTAAATGAATGGATGATTAAGAGTCTTCTGTAAGCACTTGATGGCATGCAGACGAGGCCATGCAGTCATTTGAATCAGGTGAGCTGGAATAGAGACAGATCTAAGGACATGGGTCCGTGAGGACCAGGTTTTGGGAACCACTGATTTAGACCATCATAAATTGGACTTCTAGAAAATCAATTAGCTGGGCTGAATATTCTGAAAACAATTTACCTGTGAGCAGTGCTTTAAGTGGGGAAACAAAGTGCCGGTACTCCCCTTTTTTGCGGGGGGTTCAGCCAGAGCAAAATCATAGTTATAGCAATCATGATGACGACATATTTTAAATCAAAATGTTTAATGTTATTATATATAAGCAATATGAAAATATTTGCTCAAGAAAAAGATGGACATCTCTCCAGTCTCTCCTGTGGTCCCCAAATCCATGTAATTGAGTAGTGAAAAAAGGTACCTAAGGTACTTTAACAAAGTCATGAGTTGATGAATGGAAAAAAGGTTGTCAACAGGGATGTTGAAATAAACTTACCAAACATACTTTTGGTTTTTTTTGTAGACAAAAAAGTAGCAAGGAATCATTTCACATGCAGTTTTTCACTAAAGCAACAGTAAACTTCTTTGAACAAATGAGAAATGCAAAAGTAACAAAGACATGAGAATTGATACCCTGTTTAGCCTATTACATCTGCCCTAATTCAGAATGATTTACTCTGAACAGCAGTGTTAACGTCTGTTAATATAAAATAATTTGCAGAAGTTCTGCAGATTTTGAGGATCTTTGGTTTTAATGAGCTTCTCCTAATGTATCTTCCTCAGGAAAACCTAATTTGTCATAATCACATTGGTCAGTTTCCTCTGGAAAGTGTGACATTTATGATGGTTTAGAGACTTTCATCAAACAAATATTAGCCCACACGTGAAAACAGGGCAAAAAACAAGTCTTATTCTAAGAGCGCTTTATAGAATGAGTCCTAGATTTGTATTACACTTCCCATTGTTGCATTTCATGTTTTTCTCCTTTTAATCTTACTTAAAATCGGTTGTCTGTTAATTTTCCTCCTTAATTGGTAAAACACAGTTATCTTGTGTGGAAGCATATGCATCATTTTTGATACAAAATTAGTTTAATGTTTTTCAGGATTTTAATTTCTCCTCTTATTTGTTGCAGCTGTTTTCAGAACATTAATATTAAGATGTTATTTTGGAAATAAAGAGAAACAGACTGACAAATCTTGTATTATTGTTCATTTCCACACGAGGGGCACGGAGCATTTATGCTCAGGGCCCCCAAATGGCTAGCACAGCCCCTGACCTTAACAAGGCTTTTGTGTAGCAGCAAGTTTCCTGTTGGATGCCCTATTCCCAGCTTAGTCCGACCTCCGTTTTGTGTAGTGAGGGACTGTTCAGAGTTATCATTCAACTCTGCTCCAGTTCAAGTCCTCCTTGAGCCCTCTAGGAACCAGGTAAAAATCACAGCTGTGATTATTTTCCTTCGCTTTTCCTCTCACATGCGAAGCGCCTATATCCAATTGAATGTATGACAAGCGTTGTGCGCCAAGGCAATGGGTTTCTTATGGGGTGACATTTTAAAATCAACAAATTATCTTCAAACTATTTCCATGCCTGGTCACCAACATGATTCAAATTTATTTCCTCCTACTTTTGCAGCATCAACAACCAGGAAGTACCGTGCAAGCATATCCAGGACCCCAAACAATGCTGTTCCCAAGAGCACTGGACGTCGAACCACCCTACCAGCTCACTGTCCTGACAACAGCCACGTTGGCCTCATGGCTATTCTCTACAACAACATAGGTCAGATGTGCTTATTGATTTTCAAAGGAAAAATAAAATGAAACAGATCTTATATTTTTGAGTCATGTGACCCTTTTTTCTCCTCAGGTAAAGATTTGGCTCGTGTGTCCATGCCAGCTGCTCTCAATGAGCCAATTAACCTGCTGCAGAGACTGTGTGAAGAGCTGGAGTACAGCGAGCTGCTGGAAACAGCCAGCAACACACCAGACCCATACCAGAGGATGGTAAGACTGCCCTAATATCCAGGATATTTGTGTGCACAAACGCATATTAGTTTTAATAGTAGCTGGCAGTTATGGTGCATTTTATTATACTCGGCATTCTGATAAATGCCACAGGAATGTCCCTGCTGGAGTCTGAATTCCCACTGCGAAGATTAGAGGACGCCCAGCAGGTCAGCTTTAGCACTGGAGCCTACAGAGGGGATCACATCGCTCCTTCTTTAATGTCTTTGGACTGGTTATGAGTTTATTTTGGAATGACACTCTGGTCCTTGCATGGTCACTCTTCTTCCTGGATAACTGAATTATTTAAATCACGCACACCAGCTCAAACCATCAGTTCTTCAAACTAACATCGATTCATACTTTCAAGCACCTGATGTAAAACTGAAGGGGATCGCTCTTTCCTGTGGCTGTTGTACTTTGTTGCTCCATTTTACGACAAGTAAAAATGGAGCTTGAGATCCTGTTATCTAAACATATTGGGGAAATGAAACCTATGTTATTTTGATATAGCAAAATTACCCTTTTGTAATGGCAAAATGAGACTGGGATCTTGTATTAAAATAAGGAGATAACAAAGCTGTTATAGAAACTTGAGAATCTTGAGAGCTTGTTATCTCAACAAAATTGGATGGTTCTTTGGACAAGACAAGCTGAAGATCTTGTTCGCTCAAGATAATAAGATACCTTGTCTGTAGATAATTTCATAAAAACAAATATTTACGCACACAATTTTGGTTTTTGAATTAAAACCCAGTGATACTTTTACACAGTTTTATGGTGAGTTAAAAGAAGGAAATGAAAGAAAAGAGTTCATTTTATAGCCACTGCTGGGTAAAGCGAAATTGAAATGAAATTGAACAATTAGAATTGTCATCTGTTTTAGTAAGATAAAATAAATCTAGTAGTATTCATATCTGTTTTTTTAAATAGAATAAAACACGCCTATGTTTTTCTCCCACTTATCTAGGTTTACATTGCTGCCTTTGCTATTTCTGGTTATTCCACTGCAACGTTCAGAAACCGCTATAAACCGTTTAATCCGGTGCTGGGGGAAACCTTCGAGTGTATCAGAGAGGATCGAGGTTTCCGCTTCATCAGTGAACAGGTATCAGTGTCTTCATTTGTTTTATATTTACAGACTTTAACAGCAACAATTTGCTTTTGAAGTAGATTTAATACAATTATGGAAGAGTTGATGAGTCATCATGTGCTTATTAATTAAGATGACACACATTGGTTTAATTTGCTCAGATTAACAAAGCTGTATTGGTTTCACTGAGTTTATTGTTTACATTGTTTATTGCCTTTAGTAAAATCATGAACTCTGGTCACTCTGACAAATGAACATAAATGCTTCAACCAATTACAGTTTATTCAACGATCAGCAGTTTAGAGACAGAGCTTTGTCCTATGAAAATATGTATTAAAAAACATACAAAAATGTGAGGGATTTACTCACCTTTGTTATATACTGTATTTGCTTGACTTTATTAGGTTTTTCCCTTGATTAGAAATGCCAGAAATATCTGAGACACTAGGTTGACTTCTGGAAAACATTGTACATTTAATTTTATTTACACTAGAAAATCAACTGTATGCCATACCCTGCAAGAGCTGAAATTTGTTTTGAGGGACACAGGCATTCTGCCCCAGTATAGAGCCACTTGATTAAAGAAAAACATAATCTGCCTAAAAGGTGTACCTTAGCTGAAGAAACATTTTCCTGATGTAATGAATAAAATGGGGAAATGGAAAGGGGCCAAAAAATTATCCTTGAGGGACGCCTTTTCCAATCTTCAGAAAACTGGACTTACATGCATTTTTGTTTTATTAACGACTTGCTGTTGTTTTGCACACTTGATGTTGAAATGTTTTTATTACTCTGTAATTTATTTCTCAGAGCTCTGCAGTTTCTTTGTAGCATGATTGTAAAAGCATAAAATCACCTAAGATTATAATGCCACAAAGAATAGTCTAGATAAACAACAAACAATTTATTCAAATTAGCCTTGTGTATATGTCCTCTCTTCTTCATATTGTGCCAGGTCTGCCACCATCCGCCCATCTCAGCCTGCCATGCTGAGTCAGAAAACTTCACATTTTGGCAAGGTGATGGCGCCATTGATATGTTTATAAAAAGTTTTTCCTTGGCATGGATATAAATGTATATACAGTATATTACACAGTGTGATCAGTATATACTCATATATCCTAACAGACCAGCGATGGAAAAATAAATTCTGGGGGAAGTCACTTGAGATTGTGCCAACAGGAATGGTCAATGTAACTTTGCCAAGGTAAGTTGGCATGCTTTATGTTGCAAATTACCTGTTTTTTTTTTTTGTTTTTGTTTTTTCAACACTTCGTAAGTAATATCAGAATCTTCTTTGAAACCGTAAAGTTGGACAGTTGTGTGTTTTTTGTACTCTTGAGTGGTGAAGACCAGATCAATTATACATTAAAGCTATTGAACAACCAGAGGGTGTAGTTTCTTTTTACAATAACTGAAAACAATTTATCAATTCCCTGTGGTAACTGTGCAAAAACTGTTTTTGAGTTGCCTGTCAGCTAATTTATTACCAAATGAGCAGATTTCACATCCAACACATACAGTGTTAGGTGTAAAATCACTTTAGCTTTGAAAGCTGCCAGTCTGTCATCTGAACATGTTTCCAAATCGGTTAACATAATCTAGTGCATAAAGAAACCACATTAAGCTTGTTCATATAAGTATCTACCCCCACCCGTAAAATAGGAACCTTGCAAAAAAGACAATATGCAGTGCCTTGAATTAATACTGTTTGAATAAATACTTTTTCAAGCCACTGGATTTATGTTATTTACTGAAAGTGATGCATAAGTGTGAAACAGCATTACTTGTTCATATCAGTGCTTTTACCAGTGCTTCATGCTAGCATCAGCATGATGCGCTAAATATAACCACAATGGGAAGCAGTTCAGGTTCAGAAGTGCAGAGTAAGTGGGAATTAAATGTGCTAAAGGTGTAATGAATCTTTCTTGGAAGAGATGAGTGTTAAAGAGATTTTAGACAGTAGAACAGGATCTCATTGCTCTGGACTCCGTCCTGTAAATCAGTGCTTCCCAAAGTAATGGTTACCAAAGTAGGGGTCATGACCTCCACTCAGGGTCATGAAGCACCACTAAGGTGGGGTGATGTAACCTCCAAAAATCAAAGTTAATTAAAAGTTATGGCTCACATCATATTTTCTCCACAGTTCTAAAAAGACAAAACACTAGAAAAGAACATAGATTGGCTCCCCTTGGTTAAAGATTTGTAAAAGCCTTAGATCCTTTGTCGCAGCAGTATAATTTAAGTGAAATTTCTTAATTTTATTATTGCCATTAGACATGGAAATTAGTAATATTTTAATATTTCTGGAGCAGAAACTTTGCCAGAGACACATTTTTGGTTTGGAATCTAAGACACTTGGTAATCCAAGCTCAAGAAAAAGCTTAATTATTAACCTCAAGACTATAGCATACAAGACTGTTTTGTGAAGATGTGTTGCTTTAAGTAAATGATACTTCAGCATCGTCTTTCTATATATTTGATACTCTGACATACACAATGTGGTCACCTGCTAAGCCAGGCTGCCACTGTTTTTTTTTGGACATAATAAAAAGTTTAAACATGAGCCATGCAAATATGACACGCCATATCTTTGTCATGAAGGTGCAACTGCAATAGGACAAATGCAAGTGTTACTCAAGTATTGTATAAATTACCGGATAATTACATTGCTTACACTTACGCAATTCCATGCAGACACCATGTCTGCACCAATGAAAATGTACTCAGGTCTCCATGCCAAATGCTAGGAGTTGCTGATCTGGTGGGGGACCTAGCCTGACATCAATTAATTTGGCTATTTTTTTTTTTTTTTAACACTTGGGGACACCCATGGACTATATGCTGGGCCTATAACCTACTTCTCTAGGGCCAATAAGTATGAAAAAATATAAACATAATGAGATGGTGATTTCACAGCCAAAGTAAAATCCTCCCTCCTGACACAGCAGAAAACTGAAACCTTTGGAGTGCATAGACAGGACTGGATGTTTCAGCTTAATTTGTTGATGTTTCGATCCACATCAGTCATTTATCTAGAAATCCCAGCATGTTTGGTGAGATGAGCAACATTGGAACAGTAGCTTTAGAATAACAGCTACACAAATGAATATCTGTAACCATGGACTATTTGCTTTGCTGTTTGATCCCTCAGATTGTTTTAACTGTAGGCTGACTGTATTATAAATGTTTTCTAGGTATGGGGATCACTACGAGTGGAACAAAGTAGTGACGTGCATTCACAATGTACTAAGCCAGCAGAGGTATCTGGAACATTATGGAGAGGTGACCATCCAAAACCTGACCAACAACACCTGCACCTGCAAGATTACCTTTGTCAAGGTGAATGAAGCAGCTTCACCTATACTCAATATACTCTCTGTTAATGCTTTCTTATCAAAAAAAGGAAAATAAAATTGTTTTGCTTGTGTTCTTGCTTAGTCTCGTTACTGGGGTTCAGACTCAAACAGGAATGAAGTGCAGGGAACAGTGATCGACCAAAGCGGCAATGTCATTCACCGGTTTGGTGGACTTTGGCATGAAGGAATCTTCTGCGATACTCTGCCGACTCCAAAATGCATCTGGAAACCAAGTTAGTTCCTTTTAATTCAGCAAAAATAAACCACACATGTTGATGTTGTTAATCTGGGCACAAATATTCTGCTTTTGAGGTGAAAGGTTTAAGTAGAGTTGAAAGGATTAGACGTTTCTAAAAGCAAACACCTCTAATCAGCATACATCCAAGTGTCACATTTGTGCTACAGCCCATCTGAGAAGCTTCTGTCTTGCACAGATCCTCAGCCAAAGGATTACGTGCTGTATTACGGGTTCTCTTCTTTTGCTATGGAGCTGAATGAACTCGCGCCAAACCTGAAGCCTCTACTCCCTCCTACCGACACCCGCCTGCGCCCAGATCAAAGGTCAGAAATGATTTCAGATGCTTTCTACAGAGAAAAGAAAACAGTAGTCTGAATTAGAATGCAATTATCATGTAGTTTATTTAGATCAGATTATATATGTTTGTTAATGCACACAGTGGCTCACGACATTATCCATACTTGCTGAACTTTTTACATTTTGTCAGGTTACAAAATTCAGGTCACAAAACGTTTTTCAATTTTACAATTAAAAATATAACATTGCACATTTGTATTAACAGTCCCTCTGAGCAAGTATGTTTTGCTGCAATAACAGCTGCAAGATTTTTGGGGATTGTCTCCACCAGCTTTGCATATCTAAAAGCTGACATTTTTGTCCATTCTTCTTTGCAAAACTCAAGTTCCCTGGCAAAAAGGTTTAAGGCCTCTATCGGGATTTGCATGTATTTAGTAGCTACAATTAGCTTCCTTTAAACTCTGACTTATTTGCTTGCATGCTGAAGAAATATAACCTGACCCTAGCCAGATTGATATCGTTCCGCCTAGCTTCACTCACATCCATCTGGGACATCTCCCATACAGAGTGATTTCTCCAACCAATTTTATTGTCCAGCCAATCAGGACGCAGGGCTGGAGTTTCATAGATGTGACGTAGTGGAGAAGCGACCGTGAGACTGTTTTGATTCAGACGATGGCGGCTCGCATCGAGGAAGCAAGCGTTAGCATTAATGCTGCTATTTCTTCCGTGTTGTCCAATCTACCTAATATTGTTTCATTAAAAGAACATCAGAGAACGGCTCTGAAGGCTTTTGTTGGTGGAAACGATGTTTTCGCCCTTCTCCCGACCGGATTTGGCAAGTTTTTTTTTTCCGGGGCGCGCCCGTGGCGGAGCGGTTAGCGCGAACCATGTTAGGAGGCCTTTAGTCCTCGACGCAGTCGGCCCAGGATCGACTCCGACCCGTGGCGCTTTGCCGCCTGTCTTCCCCCCTCTTCCTGTCAGCTCACTGTCAATAAAACGCGTGCCACTAGAGCCGCAAACACATTAAAAAGTTTTGTTTTTTCCTGTGTCGCTCTCACAGCGTCACGGGTTAGCTTCGGTGTGAGTGGTTGAAATAGCGCGTCGATAAAGATGACAGACAAGTGGCTTATCCAATCATATGCAAGGATTTTTGATAAGGCCCAGCCTTCTGAAACGCCATTCCTATGGATCTGTCCCAGATGGATGAGTGGAGCTAGGCGGAGCGAAATACATCTGGCTAAGGTCAGGTTAGAAGAAATATGGCACCACAGCATGATTCTGCTACCACCATGTTTCACTATGGAGATGGTGTATTTGATGGCAATGAGCAGTGCTATGCTCCATATGTATGGTTTTGCATGTAGACGAAAAAGCTAAGATAAGAAATCCTTTATTGTCCCACAATGGAGAAATTCGGGCGTGATACAGGCAAAGACACAGTTACACGCAGGTTATAGTAGTGAAAAAAACAAGCTAATCTAATCTAAAGTTATTTTTAAAGCATCAGAGGATGAGCTTTATCAGAAACACCAAAAATAAAAGTCAAATAAAAGTAAAAAAATAAATGCTTGAGTAAATATTGCACAATTATTGATACTATGTTAAACTCAGGGGAAAAAAGATAAAATATTCAAGTTAACAGGGTGGAAAAAAGAACACCAGCCTATTTATAAAACAATATGAAATATGCATGGTAGTACAGCAGAATATCGACGTAGCTAAGTGCACGTGTACCTTAGCATCTGAGAGACAGTATAAACAATTCAAATCAGAACCCGTATAACCATTAGTTTGTTGTAAATAGTTGAGTCTCTTGTGAGCAGCAGAGATTGTAAAGTCTAACAGCAGCTGGGAGGAAGGACCTGCGGAAGCGCTCCTTGGAGCATCTGGGATGCAGCAGTCACTAAAAGAGTTGGTGGTCATATCTAGCCAGAGCTGCTCCAGAGTTCCTTCTCCCACATGTTTGTTGTGTCCCCTCTCGGGCTTATGGTAAACTTTAAATGGCAATTCTCATAGATTTCCTTAAACAATTGTTTTCTTCTTGGCACTCTTCCTTAAAGACAGGTATATGGAGGGCATGACTAATGCTTGTCCTGTCAAAAGATTATTCCACCTGAACTATAAATCTCTGCAGCTTCTCCACAGTCCCCATGGACATTTGGGCTTCACTGATTAATATTTTTTGACTGGACTAGGCCATATTCCTTTTTATTTTTAGGTGATAGGTTGAACAGAGGTCTGTGAAATATATTTAAAGGTTGGGCTATTGCTTTATAACTTAAACCAGTTTTAAACTTCTCCACAACTTTATCCCCAACCTGTTTGCTGTGTTTCTTTGTCTTCCTGATGCTGTTTGTTCACCAAGTTCTCTGAAGAAATCTTCACAGAACAGATGGATTTATACTCAGATTAAAATACACACATCTGCTTACTAATTATTCAAACTCTATAACAGTTGGTTGCAGATAATTTATTTAGGATTATCAGAGTAAATGGTACTGAATACAAATGCATAACCCACTTTTTAGATTTCTCTTTGAAAACCAATTTTAAAGGTGCCATGACATCACTGTATAAACCATTTCATGTCGTCAGGCCAAATGTTTCTCCACAATAAAAGGGTTAGTTGTGGTAAACGGATGCGGCTCTACCAAGTTGACTTCACTCTGTTGGCTACAACCATATTTGGAAAACCGGTCAAATGCCTCCCACCTGTTTTCTGATCTGACCGTTTTTGAGCAAATTAACAAAGCTGACCCCCCTGAGCAGCTCCTTCGGTTTTCCCTTTTGACATTCAAACGACCTCATCAGTGCACAACAGACCATAATATACCCCCAAAACCTCAGAAAAATGTAATTTCTTGTCATGGCCCCTTAAAAAATCATGTCCTTTCTACTGCACGACATTGTTTTGGCCAATTACATCCCCCGCCCCCACACGCACACCAACAAACAAAAAGGCAACAAAAAATGCATAAAAGGTTGTTTGAAACAACATACAAAGTACAAGTTTGTGCTTGTTTAAAGACCAAATGTGGAAAAGCTCAAAAGGTAACGATACTTTAGCCACTGACTGTATTTGTAAGTGTACAGGTAAAAGTGCATAAACACAGTGGGTTTTAAAACTTTATAATAAAATGTCAGGTTTTTGATGGAAAAAATTATGATCGCTATAAATCATTTCAAAACTCTACTTATAATCAATATTTATCCTGCACAGTGAAACTATATAAAAAAAACAAAGAGGTAAAAAAAAAAGAAAAAACAAAGGGGTGTAACTCAGTTGCAGAAGTGTGCAAACCCTTAACCAATACTTTGTTGAGGCACCTTTTAGAATCAATTTCACCATCCTGTCATCTCGGTTCCTCCATCAGCATTCCAGTATATTTGCACACTCTGTGTTTTGAAAGTTCTCCAAATCTATGAGATTATGAGCATATCTATTGTCCACAGCCCTCTTCAGGTGACCCCACATAATTTCTGTCAGGTCTGGTTGTGTACCCTGGCCAGGCCATTCGCTAACATAACTCATCCTTTTCATTAAGAAATGAGATGATTAGTTATTCATGCAGGGCCAGTTTGGTTAAATCATCATTTGAAGTAGATGTCTCTGTATGTTTAAGCAATAACTACATACAATAATAAAAGGTGCAGTTTACTATGAATTAACATATATTTTTTAATGCTTCTGCAGAATGCTGGAGGAGGGGAAAGTTGCTGAGGCCGACAAGAAGAAAGACGATATTGAAGAAATTCAAAGAGAACAGAGAAAACAGCTTGCCAAGAGGGGTGAAGAGCATGTCCCTCGTTTTTTCAGGTAAGGTTAATTTGCAGTGTAGGTTTCAGGGCCCTCACCAATAAATACATTCTATAACTTGAAGGATTGAAATTTACTGATTTAGTGAAACTCCAAGGAGCTCAGATTTCGTACACAGTTGTTTTTAGATCACGTCAATGTAGACTTTGTAAAGATGAGGATTTTGATTTGCAAGAACACCCAAGCATGTAGTGTTTCATGGTTGGCAGCATTTAAAGCTGTGGTTTTAATGGTCTGATTTTCTATCAAAATGTTTGCTTTCAGACAACTAAAACGAAAACATATGTGGATTAAAAATAGTTTTATTAATAAATCGGCGATAGCGAAAGTATCTTTATTGATCAAAAGTAACAAAACAGAAATAAACAGATGTATGTTAGCTGCAAACACCTTTTTCTGGTGCAATCAATATACTAATTAAGGCATAATGTCGTGATCCGTATATTCAATGTAAATTTATTTTAAAAAGTCTGAATAAATGAACACTAGGTGTTAATAGGACTGTTAATTTACCTTAAACTGTCTTGGTGGTCTGATAGGAAAATGAAATAATTCAGTTTTCACAGTGTGAAGAGGCGCATCAATACTATACATCCCATAGCTTCTCAAGGCCTTATATTTGCCGGGGAAATTTTCCCAGTGGAATGATGATCAACTGATCAGGCCAGCTGATAAAGCTAGCAGCCTCTGTTTTAACTTACTTTACTTTTAATGACATTATTGTTGGCTAAAAAAAGCCCAACCAGCCTACAAACAGTCCCTTGTGAAGGGTTTGACATTTAATAATTACTGATTCAGTGTTTTGAATAAAAGTTTAAAGTCTGAACTCTTTTAAATGGGTAAAATTGGTTCAAATGTCTGCAATATAACAATAATAATAATAATAATAATAATAATAATAATAATAATAATAATAAAGTGATATGGCATCTGCTTATTACTATTAAGAGAACTATACTGGTTAGAAATTCTCAGAACCTTAATTTAAAAGTGTTCAACTATCCCTTTAACAACCTGAGCCCCCACAGAAATCCCACCTAGATAACAGTAGATGTCTCTGGCTTGTATAGTAGTAGGTAATCCATGGTTCAAACTGCTGATATTTTTCCCAGTTATCACCTTAAGCAAAAGCTTTGCTTTGTGTATATTTCCTGTGCTCTTAAATTACTAATCACCTTCTGTTCCTATCCCCAGGAAAGCCAAGGATTCATGCGGACGGGATGTGTGGCTGACCAATGGGACTTACTGGGAGCTCAGGGAGGATCCAGGTTTTTCTAACCTTGAAAACATAACCCTGTGGTAATGAAACGAGATCACAGCAACATGCACACAGTGTATGATGACGTTGAACAGCATACATGACCCGCTTTGATGGAGCGAAGACGGTGCTGTTTCTGTTCTCTCGTGACTGGTTTCACGAGGAACACAATTATACACAACTGGTGGAAAAACAGATATTACTTTCACTTTTATTAACTGATTTTATCATAAGTGGTAGAATATGTCAACACTATACATGCACAATTTCAGGATTTTTAAAGTTTTCTTTGATTAGTGAGCTCCTGAACCCACCGGGGCATCATGTGTAATACTGGATTAATGTACTGGAATCCATTTTACAGTCAAGGTAAAGACCAACTAATATTACTGCCATGTAGATGTGATTATACTGCCACCATCTATTCAGCTGCATCTCTGCCCTCTGTGAGCACACACGCTGTTTTTGCTGCCTCAGAGTGGCCAAGTAAGGTGTTACAGGTTTGTAGCAGACGCTCCATCATAAATCATGTTCTGCATGTTAATGGTGGATGATGGCTTCTGTGCGTCTTAATGTAGACCCATTTTTGTTAAATCAGTCTATGTGCGAATGTTGGACCTCAGGTGTAACTCACTTTTGATTAAGCTCTTTGCTAAATGATACAATGCAATGTAAAATTTAACCTATGAGACATCTTTCTTGCACAAGTTATTTATTATTGTTGCTGGTTACCTAAAATAAGTTGTTTACTAATAAAGTTAATGATGATATATCCAACTAACGTTCATTTTTGTTCTTGGTATACGGAAAACCCTAAACTGAAGTTTATAAATTGTATTTATATTATCAATGTCATTATAACTTGACTAATTACTGAGTCACTTACAGTAATTTGGTCATGTTATAGTGTTGTGATGTCTAGTGGATATAAGAAGTATATACACCCCTTTTTAAAATGCTTTTTAAATGGATTTATGTCCTTAATACAGAAATAAAATGTTCAATAAACAGTTTGGATCCATGCTGCAAGAGTTTACACCTACCATCACTTACAGTGAATCTTACGAGCAATTGTTTACAGTGAATATATGTTAGGCCCTGGCTGCTATCATTGCAAATCTTTTAGGAGAACCTTTTATGATGAAATGGCTGGAGTCTTCTTGAAAGCTAAAGATGCGTCAGCATCACGGTGAGAGCAAAAATGTATCCAATTCAGTCAATGAATGTCTTAACCAGAACAAAATGCAAGTGTCAGAACAGCTAAGTCAGAATCCAGAACAAAATCTGACAAAAATCAGTGGGGTCGCCTGAAACCGACTGGCAAAAATGGATGCCCTGACAATCAAGTCAACATGCAAGATGCCCACAGACTCTTATCAAAGAAGACTGAATGCTGAAATTGTATCAAATGATGGTTCAGCAACATTTTAGCTGCGGTTGTGCGCACCAAAGCAAGCTTGTTCCTTTTAATAGTTTTTGTTGAATTTTACTGAATATATTTCCCACTAAAGTGGAAAAAGTTTTGTAATGATTCATCATACTCTCATTGTTTAACCTTCCAAAAACCTGCCATTTCAACAGGACTATTTTCACTTATTACATCCATAGTATCATTTTTACAGTGAAGGTGCCTGGGGTAAGTCGACAAGGATTTCCCAGCGTAGTTTTTTCCTCGAGACTTGGGTGAAAGCAGTGGAATCAGATACGTTATATTATTGGCAGACTTTAAGAACTGTAGAATTTCTTATCTGCCTTAAAATCTTTTTATTTCCATAGAACTTAAACAGAAGAACTATGAATGTATAGCTACTTATTTAGGGGATCTATAAGATTATTGTTTAATGTGACCTTTTTTGGTCATATTGAATAAAAGATAATGAGGGATTGCCTTTACAATCTGAAAGAAAATAAAAACCTTTCCATTTCTTTGTGTTGTAGCAAAATGCTTGTCTTCTTTAAATTGGAATAATGTGTCAATTTTATCAGTTGTCATTCTAATGTCTGTTGAAAAATCAACCTAAAGGAGGAATTATCCTGATTAAGGATCTATTTGTGTATAATTGAAAGAAAGATGATTTATCAAACAAAAAGGCTTTTATTTACAATTAAATTCACGACTTATTATCAATGCTTATATTAATCACTAATCCTTCTAAGGTCTTCTTTAAACAGACTGAGCAAAGAAGCAAAACGTACAAAACAGTAACATGAAATCTAAGAACTAATTAAAGATACATTTTTAGGACTACCCCTTAATGTTCAGGTTGTCATTGATTATCTGAAAGTTGAATAGAAGTTTTTCTTTATCAAAATTTCAGATCTTTTGTCTTTAAACAACATATTCTCCATCAAATTATGATTTGGAAAACCTGACGTTTGGCAGAGGAAAAGGAGGATTAAACTCTGTGTCCAGGGCTACTACAGAACAGCAATGATGGAACTGATGAGACGACGTCTTACTTGAAGTCTGAAATTGGTTTGACTGTCCCCTTGTTATCTGAACTGATTTTGTAACTCCTCCTCCTTTTTGGCTCCATGTTCTGTTTCTCTCTTGGATTCTTTCCTAAGTCTCAACTATTGTTCACACACCTCAGTTCCCAAGGGTGAATATGTCGCCAGCTGTAACACCTTAGCGAAAAGCTTTAAATGTGTGTAAAAAGCCTGGTCTGAGATGTTAATGCGTGCTACGCTATTAACCGTATAACCTCTATTCAAGTAAGTCAGCAAACAAAAAGCAGTCAGGGTTTCAGATGTGAAAGCTTTAATTTCATTAATAAAAAAACAAATATACACATATGCCATGTTCAATAAATAAGTTTCATTTTTCTTCCTTGACATATCTCCATTGCTGCTTATTTGCTTGTTGTAATTTATAAGCTTTTCATGAGCAAAAGGACAATTACTGCTCCCTAAATGGCACAAACTGATCACACACAAAAATGAACGCTTGAGCTGTGTGGTCTCCCTTCTTTACTCGCTGCTTATTTTTTCTAATTATTCAGGACAATCTTGAGAAATGCAGTCCTATTTTTTTATCTAGAGGGAAACGGGTTAAAGGAAAAAAAAAAAGACAAAACACCGGGAATATGAAGGAGTCAAGAAGGTGAACAGCAGACTTTATCATAAGAGCTGGGGTATTCAGCAGGGGTCCTTCCTGAGGTATCTGACAGCATTTTTATGCAGCTATTTGATGTGAGATTTTGCTCTCATGTAGGCAAGAGGTCATCTGTGTACCACAGATGCCACAGAAAATAAAATAAGTAACTGATATTTCTGCAGCCCAGTGTTCGTGTGACACTATCTCTCTTTGTTTCTGCAAAAGCACCCTCACCTTAAACCTTTTTCATCATCAATTGCCCTTACAAAATGAGAACACGTTCATCAATGTACCCCAAGAATTATTTGACAAATATATTAAATTAAAAACATATTTTAAAAATATAACACCGAAGGTTTTTACTGTCCGATCTGCTTTTAGCACCTTGTTACTATCTGATTGTTCATTATGTCATAGTATTTGTTACCATTAAGACCATTACAAACACATTTGATAAACTACATGGATTCCTTTGAAAATCAGGATGACAAAGGCAGGATTTCCGAATGTGTCCTATTCAGGAATCAGACACATTGTATTTGAGAGCACACACAAAACCTGAAAGCGAATTATGCTGTTGATTTCATACACAGAAAGCTGAAACTGCAGCAGATGGTGGTTCTACATAAGGCATCTGTATGCATTTGATACTTTTTTGATTTTTGCGATAATAAAATGTTGAAAACTATGTATCATGTTCTTTACATTGCAAAGTTAGGCACAATTTTGTGTTGATTCATTGTATAAAATCCCAGTGAAATACTTTGAAGTCTGTGGTTGTAATGTCTAAAAACTGCTGCAGCAGGAACTTGTTCCAAAAAGCTAATTTTGCTAGTTAACCTAGCATTTAGCAATACAAATTTATTGAATGTTTCTCATAAATTATATTTGTATATTGTTTGTTAGACCACAATTGGTCAGAAGAAATGGCTTTATTGGCAATACAATTTAATATACTATGTTGCTGTAGCATTTAAATGACTGCTAGAACAGAGAAATAAACACCACAAAAGAGCTAATTAGCTTAAGCTAATTCTATGTCACCAGTAAGTAGTAGCCTTTAGCAAAGTAAATGTTAATGGTACTGTTTGATAAAACTAGGCTAAACACATGGATAGTTTGAGCACCCAAATGTGAGCAAAGTTAAATATTATTGTAGGGTTTAATTGTCTGACTTGCTTGTAACAGGTGTTTAGCCTAAATTAAACCCCCTTTGTTCTCATAGGCACTGTTTTAGAAATAGTTTTAAACGTTTAGCATTTTCTCTCCATATAAATTTAAAGTCCATAGAGTTTTGAAATATAAAAGAGGGAAAAATGTAAACATGCTTTTTTAACATTTGTATTTTTATTCAGTTTAAACCACACATGGCAGATGTTGAATTTTTGCTCGTTACAGGAGTAATGGTTCCATCAGTTACTGCCACCATAAAGCTACACGAGTTCTGCACGTGAAAGAATTTGAGCCCGCTCAGTAAACACTGAAGTTTGCCTGATAGATAGTACTAGGTGCCCGCCTGTCGCCTCCGGCGTTGTCTGAGGCGGTTAGCACACCTGGTGACGAATGAGGAGCAGACCTCTGATCAGCTCCGACTGTAGCCTCACTCTTTATTTCTGTCACCGGGCTTGGAGCTGGGCCTCTGTCAAACAGCGTCACCAAATGATGGGTCCTGAGACCAGAGGGGAAATTCAGAGTGTCGATCTGGTCACCTAGTGCTTCCTGTTTATTGTGGTCTGTGGCTGACAGGGCCTCGTCAGTTTAACTAAAGGTGTACGCTGCCGTCCTCCACAGCCCACAATCAACTGATCTGCAGAACTGCTGCCATTTCGTCCCTGTGTTTTTAAAGCTTGTGTGCTTCTCTTGATGACATGATAACGTCGCTACATGCATGTTCGGTATGAGGGATTTCTGCAAAGCCATCGACAATGTGGCTCCACGCTCTTTCAGGGGGAGTGAATGCTGCTTATCTACTAGATTCAATCTACTGGGTTTCTTAGATAGGAAACTTTTTGACCAATCTGTCTGACTTTGTAAAGTGCCTTTAGATGATGTATTGGGAATTGGCGCTATTTAAATAAAATTGAATTGAAAAAAATTATACTGTTATTGACGCTCATTTTGATTGTGGGTTTTATTGGGTTGGTGGTAGGAGCATTTTAGCATTGACTAATTGTCACTTTTTCCGTGGAGTACATTCTCAGAACCATTTGTTACTCTACTGCTGCTACCACAAGTCAAGTTTATCAAATTAGTTAGATGTAATGATCCGATGGGACAAAATAAGGACAAAGGAAGACAACAAACAGGTCTGGGATAAAGGTATGGAGAGGTTTTAAAGCAAATTTAAGTTATAAAGCAATATGATTAAACTCTCAATATCTTAAAGAGCAATGCTCACTCCATCATGGAAAAATGTAAAGAGTATGGCACAACTGTAAGCCCTCCAAGACAAAGATGTCTAACCAAATCTGACAGGCTAGTCAAGGAGAGTGTTAATCAGAAAGGTATCAAGGAGGCCCATGGTTTCTCTGAAGGCGACTCGGAGACCCACACCTTAGGTGGGAAAATTCATTAATAGTTCAACTATTAGTTGAGATTATCAACAAATCTGGCCTTTATGCGGTGAGAAGAAAGCCATTGCCATTGGCCATTGTGGTTTGGCACAAGCCATGCAGAGGACATAGCAAACTTGTGAAAGAAGGGGCTCTGGTCAGACGAAGTCATATTTAAACACTTTCCTGAACACACCGTCCCCACCGTGAAAAATGGTGGTAACAGCATTATGCTGTGGGGATACGTTTTGCAGCAACATTGAAGTAGGTCAAAGTTTCGTGGTAAGATGGATGGAACTGAATGAAAGGCAATACTAGAAGAAAAACTGTTAGAGGCTGCAAAAGACTGGAGACTGGGGTGTGGGGGTTTAACTTCCAGCATGACAGCAACACCAGATCAAAACATATTAATCAGTAAGAATGGCCAAGAACTAAATCTAATTATTATTTTTGTATGGTAAGACTAGAAAAATTTAGTTATTTTGCACAGGTCGGGCAAAAATATGGTCTCTCCATTCACACAATGAACAAGACGTAACTCCGAAGGTGGATCTACAAAGTATTGACTCGGGAGGGTTGAATACAAATGAATGCAACAGTCTTATTTTAATTTAGTTTCAAAACTTTGTATCGTTGTGGTTGAACTTTATAATTATTCACTACTTTGTGCCGGACTATCATAGAATCCAAATGTAAAAAACGACATTTGTGGCCATAACAAAAAAGATTTGGAAACCTTTGAGGTGTATAAACACATTTGTAAGGAGCTGTACCCGTTTTTGTTTTCAACTTATGTTTGTGTCTATGATTCCGTATAAAAAGTTGGATGACCTCCAGATGATCTGCCTATTTTATTGGGCATTTGCCAACCAAACTGAACACACGTCTGCTAAGCTGTCCTAAAACCCTCTCTGTCTTTGACCCGTGTACTGCCTGCCTGTGATGCTCCTCTACCACCACAAGTGGGAGCTGCGCCATATATTGTGAGCCTGGATCGTAGAGGACAGAAGTTGGTTTTTTTTTTGTTCGTTTTTTTTTTAATAAATGTGTGACTGGTTCTGGGTGCGGAGGAAGACACAGACGAGAGATGGCACTGCAGCCAAAGAGTGTTTGATGCAGAAAGAATGGACAATCCCTGCAGGCATCTGTCAGCAAGCAGATATGCAGATGTTTGGTTTCCCCCCCCTCAAATCTCCAGATGTTCCAAAGACTTAAGTCACACCTCTGTATGTCTGTTTGGTGTTTATGTGACTGTAGGCCAGAGTCCCAGTCACATCCACTTTGTTCACTTTGTCACTGTCCTTAACAGTTCCTCCTGTGATCATTTGACACTTGTGAGATTAAACTTTATGGTGTGGATGTTTTCACCGTGCGGGCTTATATTATGCTGTTCTGTTTAAACTGTTTCAGCCCTTCATCAAGACCTGACAGTCTGGGCAGTCTCAGGGTGGTGTGAGAGGGTGTTAGGAAACATTTGTGATGAAACGGGAGGCCCTCAGTGGGTGTAATAGCCATAGTAGTCTGGATCGCTGCTGTTGTCTTTTTCACAGACCTCCCCGGCACGTGGAGGCGGGGAGTTTTCAGTGCTGGACGTGTAGGGCGACACCCTCCTCTTCTTGTTCCCCTCGAACAGGCCCGAGTCAGCCGAATCCGCTGATTTGACAGAGGGTGGCTCAAGCCAGGGGTCCTCTGCTGCCAGTCCGGCAGAGTCTTTCGGCTTTTCCTGCAGCAGGGGCGGCTGCAGAGACTCCAGGAGGGAGGGGGGGTGCAGCCTTGGGTTGCCGGGAGGTGTGGAAGATGACGAGGAGGAAGAGGAGGACGAAATGGCTCTGAACCAGCTCAGATTGTGGGCGGGTTTGCTGGGATACTGTGGGGTGGGCCTGCTGGTGGTCCATCCTGCTGAACCGGATGCTGATACGGACACGCCGCTTGATGCAAAAGGATGCTCCGGGTAGTAGCTGAGGGCATGATGAGTGGACGTCTGCAGGGGGAATGGCTTGTAGAAACCATTTCCAGAAAATTCCCCCTCAAAGGAGGAAGAGAAGTCAAGTCGGTTTGGTGGGACGCTCTGCTGCGGGGGCAGGTACCAACGACTGTGGGGTCCAGGGCTAGAAGACGGGTCTTTGTGCTGCTGGCCCATGCCGATGGGTTCACGGCCATAGAAGCGGGACTGTGGCAGGGGGCTAATGTACTGTTCAGAGAGGTAGCCCTGTGGGTAGCAGGTCCCTGGCAACAACTGCTGGCCCTCTGTAGGGGAAGGAGTGAGGCGATCAGAGTCGGGAGGAGCGTAGAGCCTAGGCAGGAGGGAGGAGGAGGGGAAGAGAAGAGAAGAGTGTGAGAAGAAGAGGAAAAAGAAGAAGGTGTTATTTCCTGCACAAACCTCAAACAACTATCAAACATCTCACAGCCCCTCACACCCTTTCACTGCAGCATGCTCAGCAGCGGCGCAATAATTGCATCTATTCTAATATTAAAAAGGCGACACAAGCACTCAGGGCATCTCAGTGGCAGCACTGATCCAGTTGAATTATTTATGCAGAGTTCACACAATGTTCTTAATCCAGAGCAAAAAGGAGAGGATTTGCTGCTGGTTTCTCTTTACAAACACAAGTATTTTCCAGATTACTTACGCGTCGTAATTGTCGCGGAAACCTTTAGCGAAGGGGTTATGGTCTATTTTCAGCTGAGTGATCTGTGTAAGGAACAGGAGGAGGGCAACGAGAGAATGTAGGCACAGGAAAAAGAGAAGGAGTGAGCAACTACCATGAGGAAACAAGAGATCAGTTAGAGAGGAGGTCACTGACTAATAATTAATGAGGTCAACATGCTGGAAAGAGTTGATCTTTAGAACCACAAAGTGGGTGATCACACCTACAGAACCAGAGCCAGTATGTCTATGCTAGGTATGGAGTAAGTTTTAGACAATGCAGCTGTTAGTGAAACATTGAAGAGTCAGTGACTCTTTGCTGAACTGGTGTAGCAGCAGTTCAGCAAAGTTACATGTACAGTGCAGTGAAAAGACAGATCGTCCCATTGGAGAATTCTTCTGTCGTGACACAAATTCTCTCATCAGACGAAGATAACCAAAACAGATACATAACACAGTTCCTAACAGATGAGATAGTTTATTAAAGCATCAACAACTCATTCTGGAAGTCATAAAATAAGCCCAAACAACAGCTGAAGCGAGGACTCACTTGCCTCGGTTAAAGTCAGTGTCCATGATTCAACAGCAAGAAGGAGGCTAGGCCAAAATGGTCTCCATTTGAAAGTTCCAATGCCAAAAAAACAACAAACAACAACAAATGAAAGCAGACACAAAAGTGTGTCAAATGTTTTTGCCAAAAGAAGTTATTCCAAATTTCCTGGAATATTATGATGATCCTCTAAGGCTTTTTGGAAAATATTCTGTGGACTAATGAGACAAAAGGGTCGTTCTTTGGACGTTTTGCTTCCTGTTACAACTGGTTTAGACGTAACAAACCATTACAGAAAAGGTACATTATAGCAAAACATGGCGATAGTGATGTAATGGTCTGGGACTGCTTTGCTGCTTTGATACCTACACAACTTGCTGTAATTAACGAAAACATGAATTCTTCTCTTGAGTTAAAAAAAAAAAAAAAACCAAAGGAGAATGTCCGGCCATCAGTTTGTGACCTTATGCTGTGGCGGACCTGAGTCATGCAGGTGAGTGATCCAAAACCACACTAGCAAGTTCACTGTGAAATAGCAGAAAATGGTAGTTTTGGAATGACCTATATCATGACTTTAATCATGAAATCAGAAACTCTCTAATGAGGCTCAATTCTGCAAAGAAGAGACGGGGCCAGAATTCCCCCATAGCTTTGACTCATTACGAGATACAACAAACACTTGATGGCAGTTATGTCAAAGGTTGGCACGGCCACTTATTAGGTTTAGGGGGCAAATACTTTTTCACATAGCGCCAGTTAGGTTTGGATACCTTTTTCACTTAATAATCGAGATAAACATTTAAAAACAGCCTTTTGTACTTACGAAGGTTATCTTTGTCTGATGTCAAATTAGTTCTACAATTGGAAACATGTAAATGTAAGAAAGAAGATGGAACGTTGCAATTAGTTTTTCACAGCACTGTATGCATGCATGCAAAAATCCGATCCAATTCATCTGAGACTAAATGTGTATTACTTTTTAAAAGCACAACGACCCAATAATTACGTCCAGTGAACAATAGGTACAAGATCTTACGTCTGCGTTCTGATAAGCAGTGACAGCGATGAACTGCGTCTCTGAAAAGACAAACGTCTGAGCTTTGGAGGACAGGAAGGGGTCCTCTGAGCCGTCTTCCTTCACCTCCACAATGTGAAGACGCGGCTGGTACTTGTGGAGTGACTGGAGCACGATCATCTGAGGGCGGAAACAGTATAAAATTCCTATAATATCCTTAATAGAAAATAAAATCAGGCAGTATTACAGCACGTTTACACAATAGAGGCTTAAGTTAAGAAATTTTATAAATATCGAAATAAACAGAAGCAAGGATACCTGTGCCACGTTGTTGTTGCTGCCCTTATTGTTGGTGAGCTTAAGCTTGCTGAATGACACTTCTTGTCTCATCCAATGAGCTCCTGAGTTGGGAGAGTCAGGGTGCATGTACATCCTGTTCCCTGCAATCACCAAGGTAAGTTATCAGCCACAGGAGCAGGGTTTTTAGCTTTGGATGAGTCCTTTTCAAATATATTCACACCCCTTGACTATTACAGAAATAAAAATCAGAAAAACATTGTGTCCTTTAGTAATCAGCCCCCCTCAGTCAATACTCAGTATGAACAGTTTGATTTGCAGTTACGCCGGCTTTTGTGGTGTGTCTATGCCAACTGTGTACATCTTGTGGCAGACATTGTAGCAGGGAAACTTGACCAAATTAGGTAAAATTTCCCTTTCCCTGCTAAAGAAAAACATCTCCAGAGCATGAAATTGCCACCACCATGTTTCACAGTGGGGATAGCTAGCTCTGGGTGACAGGCAGTGTTAGTTTTCCACAAAGCAATTAGGATGTGGGCCAAAAAGTTTCACTTTAGTTTCGCCTGACCAAAGCACCTTCTTTCGTGTGTCTGATGTGGCCACTACAAGCCTTTTGGTAATCTTTAAATTGAACTTCTTACAGCTTTTGTTCAACACTGGATTTCTTGTTCAAACTCTTTGATAACGGCCAAATCTGAGGCTGCACGACTAATTCTACTCCAGATTCTCGACAAATGACATTAGGATCTCTGAATTTCCTCTATCAGCCTCTTAGCAGCTTCTCTGATTAAAGCTCTGCTAGACTGACTAGTCAGTTTGGGCAGACCACCATGTCTTGGAAAGCCCTACTTTTTGTTGATGCATCGCATAAAATTTCAATAAAAGGCACTGAGGACTGTGGTTGTCACGAGACGAAATGTGAAAAAGGTGTAAGAATATTTTTTGCAAGGCATTCTAATTCATTAGCAGAAAATATTCAAACACCACTGCTGTTTTTACACTTTGAGTTGCTTTAAAGAACAAATAAATAGATAAAATGGCCACGTAATTCTTGTAGAACATCTAATTCTCTTATGCTAAAGAATTAAATAAAGCAATATCATTTTGTCTTTTTGGGTCAGTTTGGATTTGAAATAAACCTCCACAATGAACATTACAGCCTGAAGTCAGCTGCGATGTCTAATTCCTCTGATATTTCACTGTTCTCGTGCAAACTACAGCACCTTGAATTTTCACAGCATTACCACAATGACCTCCTAACCCAATTTTGTTCATACCACATGAAGAGCACTATTAAATCTAATTAAAATAAGCTGTTGCACCACAGTTTCCACAACTTTAGCACAACAGTGCCAACTGGCAAATGTGTGAAAACACCTTAGAGTTTCTCTTGTTTAGATAATTGTGATTTGTTTATCACGGAACAAATAAAAAAGGGATTCTTGGTTGAACTTGCTTCTACGCTTACGTTTACGTGAACTGATGAACTGAAGCAGGAGAGATCAAGGAGTATGAGATATGGGCACAAAATCAAATTTGCTTCACAGAAACTGTCTGAAATGACAACATTTGGGCCCAGAATGGATCTGAACAAATGGATCAGTAGTTTTGTTCATACCCAAAGTTTTTATCAGATGGAAAACTATTTTTTTGAATGTGAATGAGAAGTGAATTACAGGAGCCACATTTAGATGTCAGGGTAATTCATGCTCTCTTGTGGTTAACCATTTTTCAGCTGCTTTCAAATACTTCAGGATATGTAGAAAGAGTGGAAGAAGGTGGTCTAGTGAAACAAGACAGAAGTCAAATTTTTTTTTCCTACATGCAAAACCCAATGTGAGGGGGGCTGGGGGGGGGGGGGGGATGAAATGACACCTAGCGTCACTCTGAACACCTCATCCACATAGTGAAACACGGGGGTGGCATCGTCCTTGTGTGGTTTATGATTGACTAGAGATACCTCAGACGGGGGCTCACATCTTTGTAGGTGTCTGACAGAAATGTTTAGTGAATGAAACATTAGTGGTGGCAGCATCATGCTGTGGGGATGGTTTTCTTCAGTACTGACAGAGAAACTGGGCTGAGATGATGACAAGATGGAGCCAAACACAGCACAATGTTGCAAGAAAACCTGCTACAGGCAGCAAAAGACTTGAGAGATTAACCTTTTTGCAGGACAATGACCTTAGACTTTACAGCCGGAGCTACAGTGAACTGGCTTAGATCACGGGTCCAGATCTCCAGAGCCACGGTCCTTCTACTTTAGATGCAATCCTTGTTCCAACATACATGAATCAAATGGTTTAATTACCTCCGAAGCATCCAGTCAAGTTCTGCACAGGTCTGGCAATGACCTGTTCATTTGTTTCAGGTGTGTTGATAGACAAATGCTTCTAAAAATTGCAGGGTGGTGGAGGAGAGTTGGATACCACTGGTTTTGATCAAATCATATTCATGTTTAAGAACGGTCCAGACTTGCAAGTCTTAAAGAAAGGAATATTTAGAGGCACTCTTCATTCAATCTGACTGAGCTTCAGTTATTATTCCACAGAAAATGTTTCAAAAATTCAGTCTCTAGATCTTTAAAGCCAGGAACAGTATGTAAAACAGTATTTCTTTCTCTGAAAATTGTATGATTTAAACAGGCGTCCAGGTTTTAGATATAATGACACCTAAAGGCTCAAATGGAAAACTTCAAATCACTTAACTCCAATTAAAAACAAAAAAGTAAAGTTACTGTCCATTAAAATAATACGCTAAACCTTCTTTTTCCTTCTTCTGAAAAAAATGAAAAGTTCAGGTACTGATCTGGAAATGTAATAACCAATTTCAGCAATGATTTACGTCAGACCCCATCAAAACAAAAATAATATGCAGCAGAGGAGCGGCGGACTTAAAGCAACACCAGAACGTCCACAAGAAAGAGCCTGCCGATGCATCTTGATGCAAGTTCTGGTTGCCTCTGTTGCTTGTGGATGCGCTGCTACACAAACCACTTCCTCGAGATCCTCCATGTTGCATGTACTGAGATGAGAACTTATCAGCTCCCCAGAGACTGACAAGAGGTTTTGTACTCCATCTGATGTTGTTTAATCTACAACTGTAAATTTGGGTTCAAAAAGATCATTTTGAGTTTTTTTTCTCTCCATCATTTTTGGCTTTTATTGGTAGGCGTTGACATAAAGATTTTTGTGGGAAGTAGTTTGTATAGCAGTCAGAGCAATATGACGTATTCTGAGATGCTTCAAAGCATTGGAAATGAATAATTATAACGAGATTAGAGAGAAAGAAAGAACCACTTTCAACCAAAAAGGTACTTTATTACTACAGGAAAAAGGAAATGTTCTGCTTCCAGAAGGTCAACACAAAAGTGAAAACCACAGATTATGTAAGAAAAACTGCTGCAGTGTAAAGCGTGATGCATCATATCCATGGATTAAACTGGTGCTGTTATAGTGTTAATGCTGCTCCTGGTAAAAGGTGGATTAAATGCATTAACTTGAGTGAGAAGTTCTACTATAAAATACTATAATTTATTTACTGGGTCGGTCCTGATGTTACAAATAAATGCAAAGTGTAATCATTTCTGCTGGTGGTTTAATTTTAAATAATTTTTACCTTGAAGTCTTGCTTTTTTCCTCCTTTTTGACATTTATGAATGTAAACTACACCCAAAACATAAAAGACTTTCAGTGGTTTGCTTTGTGCTAGGATTTTACACATACCTGGCATGTTACCCTCTGCTTTCCCACACTGGACCCATTTGCCGCCCTGGTACCTCCAGTGGTGCTGATCGGCCAGAACCACGTCCACGTAGACGTTATAGTGAGCAGATGGATCCAGTACGCTGATGTTGAAGCTCAGGAAGGGGAACATCCTCCTGGATAAACACAAGTGAATGTTTATCGGATCTTTTTGAAGGCATGCACCATGTAGGATCAAGTAAAGCATAAGTCGAAACTCTCAGATGTCACAAACATTCTTCCTGGTGGGCCAATTTAAAAACCTCCTTTTTCCTATTGGCTGGATAACCTTCGGCCTCTCCTCTGTAACCTACCAGGCTACTTTTGAATGGTCCTGGCTGATCTGGTCCAGGCAGAAGTGTGAATTCTGGTCAAATGGGAACTCTCAAAAAGCTTTTGTCCAACAAACAAGTTCAGAACCTGGGAAGTCTTTGGAGCTGTGGTTGTAATTAATGTTTCTTTTGCATTGTACGCTTTGTCAATTTGTTCATTTTGAGGGAAGGTCTGCAAGACTTTATTTTTCTTTCACTTAAAGGATGTGTATTTAAACCCTCGGCAACTATTTCTGAAGTTACCCTCTTTGTACTAATAACCTGGTCCGGATTTCAATGTGGAGAACCTCCAGAAATATAAATCAAGACCAGCACACACCACTGTGGCTGTCTTATTTATGGTGATGACTATGGACCAACAGAAGCATTGGAGTCATCTGTGTCTGGATGTGTCTCTAAGCCAAAGGGATGTTTAAGAAGGGAGTTGCTAAGTGGTGATACCACTGGTCCTGTGAGCAATGGCTGCTACAGCATGTGTTGACCTAACAGGAACTTTCCCTCTTGTTCTGAGCAGATGGTGAACTCTGACATGAAGTACCTTGATTTCCCCTTTATCACTTTCCCATCCTAATCTCAATTAGACATCTCACTTAATATTTGCTCCAATTCAGCGAATGTTATCGTACGAGGCCCACATGGGTTACAATCACCTTAATATTACTGCCTACTGCACACTATCATCTCTGAATATCTAAATGCACATTTCTGTACACGAAGCCTCAAACCATCATTGTTAAAGAAGCACCATACTACCTCACTTTCCTGAAGGCTAAAAAAAGATTGTAACCCTTGTTCATTGCATGTTTGTTTGTCACTTTTTTTGCCTTCATTATGTGTAATGTGAACTGTAATGTGAACCGGAGAAGCCAAAGAGAAATTTCGCCGCGGTGCCAATCAAATAAAAATATTCTATATTCTATGGGTCGAATGGGCTGTAGAGATTTGGGACTATCCGCAGGTTAAATATCAGCCCCATGTTATCTGCAGGAGAGCTCTGGTCAGAAAGCGGAACCCATTTGGTTTTAGATGTCTACTGATACTCTTCATACCAATTTAACTGAGCTAGACTTAGATGGGGTAGGGATGAGCAATTATCACACTATTCATTGTTTTACTCATCATACAAATGTGGATTTACTGTGACAGTAGGTGTAAGTACCTGGGTGTTCACCAGAACAATAAACTGAAGTGGAGTCACAACACTAATGGGTATCACATCAAAGTCACGGCACAACTCAATAGGAGCATTAACTAAGATCACAAGCAGTTTATTTTAATTCACCTAGTGTGTGTATCACATGCACATTGAAAGTCCCACATGGACAGTGTGCCTGTGCAAATTCTCAGTTATCCGGGTCATCGCAACAGCAAGCAGGCTTAAATCACATGGACATTGTCCCCCCCACCCCCCATGCATAAAGCTGCTGCAGAGCTGAAAAGCTCCTTCAGTGACACAATGTTGCATCCTTGGTGCACAAAGGAGCGTTTTCTTGCTGCCAGTACACACTTCTTTGTTATTTTGTTTATGTTAGAACAATGATGAACAATGATACAATGATGTATAGTCACAACCAAAAATATAATATAAAAAAAACTGCAAAAGATTTTTATCATTAATTTCTATGGTAATGCAATAAATACCACAAAATACACTACATTGCCTGAAGTGTATTGCCAAAAGTTGCTCTCCTTCCTCGACTTGCATATTAACTTTAGTGACATCCCACTCTGAATCCACAGGGATCCCTTTGCAGCTATAATGACCAAACATCTTCTGGGAAGCCTGTCCACAAGGTTCTAAAGCGTGTTTGTGGGAAATGTTGACCATTCTTCCAGAAGTGCATTACACTGATGTTGGATGAGAAGGCCTGGCTCTCAGTGTCTGTTCTGTTCTGTCTCTGATCCGGTTGAGGTCAGGATTTTTTGCAGGCCAGTCAGACGTCTTTGTGGACCTTGGTTTGTGATGATGGAAAAGGAAGGGGCAATCTCCAAACTGTTCTCACAAAGTTGGGAGCATGAAAATGTCCAAAATGTTTTGTTCTGCTGAAACAGTCAGAGGTTCTTTCACTGAAACTAAGGGGCCAAGCACAGTTCTTGAAAAGCAACCCCACACCAGAATCCCCCTCCACCAATCTTTACACTTGGCACAATACAGTCAGACAAGTACTGTTTTACTGGAAACTGCCAAGCCCTGACTCGTCCATCAGATTGCCAAATGGAGAAGCATGATTCACTCCAGAAACACGCCCCCACTGCTCTTGAGCCCAGTGGCAGTGTGCTTTACATTGCAGTTGGTGAAGTATGGCTTGGATCTGGCTGCTCGGCCATGGAAACCCATTCCATGAAGTTGTCTGTGCTCTGTTTTTGAGCTAATTTGAACCTGCCTGGAATTTACTGAGCTCCTAAGAGTGACCCATTTTTCCACAAATTTTTGTAGAAACAATCTGCGTGCTTAGGCGCTTGATTTTATACACCTGTGGCCATGGAAGTGGTTGGAACACCTGATTTCAATTATTTGGATGGGTGAGTCAATACTTTTGGCAATATATTATATCATGATATTTTTTTAAGGCCATATCACCCGTCCAGACATGCTGCCCAACTAGCTTTGCCAATATTGTTTTTATTTAGTCAATCAAGATGGGACCAATACAATAACTCCATTACAAGCCCAGCCCAGTTTGCACCAATTGAGTCTGAGCAAAATTCGAATGAAGGAAACTTTCATATGTTGACTGGGTTGTACATCATTTTCAAAATTTTATTTTTCACTTTGATTGTGCTGGTTGTGGTTCCAATCCCTGGTTTTGCCAGTTGTGGATTATAACAGATTATAATCAACAATGTAAATGTAAAAAGTAAAATGAAAATAGTTAATGGAAATCGACTTCAAATCACTGGGTATAAAACATGACTAAATCAGATATGAATTGATGCATGGTCCACGAATTAGCATCAAGCTAGAAGTTAATTTGCTGTTTTCAAAGTAGTTAGAATAGGATCTGAAATTCCTTAGTGTGGTTCTTATTGTGTGTTTGTCATTAAAACAAAGTTCTTACTAAGAATACATTTTTTGTCAAAACAGTAGGATTCTTGCTGCACTTTAACTTAATTTAATCAGATAGCTGAACTCTCAGCAGTATATTTCATCATGTTTTTTGATGCAAAGTATTTTAAGATCAAAACATAAATTTTTAAATACAATTTTTAACACTTTAAATTTATACTGCAGAGTTTTTCAAAATAAGATAATCCGATGCAATTTTCTTATGATGATTATTCTCTTTCACAAAGCATTATGGACTGAGGGGACAACATACAAATTCAAAAATATGCTCGATTTATCAT
Source organism: Fundulus diaphanus (assembly GCA_037039145.1). Classification (NCBI taxonomy): domain Eukaryota; kingdom Metazoa; phylum Chordata; class Actinopteri; order Cyprinodontiformes; family Fundulidae; genus Fundulus; species Fundulus diaphanus. Next base: position 22,397,589 of record CM073143.1, on the reverse strand, counting down.
GAAGATTTTTTTTAAACCAAAGAAATGGTTCCTGTTTGGACATAAGTATACCAAGACCCCCTCTGTTTTCTCAGAATCAGAGTGTAAGAGAAGAACGAGAAGGGTGTGGGAGTTTAAAGAAGGCTAAGACTCTGGGTGAATATTTAATGCTGGTGTTAATAAAAGATGCCCCAGAAGATGCTCTTGATTGCCGGGGCTTTATGTGTTGAACTCCTTCTGACCACCGATGGTTTCAGTGAGACAAGGTAACTGGGAGGTCAGGGTGTCCCCGGGTTCACTGCCAGGGAAAGCAGTGGGAAAAGCTGGGTTACTCCAAATCAAAATGACACACAGCTGTGACTACAAACACTCTGTTGCAGGTGGGGTCTGCTGACGCCAAGCACCTGGAAATGCATGTAGCATTGACAGAGAAACTAAGAAATTATCTTTCCTGTGTAGTAGTCACATAACATGGAGCACAGCCAACAATAAATATAACCACATGAATCTGTTTTGATTCACATATTTGTCACGTTGCTGTGACAATTTTTCGCCACAGACATATTTTCTACCACTAGCGTGAGATGCAGCTTTTATAAAAGTCTAATTCCAGCAGCTATTGAGTTTATTAAGAGATGTTCAATAATATTATCTACACATCAGTTTTACAAATAGGAAAACAATTCATCTGCTTGTACCACAGATGTTCCAGCTTTGCTTTAGTTTATTGTTAAAAAGTTTGATAATTGTCAGGGCCTTTCTATCAATATCGACTGATAACACCATGCACATGTTTCCACACACAACACTTTATTAATAATGTAATGGAAACAGAACTTGTATGTCGTGAATAGTAGTTTTAATACAGATAAAATACTTTTCTGACAGACAATCTGGCTCCAAAGGTATTAACTTAAATGTTTTGAATGAGTAGAAATTGTGTTTTATCAAGGTTTCAGAGAGGCCCAGCCTTGCCCTTTACAGAAAAAAGATTATGCTAGCATACAAGCATAAAAAACCCTCCGCTAATATGAAGAAGAAATTTCCAATGAAATTAAGTCCTGTTAAATAATAAAGGTAACAATAATTATAGTGAAATGGCACAACATAACACAAGTGATAAGAAACATAACGAGGAAGCAATTGAATAAGTAGGGTCTTCCATGCATATACAGCATATTATTGACAGTATTAACAAATATCTAATGTTAAATAAAAACAAAGTTTCTTATAAGCTAGGCAAGGCATATCAGGTTTTGTGCTTGGCTAAGGATATGCTAATGTGTAAAGTAGCTACTGGTGAAACAATACACACAACTGAGAAACAATTGTTTAAGCCATGTCTCGAATGCAATCAAACTATATTAACAAATAAAGCATTACATAACTAGTAGGTTGTGTGAAATTCAAGCAATTCAGGTTCAGAGAAACCCAAGGAAGCCTTAATGTTTGAGATTATGTTTGGCTAATGCTATGCTAACATGCTAATCCTGAAACAACAAATGCAAAAGGGATAAAAGATACTTCTGCTACTATGGGTAGTAACGACAGATGCACAGCCTTCAATCGTATTTAGCAATAGTATTAACATGACTGTTTAGGTTTGTGAAATACACAGCGGAATGACAAACCCAAAAGTTATTTGCAAAATATTGTAGTGGGGAAGCAACTATTGCATCTTACATACTATATGTTATGTAAAATGCAGACAATAATATGTAATAGACCAAATGAGCGACACATGTTTATCCTGCTAGCACAAAAATGTTTGATGCAGTTCATATCCATCAAATTAAAGTGGCTGAGTGTATAAACTTGGGTCTAATGTTTGAAATTTGCCCTGTTTTATACTGGATAACACCTTTTAAGGCTTTGAAACATGTGCAACGACGGGTAAGAGGTAATTCCTGCTTCTTTTCAGTCCTTATATGGGGAGGGAAATCAACTATTTCAGACTACATATATTGCTTGGTGTACCTCAAGTTTGGAGCACAACTCATGTGATTAACCTATGTTGTAATAAAATCCTCGTTTGCACACACACACACACACACACACACACACACACACACATATATATATATATATATATGTGTGTGTGTGTATATATATATATATATATATATATATATATATATATATATATATATATGAACTAATGTGTGAAGTAAGAGTGTGCATGAGTAAACGTATAGCTTATTTGTAGGAGGACAAAAAGTGTAGAAACATATAAGATCCACGTTTTAGCAACACTTGTTTAAAACACTTTGTTGTGAGTGGAAAAAATACTGTAGATAAGATCTAGATCTATTGTGAACTGCTTGCTTTAGAGTAAAACACTGTGCTCTTATGCCAAAAACTGAGGTTTAACACAATTAATCTACAAAAATGGTTTCCTTCCAAAGAAGCTGTAGATTAACTATATATTTAAAATCTATGGTGTTAAAGTACAATGAAAAATAAAAAAAGAACAAGTTTATTTAGAAATACGCCAAATATAACATTTGGTCTAAATTCAAATTTCTTCTAACTGAACACCATAAAAAATAGAAAAAACACCCCATAACACCCGTATTTACTGCACATTTTCCAGTCGAGTCTTTTTTAAAAAGATATCAGGTTTTACGTAGAAAGTGATTCACACGAGTTTCAGGGCCCCTTTTTTGCGTACGCAAGATATATACTTCAAGAGTCTAACTAAATGCGGCTCTCCATGCGCTTCACAGCCGTAAAGCATGAACATGGAAATGTTATGGTTTGGCGATAGTTTTATTGAGCAGGAGCTGGCCAGTTCACCAGAAATACTACTGTGTATCTGTGGACGCTTGGGAACAATATGAGACAATCTTTAAAAAAAGATTTAGGCTGAAGCAGATCTGGACCCTGCAATGTGTGCACAACCAGAAACATACCAGCAAATTCACCAAGAACTGACTGAAAATAAAAAAAGGAAAATTCCTGGGTTGATCTCATTGATATGCTGTGGGTGCAAGAAACACCTCCCCATCTCACAGCTTAAAGTCGGGAACTGTTCCTCAGACTGATGCCATGGCCTGGTGGTTGGCTGCAAGAAACATTTCACTAAAGTAATCTCAACCATAGGGAGGTAACACTAACTGTTAGGGTGTCCTAACTTTTTCCTCAGCTGGATTACAGATATTTATTCATATCTTTTGTTTGATGAGTGAAACAATCAAAATTATTGGTGCTTAATGGTAATTAAATAACTATATTTTCCACAGCTAAATTAAAAAAGGGATTAGACACAGATATGTAAACATGTCTTAATAAAAGAGTAAAATTTTAATTGGGTGCCCTAATCTTTTCACGACTGTACGTGTGGTAATACGTCTCTGAAACACAATTTTCCACAAGGTTTTGGACAAACTTAAGGCAATCATAGAGGCCTTTATGGTTTCTCTATTGAATTTGAACTGCAACCCTATTGTCCATTTCCGTGCAAAAACTTCTCAAATGTATTTAAGCAATTACAATTATTGAATTGTGAATGCAAACATTGACAGTTTAAGCAAATATCCTGCAGATTCTACAAGACACACTATTTACACGGTAGTTATGTATGCAGGGCTTTCCCATGCAGATCACCAAGCAAAACAACAACGCCTTTTTCTATAAAGGAACCGATGAAGAAGCTCTGCTGGTTAGTATTTCCAACTGCTGCAGACTTGCATCTGAGCAACCACAGCTGACGGAAAGCAAACTTGGCCACAACCAGCAGAGGTGTGCTGTGTCACACAATACAGCTCAACCTTTCTACATAATTGGGTGGAAATGAAAACATTACCACATGGAAACACAAATTTAGTATTGAGAAAGAATTCCTCTTTTAACCACTAGAGGGATAGCCCATCAGTAACACATAACTACTTTTTAAAATTCATTTTTCTAAGAAGCGGTTATGATTTTTTTAATGTATTTGTTACAGAGCTGTCACGTTGATCTCAGTCAAGGAATAAAGACGGAAACCTCCGGGAGCAGTCAAGCACAAACACATAAGCAGGACAGGGCCAGTTCAAGAGCAAATGTCACTGTCTAAAACAACTACCAAAGATTTTTTTTAAAAAGTAGAACAAGAGGACAGTGTTGAAATATTTTTTACACCTCATCAGTTTTGCATGAAAAAGTTGTTTACTGAATGACTAGGCATGGGACAGTGCATCCAACACAGAAGACGAGGTCATTCACAGTATTGGATTCACAAAAATAAGATGCGATATCAAGAACATTATTGGGAAAAGTAAAACGTCTAACTTTTTTTCATACATAGAGAACTGTATTTCAGAGAATGAAGTCAGTGTGGAATATCTGATTCTTATATTGCAATATTTAGACTCTGCTTTTGTAACCGAGTCTTGCTGGACAGCCCAACAACATCTTTACTCTGTCAACACAACAGTACAACATATGAATACAGGTTATCAAACAATGTCCTCACAAAATCTCATTACACCTCCAATATGACTAGTTTTTGCATCAAAAAACATTTGTATTACATCAGTGTATTCTATGGCAAATGTCCTTTGACTTGTCCTTCACCACTCAGCCCCCAGACAACCTCTACAGAGTGTGAAAATGAGAAATAAGTAAAAAAAAAAAAAAAATTGTGAAAACATGGTTCCTGTTTTTATCTCTGCTGTTAGAAGTAGAGAACACCCAGTTGTGAATGCAGGGAATGGACACTTCAGCAGCTACAGCACGCACGGTTAGCGTAGCCACAGGAAAACTGTTAGAGTGAGAAAAAAGTGATAAAGAGATATTTCACAGAAATCCCTCATTTAGCATTTGATGAGCTGGCCATGTACTGAGTAGCTGTTAGCAGAAGTATTCGTAGGTTTGACTCCCTCCTTTTTCCTTTTTCTCCAAGCTGAGATCGCCCTGACTGCTGTCCACTACAGGAATTATGCTAATTGCTCGCAACCACTAGACACAGCTTTTTAAAAATGATTTTGCATATAGAAACATGTACAAGTCAAACTTTTTACAATACATGTTTAAATGAACATATCTGTTCTGTTTGCCATATAATTATGCCTATTTTTGGTTGTAGCGTACAGCGTCAAACACGGGGCAATGAAAAAGTATCTGCCTCCTTGCAGGTTTTGCTTGCCTTGTTTTTTGTCACTCTTAAATGTTTCTACTCATCCAATGAAGTCATCTATCACAGATAACCTGAGTGAATACGTTGTGTAGTTTTCACACGATGACCTCATTTAACGAGAATAAAAGCAAATGGCTATTTACACTAACTGGACGCTTTGTGAAAAGTATTTGCCTGAATACTGCCAGAGTCATGTAATTATGGCATCCCTTAAGCAGAACGTGTTTGACAACATGATGCAGGAAAAACATCCCAAAAAGCAAATTGTGAAAAGATTCAAGGCTGGCGATGAAAAAAATAGATAGATGATGGATGTTATCTATTCTTGAATTTCATTTAGTCCCCTTCATGTTGCCAGACTAGCCCTGTTTAAGTGATTTTTTTTTAAATTCTTGATGTTGAAACTGAGCTAATTTTACCAGGTAATGTGTTTAATCATTTAATTCATGATTCCACTAAGGGGTAGATTCCTTTTTAACATAAGACTAGGTTATTTATGATGGCTTTTATGAATTAAATCAGTTATTTACTCAGGGTCACTTAGAAAATTGTTTGAGAAGCCAGAACATCCAAGTGAGACCAAGAAATCAAAAAATGAAGAAATCCATGAGGGAGCACACGCCTCTTCACAGCAACAGCACATCTGCTTCGCTGCCGTTTACTGGTAAAACAAAACCGTACCCTGACTGGTCCCAGTCGGGTTTTTCCAGCAACATAGCGAGTCCAGTTTAACGATCAATCGTAGTTCTTTATGAAACACAATCATGCCAGCAGCTCTTTGGAGGCTTGCAGAGAACAGGTGAAGGAGCTCTTCTTCCACTGCAGCATTTAATACAAGTGAAAACAGAAACCGGTATGAATGGCTCAACCCACCTACACAGTGTGAAAGTAATCTAGAAAGTGTATGAATAGTTATCGTTCTTGCTCCATTGAAATTGTCAATTTACTTATACTGAGCCTTTTATAGGAAATCAGAACTTGAGCTAGGGGGAAACCATAGAAAACACAACAGAGGGGTATTTGCATGCGCAGGCGGCCCTTGGGTTTTATGTACAGAGTAGGTTAGAGCGGCTGAAAAACAGTGCACACATGTCAGCAGCGGGAGTTGTAGTAAAACAAAAAAGTACAGTTGTAAAACTGGTCTCTGATGACGGTATCTTTAGCTGGGTGGAAAATGAATTAACTTCTCTAAAGCAAACATATGCACACATGTAGCTCACCTTGCCAGTGAGCAACAGTGTAGCTTCCACCTGCAGCTGTGCAGTTCATAAACAAGCAGCAGTACCACCAAAGTCTGGTGTCTCTGCAGAAAGACTCCTAGCCGTAGTTTGAATCCAGACGTAGTACGATGGAAACAGAAAAGTGTGGTGAAGCAGCCAGTAATACAGAGACACTGACATTTAAAAATCAAAATAAACTGTGTGGATGCTGGAGAAAGAGGAAGGGGAGGAGGGCTGACAGAAAGGAGGGGAAACCGCAGGGGGAAGTGGATGTTAGAGAGAGAGAGAAGGAAAAGGAAAGGGTAGAGGTAGGGCTATATCCTGGGGATGGAAGAGAGAAGCTTGAGAGGAGAAGAGGCACCGGCTATTCGCCAGGGAGAGGACTTTTCCACACGAGCGCACCCGCTGATGCATCCGGACAGGAGCTCAGGTCCGGTTTTTGTCACTGTGGGTGCGCTTGATCATCTGTGACGAAAACATGCCAGTCTACAGCTGCTGCCGGACACAGTCACTCTTTTAACGTGTAGTCAACCCCTGTTTCTGTATTGACTGATTTTGGATGAGAAGCGAAGCATGTCCGGTTGTTTTCATTTAACACCTGGATAAACTGTGACCAGAACGACCAAGGATGCGTACCGCCAGTCATGAAGCGCAACACCGGTTCAGGTTACAGTCGTTTAAGATGGGAATTTGAATCTGTCATTGACAGCTTTGAATCCTCATGAGCATGAGTACTTCCTGCATATTTCCTATGCAAGCCCTTCAGATGGGTCACAATTAAAGGTCTAAAGGCATTCAAGTGCTTGAGGTGCACACAAGCTGACTGATGGCATCGGTGTCTTTGAGAGCAAACACTGCTTAATGAACGGGCAAAAATATCTGCCAAAGGAAGTAAAGGAGCAGTGGTGCTGAAATAAGGTACGGGATGTTCATTTTTGTGACCCGGGCTTGACTTCCCATTGCCTTAGCTTCACCTTGGAGAGGATGGTTTGAGTTGTTGGTGCTGAATTTTTACTTTTGTACCCGGCTTTATAGCTTTATAAAGTATTCACACCCCTTGAACTTTTTTTTGTATCAGTCACAACCACAAACTGGTGTATTTCATTTGGCTTTTATGCAGTACATCTACACAAAGGCCTGCATAATTGTGAATGGGAAGGGATAGATGTATTTTTTTTTTTTTTTTACAAACAAAAACCTGAAGAGTCTGGCCTCTTACACTTTACTGAATTTCTTTTACTGCAGTCTTTGGGCATGTGTCTCTACCAAGTTATTGCATCTAGTGACTGAAATTTAGCCTAATTTCGGTCAGGTTGGATTATCTGTTATCGTCACCTTTCAAGTCTTTCTCACAGAGTCTCAGAGATATTGAAGATTTGTGGCTTTGATAGGGATTCTGAGATACTCCCTCTGTTGTATAATTGACTTTATTAAAGGAAAAAGACTGCATTTGGCATCATAACAGACAGGCCTGTAAACATGAAACAGAAAGTCTGACAATAAAGCAGAAAAGGAATGAGGGGTTGTTTGACAAGCATTTTCCAACAAGAGACGTTTCAAGAAAAGAAAATCCAAACTCTAATCATTCAACAACAGTTAATAGTTTATACAAAAAATTAAAAGTAAATGTTATAACAAAAGCTCAGATTCTACTCAAAATGAACACATTTCACTAAAAACTAGGGTAAACATTGTCCTTCATCAAAGAGCAAATTCAAACTTTGCCAAAGGAAACTTGGATTGGCTTAAAATCAGCAGTTTCTACCAAAATTTAAATTTTAAAAAAATTCCAAATGTGCAACAAATAGTATTTACTTAGCTCAAAATTTGATGCACTGACAAACAAATGTATCAAACACTGTACTTCACACGGGACCTCATTCCCAATCTAAATGACAAGAAGCTCTAATTTTACGCCAAACTGGATATTTTTAATATAAAAAAATGAATACATCTTGTTCATCACTAGAGACAGCATTTCAAATTAGCTAAAAGTACTTATCAAGCTCAAAATGTGCTACTTTTACCAAAAGTCTAGTTTATAATGTACTTTATTAGAGACCAAACATCAAACCTAGAAAAATGAGCTCAGATTCCGTTCCAATTTGTTTCTTTAATTTTCTCACAGAAGATGGCGTTAACATTGTACTTTATTAGAGAGAAATGAATAAAGATGTGCATACAGATTTGCAAAGACAGCAGCAGCTAAACCTAACAAACAATCTTACAAAAACCGCAACGATGTTGCAGTACTCGATGAGTTACTGAAATAAAACTGAATCAGAGTAGTTTCATGTGCACATATGAGACCTTCAGAGCTCCCGCCTTACATTTGATTCCAAATTAGTGCTAGAAAACATAATTTTTAGTAATCTTTTGCATTTTTATTGACATTACTGACACCAAATATAGAGAGCCACCCTCCCCTCTCCGTGATAAACAGCGATGCGGAGAACGGTATTAATAGGCCTGCGGCTTAAACTGCACTGCACTTGAACGACCATCTATTAGAGGAGGTTATTTACACAAAACGAGGAAGTGCTCAGCTCAGTGAGTGAAAATATTGGCACTAGATGTTTCTGCGAAAAGGCTGCAAAGGCAGCCATAGACAGCTGAACAGGAAGTGGCTGGTCATACTGTCAAAACCTTGAAATAGTCCTGCTTCTGCTTTTCAGACAGCGAGTGAGAAAATTAATAAACATGACTTCCAAACATTCCCCCTAAACAGGAGGCTCGCTTTAAATAAAATTCCCCGCTTTATTCTTTCATCTGATGCTATTTTAGCACAAATGTAGAAAGGCATCTGCAGCTTGGCATGCCCACTCTTATTTACCGTTGAAATGGATAGAAATAGACAATAACCCCAATTTGGGATAAATATATAACTCAAAAGTGGATATATTAAACAAATATAACATCTCATCTTTTGAGAGTGCAACCACCTGTTAGATCAGATCATGCACATTATGATGCATTAGTTTTAGCTACTCATTTCAGTACCTGCTTGTAAAACTACCAGCTATTCTTGGGAGCAAACAAAATCAAAGGATCGTTTCCTTTTGAAAAGCTAGCAGACATCAAACCGATGCATGTCAGTGTTTGGACTCATTGGAGCAGAGAGAGCAAATGAGCATGGTTCCTCCGAGTGTGAAGTTCTACCTTATTTCCATAAAACATATCTGTAAGATGAGATCTTAGTCAGTCCGTTCTCCATCCTGGAACACGAAATTCTTGGTCAGACAGTTGTGATAATTATTATCAAATTGAAGCCTGATAAAGGAAATAATCACCAGAAAATTCAAATAAAAAATCTCATTGGATGCTTTTCACAAAGCAATATTTATTATTTTTTCTTTCATAATTTCTAGTTTCTAGGCTTTTAAAAGAAATCACAAAAATGTCCACAAAAAAAGTCCCCTTTAAAGCATGTGCTTCTTGGAACCCACTGCAGGGAAAACTTTTCTTTTTTGACTCATGTCTGAATTAAAAGAACACCCCAGGTGTGGGATCATCAAACTGGCGAAAGCAACGATTGATGGAGAGAGAAATTCACTTTCTTGTTTCAGTTTTAGTGGCTTGATGCTCTTCAAAACCCAACCAGAATAAAACCCTATTATTTGGAAGCAAAAAGACTTAGGCTGACACGCCGATGAACACCGAACGCTCGGCGCCTCGGCAGCCCCCAGCCTGCCTAAACTTTGCCACAAACGCGGGATCTGAAATGACAACAGCTCGCTCGGTGATCTGAATCTGGCTCGTGAGAAGAGCGGATGAACTCGGCCTCGCTTTGCCACAGGGTCATGAAAACGCATCTATATTTCAAAGGCCAGGTGTGGTACATGAGTAAAAAAACTTCTGAGAGATCTTTGCACCCTGCATGTATCTGGTGAAGAAAGCAGGCAAAAAAAAAGAAAGAGAGAGAGGGAGAATCTTGTCTTTTACTTCCTGCACTTCAAAGGTGCCTCAGCTCCTCAGCGTGGCCATCTGAAGCCTCGCTGGTGTTTGACCCTTCCCTTCACATTTCTCTCACCCTTCCTCCTGCAGATGTTTTGATTAACATTGCAGACGGCTCTCTGAAATCACAGCAAAATTACTTTGGGGGCCTGAACCCGAGATAAAAATTTGACGAGGATTTTGCCTCTGATATTGCAAAAAAAAAAAAAAAAAAAAAAAAAAAAGATTCTATTTTCATCGGTACTCTGCTCAACTTCAGTAAAATCTTTCTTTGGTTGCTTTAAAAGAATTGTCCTTGCTGCACATTAACGAGGGGTGGAAGATAAAAGGCGAACAGTGCAGTCATCGTCAGGAATTGAAATTTTCGTAACATGGAGTCTGTGGCTTTTTTTTTTTTTTGCACAACATTGATATTTGGCTTTTTCTTACATGTGGATCGAAAACTCCTTTTGTTAGAAATCCTCACATGGAGCTTATATATGCAACTGTTTTTGTTTTTTTATAGCTGCTTTGAAATAAAAATGCACTTTAATTACATGACTTGGTGGACTAAAAGCTACTGACCACAGTGAGTGTTTCTGGAGAGAAAGCTGTCAAGGAGAGTTAATGTCAAACTATACACACACAGACACACACACACGGACACACACACACCTGGGTAAAAATAACAAGAGACAACAGGAAAGAAAAGCCACATCTTCACCTGAATCTTTGCATGCATGAACAAGAGCGCAAAAATATGCAATGATGAAATTACCTAAATGGTAACAAAATTGCTGAACCTTATTTCCAATAGTTACCCTAACCCCCATCCCGGTCCCCTGGCCCCTGTTTCAGGTAGTGGTTAAAATATCATACTGAGAAATATTGTACTCCATGCAAAAGCTGATGCATGATCATCATTGCGCCGATCCCTAATAGGTAAACATCAATCCTGTGGCTGAATTTTGAATGCCTGTTAAAGGAAGAGGAAAAAATAGCAGCAAATAAAACCAAATGAAAAGAAATCTACCTGATTTTATTTAAAATATATTTAGATTTTTGTTGTCAATTTACCAACAGTGTCTTTCTGTACACAAAAATCTTCAAACACATTTTTATGTAGTTTTACTGCAAATACTAAAACGTGTCAAAATATGATATACTAATAGTAGGATTATTACTATCATTACTATGGTGGTTACCATTTAACTAAGCCTTCCAGTGGCTTTTTAATTTTTATTCTTATGGGAACATATTTCAAACAGACAGATGAGGCTGTGTCTCATGTTTTTTAAATGTAAATTTGAAAATGTTTTTAAAAGTTTTCTTATGTAGAATATATTAGAAAATAGAAATAGAATATACTTGCTGTTTTTATACTGATTGACAAAAATCAACAATAAAAACGTAGCCTTTAACCCTACATCTTTCAGGGGTAGGTTGTCCCAATCGTTCCTTTGAAGCCAGGGGATTGGCTGATGGGAAATACCTTTGCATTCTTAGGAAAACTGAGATTTCCTTTAGGAGCACACATGGAAATCAAGCGGTTAAAGCTGTGTCTGCAAATATGCTCACAAATGTAAAATTATTCTCTAACTTGACATATTTTCAGCGCCACTATAACCACTTCAATGTCTAGCCTGATGTGTATTATATTATTACAATATGTACAACATTTTACATTTGGTAAGACTTAATTACTAAGAAATAGCTGGTATAATGTTTCTTTAATTAATTTTCTTTACATTTTTTTTTCACAGCAGCTAGTTGGTATTGTTTAATGCAGGTATCTGTTTAATCCATTTTGACATATTTTAGCATACTTGCGAACATGCCGATCAGTATGCCTAAAATCCACTATTTTGGAACAACTCTGCTGCATATTTGCATATTTTTGTTTGTATATTGACATGAAATACATCAAAATAGATTCAGCCTTTCACTATAGGGTTTGTTTGCTTTTTTAATTTTTATTCTTCCCAATATCTCCAATTATTCTTCTAACAAGCAGAGAGAATAATGCATGTTGACGTCCCATGTGCATAAATAGGAGGATGACGGGTCGGCTTCTTGAAAGGGTGTCCCATTTCGCAGTGGGATATTTTAACCATTACCTGTAGTAGGTGCCAATGGGTGGGAGGGGAAGGGATGACTTCAGGGAATGTTCAGGCCAAATGTAATATACTGGAACACTTGAAAATAAGCATAACAGTGATTAATGTGACGTAACTTTTGAGTGAATCTGCAAGAAAATATTCCAACCCTTTATTTCTAAGTGCAATGCCTGGAAAAAAAACAGTTTTTCTTAAAGGATATGTTAATCTGCTCCCTACTCATAAGAAACAACTGGGACACCTTACCCCTTAGAAATGTGGCGTTTAGTGGTAAGAATGAGGGTTAAGGGGTCAAGCAGGCTTCAGCCAATGTATCAATTGATTTGTTCAGCTGTAGTAAATAACTCTCAGACTTTTAAAAGAAGCTTGTATTGACTTCAAAGAAGAGCCTGAACTGTGCTCCACTTCTTCAGCTCTTTTTGTAGTCAACCAGAAAGCCAAGACATGCAAAGAAGGTCAAAGGAGGCAACTCTGCAAGAAGAGCTGCAGCACCTTAATTTTCCCTGCATCAAAACTGTCTGAGGGAAATTATTAGTTTATTACGCCATGACGTTTATTATGAGAAATAAGAGGCTTCTGCAGATGAGCTGAGGCTATCACTGCACTTATTGTTTGACATGGATTAGGTTTTTTTTGTGCACTGATCTGAGCCATGAGAAACTTCTGGCCTGAAACCTTCTGTCAAACACAAGTGTTGCGTATTAGTGAATTAATCCCCATCGACGTGGCTGCATCTTAATGCTCGGTGACCTGCAGAGAAGCCCGCCAGCGTCTCTCTTTCTCTCTGTGTTCTTCTCTGCTTCTGAAACACTTCTCCCCCCCTTTTTTTGTGTTTATCACAACTTCTTCATCGGTTTTAACATCTGAACGCATCACAGTAGGGGCGGTTTCATTATTACTGCTTTCATTCTTTCTCTAAAGATGTCCTCATCGTTGAGTGAGCCACAAGTCTGGTTGATTTAGCAGAAAGTCAAACGTCAGAAGTAACATCATTCATCAGAAAGCTAATTTAAAGCACGTTAGAAATACTGCTAATCTTGAAAATACATCTGTTGCACAAATGCAATTTTCACAAGGTGCAAATAACAAAGAAAACTGTAACTGACCTGGATTAGTCCTACATTACCCAGATCATATGGAAATCTTGTTTAATTTCAAGGGGTCATTCTCAGCAAATCAAACTTTAAAACTTTATTTTAAACAGCTCTGTCACCTGACCACTGATGGCAACAAAGTCTGCACAGATCAGACCTCTAACATTAAATCGTAAAGCGCAAAATGGGAAATTTTCTCCTGTTTTTTTTTTTTATAAACTTTCTTTAACGCGACCGTGAGACCTACCTGCCCTGTTTGGTGATTATCATCTCGGTCTGGAACTTGTGAAACTTGGCCCACAGCGGGTAGTTATTGAGCAGGACCTGCGTCTTGCCGCACACCTGCAGCCCAGGTAAAGGGTAGAGAGGCCGCTGGTAGCCGTGCTGGAAGCCCGCCGAGTAGTTCTCCGCAGAGGGGGAGTACACGGCCTCTTTACCCCCAGCGGGGAAGCCGTCTCCCGTCACAGGGACGTATCCCTGCCCGGTGCCGCTCCTCGGCGGAGAGCGCACGCCGCCGTAGGGGCAGCCGCTCAAGGTCTGCGCGTAAAACCTGCCGGGCTGCGCTCCGTAACCCCCCACCGTCTGCTCCGAATGGTAGGAGAGGGTCAGAGGGTCCTGGCCGCCTTGAACCGAGTCCGGATAGTAGAAGCGGGCGTCCTGGATGCCCATCTTGAACTCGGCTAGATCCTTGCCGCCGCGGTGGAGGTGGCTGCTGATGTCGACGCTTTTTCCGAGAGTTTGCGCTTCAGTCCCATTCAACATGCTGAGGTAGAGGCTGCCACCTATGCCGCCCATTTGCAGCGTCGCTCCCGGACTGTGTCAAAAGTCATAAGCTTAACCCAGACTTCCAGTAAAACAAACAAACAAACAAACAAAACAAAAAAAAACGATAGAAAAAAAACAGAACCAGAAAAGCTGCAGAGTCCGGAGTGTTTTCTCCTCACCTAGGAGAGAAAGCGCTCTGACATTCGGCACATTTAAACTTGTCCGCCGCTCAGAGGTGAAAACATCTCTCACACGCTCCGTTCACTGCAAACTTTATCTTTTCTTTTTTTTCTTTTTTTTACTACTACTACGGGAGCGGATGAATGTCTTTTATTTGACCCTAACACTGTCTCAAACACATGCTCCACTTTTTAACCTGTGACATACATATATTAAGTGGAGGAGTGTCAGGAGTGCGCAGAGAGGACGCGATAGGCTCCAGATATGAAAGAGCCAACCCATCCTCTACATAAAACACACACACACACACACACACACACACACACACACACACACACACACACACACACACACACACACACACACACACACACACACACACACACACACACACACACTTCCAGGCACACAGTCTTTGCCGGACTCGAACATCTAACAGGAAAACGTCTGTAATCAATAAAAACAGCGCATGATAAATTAAAAGACAGCCTTTTATGCACGTAATTTGCACAAATTGGTGATTAAATGCATTTCTTTTAGTTTCAGAATCTCATCACCAAGTCAGTCCATGTTCCTCCAAGAAGACACCCATTTAAACATGTGTTTTCTAATGACTTCGCCTCTACAGCATCTTCTCTCTAATGTTAATTCGTTTAAAAATGTAATTTTCCTGTAATCTGATTGAGTGTCTGAATTATACAAAGATTGTATGGTCGCCCACTCTGTTTCAGTTGTTTTTTATTTTTTTTATTTTTTGTGGCTGTGTCTTTCTCCTTTTCAATTTTTCCTCGTCATAAACCAGTTGACAGATTGAATCATCAGTGAATCAGAAATTTTGGTTTTCATTTTCTGTTTGACTCTCGATGCACCTGAAAAAGAAAAGCTGTGTTTTACTTTTTTTTTTATATATTTATGTATTTTTCCTCACAATTTTGGAAATGTTCAGGCACTGGTAATGACGTTGAATATATCGTGATGGACATTGCATGGTGCAAAAATATTGGAATAAGGAAAACCAGGATTTAAAAATAATGTAGAAGTTTTAAGAGAACAGAAAAGTCAAATTATCACCCGTTTTTCTAGAATTCGAAATTATTTAATCAAACAATTCTCAAACCAATTAATGAAATGCCAGCAAATATTAAAAATGGCTAATTAAGGGCTTTGAGGTATAACTTAACCTGGTTTTTCTTGATGAAAGGTCAAGACTTTAAGGAAAAACCTGTGATTTTGTTTTAAATCCTATACTAGATACCACATTTAGAAAAAAACATAATAAAGCTAGAATTTTGTAATTCTCATTGATTTTTATTTCTATATTTTTATTTTGATCATTTGAATGAATGATGTGCTCTCAAACTGTTGCGCAAATCAGGTTCACAACTCCTCCCTAGATTTGTTAAAGTATCTTACAACCAATCACAAACAGGCGCATTTCAGTAAATTATTATATCATTAATAAATTCAGTTATTTCAATAAACTCATTTTGAAACGTGCGTCTCGTAGATTCTTGACACACAAAGCGATCCATCTAAAGCTTTAATTCAGTCAATTTCAATGATTATGATTTGAAGCAAATGCAAATCTAAAGCTCATTTTCTCACAATACTTGAATGTTACATAAGACTGATCATTTTATTTTTAACATTTTAAATTTTTAAAAAATTGCTGTGTTATGGCCTCCACAATCCCGGGGAAGTTTGCTGATTGATATTTTCCAGCAGAGCCTGACTGACATCCTGTGTCAGTCAGTCCTCCAAACACCATATTGGCACAATGGAAAAGTTAGTGGAAGGCAAAAGGCGCACGAGCAACAGGGATACCCGCCACCTCGAGGGGATTTTGAAGCACAATGCATTCAAATTTAGAGAGATTCACAAGGGGTGGACTGCAGCAGGAGTCAGAGCTTCAAGAGCCACAACACACAGATGTATCCAGGACCTGCACTGCAACTGCTGCAGTCCTTGTGTGAAGCCACACTCGATGTGAAAAATCTCCAGCATAATTTTAGGAGAAAAAGAACTGGACTTTTGCTCACTTGTCCAAAGTCCTCTTCACAAAGGAAAGCACATTTTTCTTTTAATTTGGAAATCTACGTCCTGGAGTCTTGAGGAAGACGACGGAGGCACAGAGTCCTAGTTGCCTGAGGTCCAATGTGAAGTTTACACGCTCAGTGCAGCGTCAGACCTTAGAGCACTTTCTGCTCCTTTCTGCTGACAAGCTTTATGGACATCCTTTCATTTTCTAGCAGTCCCTGGCACCTGCCCACTCTGCCAGAGGTACAGAGATATGGTTCAGTAACCATGGTGTTCCTGTTCTTGATTGGTCAGCAAACTGGCCGGACCTGAACCCCACAGAGGATCTGTAAGGAAGACAAGAGACACCAGACCCAATCAATGCAGATGACCTGAAGGCAGCTATCAAAGCGGTCTGGACTTCCATTACACCTCAGCAGAACCACAGGTTGATCACCTCTTTGCCACGCCACGTTGATGCAGCAATTCATGCAAAAGGAGCCCCATCCAAGTAAACTATATTTGGTTCAGAACATGGACAAACCTCTGTAGCGGGCCCACATTTCTGTAATAGAAATCCCTTTTATATGTGTTATGTTATATTTCTTAAAGTCAACAGAAGTAAATACTTGAAATGTAGTATTCTGTGAGGAATGACTCCACATTGCAGAGCTTCACTCTAATAGATTCTTTAATTTACTGAGACGGACCTGTTGAGTCTTGGCGAAAAGAGAAAGAACATCATATAAATCCAGAGGTTCCCGGTACTTGATAAACAATAACCGGGTGCGACCGGTTGAGTGTTTTTGTTCGTCTTGAGGTAGGATGGTGTAGATTTTAGAACCTGCTGTACTGACAGAAGGTGTCCTATCTTTTGAACATGACTGTGTGATCTGGCTAAAACAGAAAGTGGTTTGGCCCTTGGTAGAGTGATAAGC
The DNA here is from genome assembly GCA_037039145.1 of Fundulus diaphanus. Classification (NCBI taxonomy): domain Eukaryota; kingdom Metazoa; phylum Chordata; class Actinopteri; order Cyprinodontiformes; family Fundulidae; genus Fundulus; species Fundulus diaphanus. The sequence continues at coordinate 22,380,228 of CM073143.1, read as the reverse complement.
AGTGCTGCTGGAGACCTTGTTCTGAGCCGTCTGCAGCTCAGCATGGACAGAGGATCTGCTTCATAAACACAGATGAAACAGATAACCCTGGGGTATTAGCAGCTACATGTGTTGGACGGCACACACATTAATGGACGAAACCCCCCCCCCCCTCCCCTCCAGAGCAGGTATGACACACGTGAACCCCCTCAACACTGTCACGGCTCTTATCCCACTTCCCGCGTCTCTCCAAGCAAGGTGAGCTCACAAGGGCGCCCGCTGAAGTCATCAGTGTTGACACGGGTGGCGAGGGGGCCACGGTGTGAGCGACACGGCTGCTGCCACGGCCAGCCAGGCGTGTCCAGCCGCCTCGGGCTGGAGTCAGCACTTCCTCTGCTCCCCTCTCCCTGCTTCCGGTTAGTGGCCTCAGGCAGTCACCTTGTTCAGCTGAAATCAGATTTCGCTTTGTGTCAGGAGCAGGTCAGCCGCCGCTCGCCACGTTCGTGTCTTCAAAGTTGAGAATTTTAGTCATTATCTTCCCAAGCCAAAACCTGCTGCTGTGGGCTGTTTGGTAATGAATGTAACACAGAGGCGCAGTGAGTCGGGGAACAGGAGTTATAAATAGGGAGATATTACCTCGCTCGTCCTAAGAGCTGGAAACTGAGCGCTCATGTAAAAGCTTATTGGTTGTAACAGAATGCAGTGAAAGTAAGCGCTGGCTTGTAAGCAACTTTGTCAGATTATGAACAGGCTCATCACCACATGTCCTAATGTCTTCATTAACATGATCACTCAATTGCAGCTCCATTAAAACAGAGGGAGTGTCGTGAAATCCAAGCACTTTCCATGAAATAATTAGCTTACAAACATTTTCATACCCCTTTTCATCATTTGATCACATTAGAACCACACACTTCAATGCATTTTATTGGGATTTTATGTGAAAGATCAACTCAAAGAAGAACATGCTTGTAAAGTGGAGGTGAAGGGATACACGGGTGTCTTTATTTTTCACAAAACAAACAAAAAACAGAAAACAGATGTATGTATTCAGCGTCTTATTACCCTGATCCCCTTAAAGAAAATCCAGTACAAACAATTGCCTTCAGGGGTATACTAAGTAGTAAATAAAGTCATTTGAGGTTCAGAGTTGTAAAGTACTTTGTGTTGCTCTATTGCATTAAATCGAAATAATATACCTTAAAGTCTATTGCTGTAACTTGACAAAAGATATTTTGTTAAATCCCTAGGGGTGGCAACACTTTCGCAATGACTGCCTATCTTATTGTGACGCATTTGGTTGAATGGTGACACATTTGGTCCCAGAGCACCTCGACAGAAATCATGAGATGATTAGGGACCATTCTGAAGAACTTTTAAAGTTTTACCGTGGGTCTTTGCTTTATTTTTAACTGATTATCCACGCAGTCCTGGTCATTTGAGTGGACATATTTTGTTTCTGTTTGGTAAGCATATTAAATCTTGTTTTTATTTATTTAAATTATTTTTGTTCAACACTTTGGTCAGCTCCTGCTGTTTTTAAAGAGGTTTAGAAATAAAGATGGCTTGGCTTTATTCTGAGCTGTGAATCTTTCAGAGATTAATTTGGCTCTTATGGTGAAACCACTTCCTTCTCTCATGGTCATAGCCACTGGGGATGAGGCTGCAGACTCCCATTGGAGACCAGGTGATGTAATCCTTCTTTCTCTCTCTTTAGCTCTGGCTACTATTTAAGGGGGACCTGAGGCCTCGACTCCTTTCGTTTTTGCTTGGGAGTAGCGGCTTGGCTGCTGGGTACCTCTGAGGGTGAGAACAAGGCATGTTGGCCTAGACCTGTTTTTTTTCCCCTGCAAGTGGCTGCTTCTTCCAAATGCACCTCTGTGTTGGTTTAACCACCAGCATAAAACGTAGAGAGAAATCTATCAGTACAAGTTTAATCGAGAAACGTAGTGACCAGACGAAGTTAACACACAAGTTAACTCCCAAAGGACAAGAAATAAACCAGATTCTCTTTTCCCTAAGAGAATCACATGTGGAGAGAAGCACATTGGAGAAGGAGGAGGATCCAGAAGGATCTTATCCTCCAGACTATGGGAGCAAAGAAAGTTATTGGACATAGCATTGACGCCACGGCTAAGCATAAGACTAGTAAACATCCTGAACTCACATTTAACAGGTTTTAATTGTAATTACTTGAATGTTTATAAAGTAGTATTCGTCTCTCGTGGCAACTACCCCTATCTTTGTTAAACCCGGCACATCCAGCACAATATTTAGCAGTTCCTTTCTACTGTAGTCAGACTGGATCTCAAGAGAGATTCCTCTGATTCTCACACTAAATAGTCCGGTAGGCCTGGTATGATTGTAGGTTGCTGCTGCATTCTGCTTCTCTGGGTTCGCTTCCCTAATACGGTGGTCAAACTAACTGGATCTCCTGACCCTAGTTGACGCTAAAAATGCTCTCATATATTTTCATCTGACAATATTTCAATTGGAGATTTACCTTTGTCCCCGCTCAACAGCTCACGGTGAGCTGTATTTCCCGGCTATAGCTACCCCTGCATTTGTTTTGGCACCTGGTGTTGTAGCCATCTTCCTGCATTTGGTTCTCTTGAAGCGAACCACACCACACACTGGCCCCTCTTCAGCTCTGTCTGAGCAAATAAGCAAGGGTTTCATCTAGCAGGGCCGGTGTGAGTCCAACCTCAGATTTTCCTCTGTACCACTTGTGTTAAAACACCAACAGGTACAGAGCACACAGTCTTTAATGCAGCATAAAGGCCTTTCAGATCTGCCATCTTGCAAATGATTTGTTACAAGATTAGACTGACCACATGGGGAATTCATTGCCTTGGCTAAAGCTTTTGTTATTGTTTCACGTTCTTTGCCCACATACACACACTAAAACACACACACTTGCATTATGACATGTATTGGCAATCTCAGTCTGCATTTTATGACTGATTGCAACTACTGAGTACTTCAGTGTACTTCGTATGCTACAGAAAATTGTCCATTTCTATCCGTCTGCAGACTCTGCCTGGGTGTTTCTTTTATCTAAGAATGCATTCTTGTGCTTTGTCCAACATATTTATGCTCATTTCTGTGTAGGAACCTCAACCAGTATGACATGTGCTCTCAGGACATTATTTTGATGCAGGTCCCAAATGTCAGAACTGAATCGGGTAAAAAGGCCTTTACATATTTTGCTCCTGCTACATGGAAAAAAATGCAAAAGGATTTAAAGCTGTCAGTTTTTTTAATCACTTTTGGGGGAACTTAAGTCGATTTCAAAAGACAGACATTAGCTAGCTTGGCTCTTGTAACTGGTCAAATGTTTAACGCTGCAGGATATTTAATTTACTCAAATGTGAAACTATTGTTTATGACTGTGTATTTGGTCTTGTTGTATGTTTTACACTGCTATCTTGCCCAGGTCACCTTTAGAATCCATCCATCCATCCATCCATCCATCCATCCATCCATCCATCCATCCATCCATCCATCCATCCATCCATCCATCCATCCATCCATCCATCCATCCATCCATCCATCCATCCATCCATCCATCCTGCATTTTTATACCCTTTGACCTTTCCAGCAGTGTCCCCACAACTCATCGCTCTTGCCTCTTCAGAAGAGTGTAAACTTCAGGGTGATCTATACCAGACATCCTTAAAGGGCCCTAGTCACTCACTATGACGATAAAAACCACAAAAAGTACACATTCATCTTCAAATAAAACAATACACGCCAAGCGTTCGTCCTGATAGCGTTTACTTAGTCCTTTTTAAGCCTGAAATGAATTTTTGCACCAGGCGCGATCAGCAGACATAAACGTTGTTGTACTGAGTAACTAATCATAGCAGCTGATGATTTAATATTTAAAAATGATGTACGTAATCGGACAGACAAAAAAATTATTATATGCAAATGATGGTATTTTTAAGACAAAAATATACAAATAATAACATGGTTAAACTCGAAAGCAATACTTCCAGCAGTTAATATAAAAATACAGTATGTTAGAACAGTGCAAAGTACTTCCAACAAAGCTTGTGTACAAATAAGAAGTCTCACTTTAACATAAACTCTAGGTTTTTGTCTCTGAGGTGCATTTTTGGTTAAAACAAGTATGTTCTTTATTCTAGTTACTCGCCAGAAATTTTAATCAAGTAAGAGTAGTGATACTTGAGTATGACTCAAGTAAAAGTAATAAGTAGAGTGCAGTAAAACTACCCCTAAAAGTACATTTTGTTCAAAATGTTACTCAAGTAAATGTAACTAGTTACTACCCATCTCTGCCGCTCGGTGTGGTGGCAGACCAACCCGATAAATATTTTTTTTGCTCTTTTTCACACTTGAACACGAACCTTTCCTGTTATCAATGCCGCTGCACGTTGCTGACTCACTCGGCTGCATTGCTTCTCCTTGTCTATTAATTGTGTGCATGCACAATATCGTACCTCCTGCCATGGGATGTTGTTATGATAAATATACACAAAAGAGCTTTATTTACTAATAAATAGAGCAAATACAAAGCGTAAAATCCAGAAATCAAATATGATAAAACAACAGGGCAAAATGATTTAATCAGGAAACTTTTGTATGTGACCAGAGTGAGCTATTGGTGTACAAATTTGTAAAGTCATAGTACGTGACTAGGCCCCTTTAAAGGACACTGAAATTAGGTATGGGGTGAGTTTTCAAATTGACACCACTTAGTTTACCACTTGCTCTTGCTGAATCTGCTTTGGGAAGCCCCTCTGACCCCTATTGGAAACCTGAGGAGGCAAACTCATGACCACAATGTTCGCTATGCCAACCACATAACATCTTTTTCTTTAACATCTACCTTCTTTTAATAAAATTTCCACAAGCAGTCATTGTTAACATCACACTAATATTGAAAGTTGAGTTATCGTGTCATTGTCTTTGTCAAGATCTCTGCTCGCGCTTTAAGTCAACTGCTTTTTGAGTGCTTAACCCCTCAGCCTTAAATATCCGTTCCAGACATCACAGCGATGTGGGTGGGCATGGTGGGCCTGTCGCAGAGCTGCAAATCAAAACCAGTCTACAAGTCGAGCCGTCGCGTTCATTTCACTGGAGCAACAGTTTGGCGCTTGCTCCAGCGAGACATTTTGAAAACTGTGACGTTTATCATCACATAGCAACATGCACAGCAGGTTTATCACAAGAGACAGTCTTTTGGCAGGAATTACTTCAGTAATATGATGACTATAACATTTACATGGCATAGGTTTATTTAAAAAAAGCTAAAAAAAATGCATTAAATAATTATGAAAAGCAACATGGAAGTCACATGCTTCAGCTGGGCTATTAAAAACATATAATTACAATTTCATTTTTGTCATTCATTACCTTGATGTTTTTTTTTTGTGTTATATCTCTTATACCTTTTTTGGCAAACTGATAAAATGCCACAATAAAACTTTTGGGAGCATCCAGAGTGTCAGGAATCATACAATTACACTAACCTAGTAAATTAAATACAGAGCAACCAATTGTCTTCAGAAGTCCCTTAATTAGTTAATAGGAGTTGTGTCAGTGTAACTCCAGCTGTTCTCTGAAGGCCTCAGAGTATTGTCAGAGAGCATCAGTGAACAAACCGCATCATGGAGATAAAGGAACACCGCAGACAGACCAGGGAGAAAGTTGTGGAGAAGTTTAAAGCAGAGTTGGGATCTAAAAAAAATTCCATTTATTTTTTAAGGTCATTTTCTGACCGATATGTAGAATCATGCACATGATGAAGAATGTAAAAGGCAAGGGCTTTTGGTTACTGCAATTAATCTGCACAACTGAGACTGAATTCTGGGTCTGGGGTTCTGATGTTTCTGGAATGGAGAGGAGCAGTTGGATGGAGGGAGGACTAAACATGGGGGTGAATATGTGCAGGAGGACATAACTGATGATGGCTTACTGTCTCAGGGTACAAGGAAGGATGGATGGTGATCCCAGCGGTGGGTTAAGGAAGGAGACGTTACGGTGAGGCCGGCGCCTCTGACAATCACCATCGATAGGTTTGTGAACAAACCGTTTTGGATGAAGCTCAAACTCAGACGCAGCCCCTGAAACGCAGTCCTCCCGTCTGAGGCAGGCTCACAATTAGCGGAGCATATGTTTATTCAAATCTGTGAGAGGGTGTGAAAGAGGGCTCAAGGAGGCACCGCCTACCAAGGCTGTGAAAGCAGAGGGTGGTGGAATTAGGTGAGGAAGGAGTTAATGGAGAGATCTTGTGAGCTCCAGACACAAAGTGAGATTTAAAAAGATAACACTTGGAGCTCAGTGGAATTTGCACCCGATAGCTCATGAACTCTTGGTGAAGTGCAAATGTATTCCTCAGCAACCCAGAAACAAACAAGCTGCCACTTCCTTGGCCTATAATTAACTAGTAATCAATGCTGCGTGGATTTCTGTCCTGGCAGACATCCTTAGCCGTCGTGGGGGAATACCAAGCCGGCAGCTGTACTCACCGGTCTGAAATGACAATACTGCACGAAGAGCATTAGTGATGGAGAGGAGGGCTCATTGTTGATCCGAAACGGCCAGGTCAGGACATGTTACTGATACTTTGTTCAAAAATGAAATAATGTGTAACAGGAAAAATCAAACTCTCAGGTTTATCACACCTTTATTGTTGGAAATGGTACGTTTGTAATATTTTAGATAGCAAAATCTTCGATTTTTACAGAAATATAGTTTGTTGTATCAGTATTCCCTTATTATAGTAGTTTCAATAAGTATAATCAAAATATTTGCAGTTGTGCAATAGCAGTAGTAATGTTTTATTTAAACTAAACAAATAGAGAAAATAATGGAAAATAAGACGACACATTTTATGCTGCACTGGTGGATGGAAACGACAAGCATTTTATCCACTGTGTCGTCACACATTCAAGCTGGGCTGTCGAGGAGCCACAATGTCAATTTGTTTTACCAACGATGATTTTAGATTTTAAAAAAATTTGATTATTCAGAGATCTTTCTCTGGTGGTGTGGCTGAATACAAGGCATGCGAGAGTTGTTGTTCCAGTCTTGGATCCGTCAGTGCATTGGCCCCTTAAAGCACCGATCACAGCTGCAGTCCACATGTTGTGAATCTCTGTAAATTGGCTTTATTTCACACTCCTCTTACAGCTGCAGGTATCCCTGTTGCTTGTGCACTTTTTTCAACCACAGTGTTTTCTTCCACTCAACTTTCAATTAATAATGCTTGAATACAGGTGGTCTAGCCTCCCCCTCAAGGATGCCAGTCACTGCCATCCAGAAAGATTTCTGTGAAAAATAAAAGATTTTAACGGTCTAATGTAATATTACATTTTCTGAGAAAACCCATTTAGAGTTTTTATTAGCTTTAAACCCTTAATCATCAGAATTAAGCAGTAGTGAATGCTTGAAACATTTAACTCTGTGTGTAACGATTTTCCTTTTGTAATCTGGTTTAATGAAATAAACTTTTCTACGATATTCTAACTCATAGAGATGCCCCTAACTTTTTTCTCACAGAGTGAGTGGAGCTAAAGATTTGCTAAAAGTTTTTTTATAATCTGGGAAAACAGCAGTGTGGTCCCACACACAGAGGTGCATCTCATCCCCCCCATACAGATCAGGGCCAGTTGACAGAAACAGCATGGACAGCATGGACATGGTCTCTAATCCTGCTAAAAATCCACTTAAGGATGGGAAGCATTATTTTCTATGTGACCTTTTGAGGATGCTCTACAAAAAACCTTTGATGTGACCTCGCTTCCCTGGTGGGGTACACAGACATCTCCACTGACACATGTTGTGATGTGACTTCTTCAGACACTTACCACATCCAGCGAGTGCTTCTTTGAGATGTGGGGATGGTGTTATGTGTGAGTAATGGGACAGTTGGCACTCTTGTGCTTGACCTCTCAACTTCGGCTTAGCCATGTCTGAGTCATGGCATCACTTCTCAGTGAGTTTCAACAGTCTTCCTAATTCTAAGTATGGCAGCCGGATAACTGATACAAGTTGTCGTATCTTAAATGTATCTCATTCTGCAAACTAATGTGATGATTGTGTGTGAAAAGATATTGCATCATGAGTCATAACAAGTGGGATCAGCTTGCCAGATGTCTTGTTTTAAATTACTATGTAGGCCTAAGGACAACATTTTCACTTTGACTAAGTTTGTGGTTCCTAATTCCTGTACTTGGGGGGGAGGGGAAATATTCTGCATATTTTACATGATTTCCTCATAAAACTGATTTGATCTGAATCAATTGGTTTTAAGCGGGCCTCTGCGGAACCTGATTACATGCAATGCTAATTCAGCCATTTGAATCAGGTGTTTTGGAGCAGGCTGTGTTAACTAAATTAACTCTGCTGTTAACTCCTGGTTCACTGCCTTTTCAAATAAAATGTATACTACTACTACTACTACTACTACTACTACTATTACTACTACTACTAATAATAATAATAAACGTGTTCTCTGTTCTGGTGTCGGTATAAATCAGTCCGTCCAAATATTAGCGTTGAAGTCCTGGTCTTTTTCTACAGTCTCTCTGGCAAACTTTAAACTGACCTTCATGTTTTGTTTTTTTTTGTTGTTTTTTTACAAAGCAAAGTTTTACTCCATGCAAACTTCCAATGAATGTTTAATGTGTGCAGCCTTTCTCTGATCGTACAAGGCAGGCAATTTCATATCAACAGCATAAAGAGGCTGTTACAGGTGCCATGTGATGACATTTTAGGGTTTTTGGAGACCTTTTTTATCATCTTGAGATCTGCTTTCGAGTTGAACTTAGATAGACCTGGTGTGTTAGTGGTTGTTTTGAAGTGAATTTTTGACATTGTGCTTTATTCTACTGGATGTGGCCATCAGAAGATAGCATGTGGTCATGTTCAGGTAAATGAAGCAATAAAATAATGCGTATTGGTTGTAATGGACTTAATGTGTGCCAAGAAAATATACCCCGTAGCACCATCCTGAACTGTTGTCATAAGGCAGGACAGGACCAGGCTTCCATGTTGTGTACATCAACTTCTGATCCTACCACTATAATGTGGTAGCTGAAAATGAGACTCAGACCAGGCTACATTTTTAAAATCTCTCTTTGTCCAGTTTTTGTTAGTTTGTGGGAATTGATTCCTCAGATTCCTGCTCTGAGCTGACTTGAGCGGCACCCGGTGAGGTCTTTTTCTGCTGTAGCTCATTTGCTTCAATAGTTAACGGGTTGTACATTCAGAGATGGTATTCAGCATACCTTGGTTTTTACTAGTGAGTATTTGAGCTACTGTTCCTTTCTATCATATAGGACCAGTCAACCAATCTTCCTTTTCCCTTATGATTTCACTCTTTTTGGATTGTTCTGTACAAACCCTGACAAATGGTGGAGTTACTTCAATCCCCTTCCTTCCCCATTCTGATGCTCAGTTTAAACTTTAGCAAGTTGGCTTCACCGTATCTAGTTGCTGCCAGTTGATTGCCTTTTTCCTGTTTGCGTTTACGAGCAACTGAGCAGGTGTACCTAGTAAAGTGGACAATGAGTGTCTAAAAGCTCTGGAAGGTGTATCGTTAACAATTCTGTACGCACCGTGGCATTTATGAACATGGTTAAAAATGAACAATTGAAACAACAATGTAAGGAAACTAAAAAGGCGTAGTGCATCTTTGTTTTAGCTCCCATCGGAAAGCAACTGGTTGATTTCTAGAGATTTAGGTGACACAAGGTAAAGACTGATCCAGTGCGATGTATAAGCAGTTACATAATCTAACCACAGGAGATAAGGGCATGGATTGCATTCTCCTGACCTGGTAAGTAGTTTTCCATTTTACAAGAAAAATTAGATAAAAGAAGGCCAGTTTGCTCATTTCAGTGTAATGTTTGAAATCTGTATATCAAAACCAAGATTACTAATTGTTGGATGGTAAAGAAAATGTGGAGGCCTTAATGGAGCTATCACATCCAGGCTGTTGATATCTCAAATACAAGGATTTTGAAGAAAGACATTTGAAAAGAAAGTCTAGTTATTAATTTTAAATGAAATTCAGTTTTACTGAACAAATAGGTTTAGAGACTAGATATTGCATTGTGAAGATGTCAAGGGATCTTTGCTGAGACCACTATTCCTCCTTTAAAGGTTTCAAAAAGGTTTAGGCCCTGGTTGATTCAGCTGTGTTATTCTCAGTTATCTGAGAGTCAGGGGAGCGGGAGGCCCGAAAAAGGAACATCTCTTTTTCCAAGATTTCCAAGGGAAGGAAATGACTTGAGGTTCTAGTGTAGGCTTGGGCGAAGTTCCAGCTGGGTATATTTCAACCTGGACATGCAAGCTGTGAATCCTGTACTGCTATGAAGTCCCACTGGGCTTCTTATGCTAAAAAGCATCTCAGGTGCTTGTTAGAAGTAGAGTTACAAAAGTCACACTAAGTCGGATTATAGAGCCAATGCATAGATGAGGTAACCACACGTCCCTCATTAAGGTTCCAGTTGACTAAGACAGACCACCTCAAGGGAGGATAGTTGCATTTTGTGCCAAGCATTGCAGGTGATCCTCTACACTGCTTTCTAGACACATGTATTGGACTTTCTACAACACCCCATGACATCCAGTACTGTCTTGACAACTGTAATCAGCTGCACTACAGGTTCAATGTCCCATGTAGAGGCAGTTGTGAGTTTTGGACTGATTACAAGCAGTGTGATATCATGCTTAGGGATGAATCTCTGGTCTGCATCATCAAAGACGATCATTGTAAACGGGTTTGTTTGCGCCAGGAGAAGAGGACAAGTTCTACTAATAATGCTGTGCAGAATCATGAACCATGACTGCAGATCAGTTCTGCTAATGATTCAAAGAGTCAGAGACATCCTATATTCAGATGTTATACAATGGGTGTTGTTGAGAAGACAACACCCATTTACAAAAACCACTTCTTCTAAGAAAAGGCACTCCTATGTTACAATGCCATTCTGTGTCATATAGAGTTTGTTTCCAAACAAGACGTGCCAATATAATCCCTGCTTCATGCTCATGTCTCGCTCACACAGCTTTGACTGGTAATGGACCCTGGCAGCAGTTGTTGTGTGTACAGTCTGTCTCATGTCAGCCACTTGAAGCTTTTAGCTACTTCAGACTGGTTTTAGGTGTCTTCTTCTAGCCTAGTCACTCAGCTCATGAGAACTGCCAGCTCTGGGCAGATTTAGACAGGTTTTACACTCGCTCAACTTCCTAATGATGGATTTAGTTAAACTCTGTGTTGGGAGTCTTTTCTATATTTATCTATATGTTGTAATAGTAGCAGGGAAACTGACGAACCACTGACTGGATCTCACAGACAGATGTGTTTTCATTATTCACTTGACACAAATCAGCTGCTCTCATGTTAATTTCACTTACTGAGACACTGCTAGCTTCAATTAACTGAATCTCTATTGAAGTAAGTGAGAAACTTTGAAGGGGGTACATATTTATGCAATAATTTACTCCCCCTTGTATATTTCTAGTTAATTGACTGTGTAAAGTTAGAAAACATTTCATAATTTGTCTCATCAAATGTTGAAAATCACTTGATCGCGATTTAATCTAAAACAGCATTAAAATGAGGGCAACATCCAAAGGGGGTAAAAACCTTTTATAGTCATTGTGTAAAGGCTGTTTCAAACTTTTAAACAGGATAGTAGGTTCATGCTAAGTTGAGCATCTTAGCGCTGCAGACACTTTGGAGGCTAAAAAAACTGCACGCTTTATGTTACTCAGACAGACAGCCCAGTGCACAGACGTGATAAAACAGGGCAGCTGTGCATTTCCTCACATTCCTCAGGCCCGCTCAATTATCGCATTCACCTCAGAAAAACCAATGCTGGGCTTCCCTTACCCGTTTCCCACCCTCTCCCAGACGCTGCTCTTCAACCGCCACATTAAGAAATCATCACCCTTGTCAAATCAAAGCAAAACTCACTGTACCAGTATCCTGTACAGGTCAGGAGGTCCAGAGGTCAGCTTCTGTTTGGAAAATGCCAATTAAAGACGTAGCCAAAATATGTTGATGGAATAAGCGTAAATACATGCAGGCACTTCAGATTATAGAGTTACATTTCCTCACCAAGACAATCTTTGATTAGCCTGAGTGATGAAAACCAACTATGGTTGTCTGGTTTAGGGTCTGGTAACAGATGGCTCCTGACATTTTCTTTCAGTATGTTTTAATATGAGCAACCAGAAGAATGTAAAATAGAAGAAAAAAACCCCAGACTGAATGTATTTCAACATAACACTCAAATTCTGAAAGATAATAAAAAATTTAGGCCACGAACAAAGAAAGTTTATAAGAATGGTGTTTGCTTTGATGTCTGAGAAGCTTTGTCAATCAGTATCTCTTGATATTGGGATTTTACTTCACCTAGTCACGATTGATAAACTTTAGGTTATGTTTTGTAGAAGTTCCTGTTTATTTTAACATGCCTGGTCAGACTAATTAATCTATTTGGGACAGACACACACCAGTTATACCTCAGTGGCAATCTTGTTTCTATTTATCCAGAGTGTCAGTTGTACATCAGCTGCCTCTGTGGATATACTCTCCTTCAAATGTCCAATTATGAAGCCATAAATCCTTCTGAAAGAGGAGTCAGGTGCTGTCAACTCGGCGAAGACTTTCCATGGGTCTGTGTCACCTCTCCGCACAAAGATACAGTGTGTTTATTTAATAATTAAATCAGCCATCATACAAGGTCAGGGAATGTGAAGCACCATTGGAAAATATTGCTTCACTGTTGCAAATGAAGCAACAAGCGGCAATGCTTTTTTAACCTATGCAGCCGCTTTGCATGACTTACAAGTGAGCATGGCTCTGAGGGTAACTCAGTGTGCAAGAGTCTGAACCTCCTCCATGGCCAGATTTTTCTGACCCAGGTTTCAGGTTGTCAATTACTTTTTGCTTTCTTACAGAAGATGAAATTAGTGTTATGATGAAGCAAATGTAGCATACATGACCCCAAAATTGTAAAGTTATTATTTTATTTTCTCATCAGGTCAGGCACATAGTCCCATGCACCTAATTGCTATGTGATCCAGAATGCCCAAGGGTTCAGGATACTCCCAGCTGATTGCCAGAGTTTCCGTGCTTTCACAGAAAGTTGTTTTTTTTAAACTGAGAAACCTTAGACTGATTAATTTTATGATTAGTTGCAGCTTTAGTTATTTATGATTGTGTTACACTTTTAGATTAACGTGTTGAGTTATTTAATGATGTCAAACCTTTATTGTTGAATAAAGTGATAGTTTTTCATGTTTAGATGTATTTCAATGTGCTATTTTTTGCTATTTTCAGGATCTTCTGAGGCACCACAGATCCTACAGATCTTTCTGAGATGCAAGGAAAAAGGGATTTATCACTTGAAGTTCGATTATTAATAGATTTGCACTCTGTTTGTATTAGTGGCTGATTGTGTTCTTTATCTCTCATTTGATAATAAAACTGTAATAATGACTCCCCTTTATTTTAAATCAGTGGTGAGAATTGTTCCCAGGGAAGTTAAGGTTCCCTGATAAACACAAGAGACTGACTAATTAAGTCACCACCAAGTCTATGTGCCTCAATTCTGGGAAAAAAACTTCTACTATAACAATATCAGAGCTGTAGAAATTGTTTATGTCAGTCAAACATTATTTTATCAACTCAATTTTATCATGTCTTAGCATTTTACTACTATTCCTTGAATACGTTTCTTGTTTTCAATGCCCTTTTTTGCCTTTGTTCCTTTATTTTTCTGTAAAGCACTTTGAATAACTTTGTGTATGATCGGTTTAATACCAATAGGCTTTCCTCTGTCGTTGATCATATCTTGATGTAGGAACAACAAAATGGCCGACTTACAGTGTAGAACTTGCGATCCATCTTGAAACTTCTGTAAAAAACACTGCCTGAAAAGGTGTAGCTGAAAATTACTTTTGAAGGAAATCTGATCTGAGCTCTGTTTTAAAATAAACCTGCCTTCTTGCTTCTCAACATCATGCAATCTCGATGCTGGCGGCTCTGATATTACAATCACTGTAATGAAGCCGCGATTGATTGAATGATTGGCAGCTGGAGACATGTGCGCTGAATGACCTGAGCTGCACAAACACAGTGACGGACACAGCGATCTGGGGGAGGTGAAGCCATGGAAAGTGCAGCAGGGCTTAGAGCGTGGCGGACAACGGAGTCTAACCTCTGTTTATTTCACTTGCTCTCGGGAGCGCGCTGGCATTTTGTGTGGTGTGTGTAATGCACATATTCGTGATGATGGTTTGAATGGCAGTAGGCACAGGGGCACTGCTGGGAGTGATCAAGCACAAGCGAAAGAAGACGAGGGTACAGAGGTGGTGCATGTGTGCGTATTTATCTGGACATGGTGGCTTTAAGCAGCGTTGCAACTGACAACAGCTTGCCAACCAGAGGTCTTGCCCGCCACTGCCACCACCTAAGCCCTATGAATCATCTGGCCCTATCAGTCCAGTGCTATCTGTATCAATCATTAAAAATCATTTATTTTTAGTGGGATGTGGCCTCTCACCCTCCCTCCTGCCCTCTTGCCCCCCTGTGGGGTCCCTTTGCCTCACAGCGCCTTATTAATGAGTGTCAATCTGGAGGGCTGTGGCACTTTTACTGCAGACACCTCCCCTGACAAACGCAGGGCTGCAGTCAACATGAATCATGCAAATGGATGCCAGCAAAAGTGACAGCAAGGCATTCCACCATCAGATCTCTCACTTGTTTGGACCCTTCACGAGTGTGTCCAATAAAAAGAGACATCTGTGAGTTATCATTTTGGGTATTTTTTTTTTATCAGGGATGACTAAATCTTGAGATATTTGTTTGAAATTATTTTTTTTAAGTTTTCCATTATGTCACATCAATATTTTAGAACATGTTTTTAAGGATTATTATGTGGAGGCCAAATGTCCCAGTTCCCCCTTCGTCCCTTGTCTTCACTCTACTAAAATGTTTCAGATATTTACACCCCAGATAGGGGAGTCCCAATTCATTTAGTGATGCAGAAATTAATTTTGAACAAATTTGAAGAAGTTTTTTTCGTTGCAAGGAAAATCTTTTAAATTATTCTCTCTATTTAAAATATTAGGGCAACTGTTGTTTATATTTAATCCCTATGTATCACATCTGGTATGATGGTCATTCATCTTTAATAAGCATTAAAAATGCAGACTACTGTACATAACTTTAGCGTTGTGAAAAAGTATTCGCTTCTTTCAACATTTCTTCAATTTTTGCTTTTCTTTGTCCAATTCAAATCTTTTGTTTAGTCTAACAAATACTAATTTGTGACAAAATAAACCTGAGCAATATGAAGTAGCTTAAAAAGTCACACATCATTCCCCCTGATCTAAACAAATTCAATAACTGATGTGAAACAAAGTCGGTGACATCCGTCAGTCTGGAAAGGA
This sequence comes from Fundulus diaphanus, assembly GCA_037039145.1. Taxonomy (NCBI): domain Eukaryota; kingdom Metazoa; phylum Chordata; class Actinopteri; order Cyprinodontiformes; family Fundulidae; genus Fundulus; species Fundulus diaphanus. Next base: position 22,364,808 of record CM073143.1, on the reverse strand, counting down.
TTAAAAATCATTTTCTAAGGTGTTGAGACTCCAGCAACCCATTGAGAGAGCCATTAACCACAAATGGAGAAAACATCGGACTGGAGTGAACCTTCCTGGGAGTGTGTGGCTTACCACAATTACGACCAGTGTTAATCAATGACTCATCCAGGAGGTCACAACCCCCCCCCCCAAAAAAAAACCCAAAACAAAACAAAACCAAAAGCGGCAGAACATCTAAAGCACTACAGGCAGGCTTTACCTCAATTAAGGCCATTGTTCATGATTCAACAATAAGAAAGAGAGAGCGGGCAAAAATAGCATCTATGATAGAGCTCCAAGGTGAAAACCACTGCTGACCACAAAGAACACAAAGGCCCGTTTCACATTTGCCAAAAAAGCACCTTCGTGTTCCCCACGGCTTTTCGAAAAATATTCTGTGGACTGATGAGACCAAAGTGGAACTTTTTGGAAGGTGTTTCTCCTGTTATATCTGACTTAATATTAAAGCATGGCCTTTCAGAAAAAGAACACCATGTTGATGTCAAACATGGTGGTGGCAGTGTGATGGTTTGGGGCTTCTTTACGACCTGGACGACTTGCTTTAATTACGGCAACAATAAATTCCAGAAAATCCTGAAGGAAAATGTCCTGTCATATTATTGGGAGCTGCAGTCTTTCAGTCTATTTTCATATTGTCAAACAGGCTCTTTTCAAACAATCTCTTGATTTTTCAGGTCTGGCAGTAATCAGGCCAAGATGTGGCTAGTGAAACTGAACCAAGCGCTTCAAAAATTGTGGTTAATCGCAGTTAGGGCCAGGATGGTTTAGATAGCATTTCCGCTTCAACAAATGAAATCATCAGGTGAAAAATACATTTTGTATGTAGTCTGGCTATCTTGGTCTGACATGAAAATGTGTTTGATGAAGCAGTGTGAGCCAGAGCGGTATTGCTGGTGCTCCACATACAGAGGCCGTTGGTCCTTGACATAGCTCTCTGGGGTTTGATTCCTGACCTTCTGCCTTTGTTTGATGTCTTCCCCTCTTTCCCTCTGAGACCATTTTTTTTGTTGAACTACTGTGCACAATGGCAACTATTGTCACAAAAAAAAGTTTATGATCTGATTAAGCGAGACAAAAAGACAAAAGCAGAACAAGTGTGTAAAGAGACTACTTTTTCATACCGCTATAGATAAAGATTTAGTTTATATATATTCCAGATGTTTGCGTCAGAATTTAAAAATATCTCATTAACACCTTTGGATGACCTCAGCTGTAGAAGTTTGTGTTTCACAGTGTTGTTAGTTGTATTGATCACATTTATTTGCACAATTAGCCTATGGGGTCAATGTCAGGTCACTATTTAGGTCATAACCCCTCCCTTCTCCCAGCATTCAGTTTGCCTGGCCTAGCATGACTTTTTAAAAGGCTGCCACTCTATGCAATGCCATAATGGTTTAAGCATTTGCAGGACTTTGTCATTACAGCATCATGGAGCTGCATTTCTGTCTCTAGTGCTGTTAGAAATGAATTTGCTTCTGTGTATCTATCTTTGCTGCATGTTCCTTTGATTCTCAGGACACTGGCATATTCTAGTAACCAGGCGGACGTCAGAGAGCTATTCTAGATGCCTGCTGCAACAGCCGGCCAGCAACAGCAGTAGCAGTGGGGGAAAGGAATGCTGTCTGTCAGGAGGCTTGGGCCGAGTGAACGCTGATCCGAGGAAGCGGAGATGGCAGCTCTCCTGTTTCACGGGTTGTGGATGAGAACGAGAGAGAGTAAAGCGGGGTAAAGGAGCAGGAGAGGGAGGAGTTGGGTAAAGTTTGGATGGAGGGAGGTGGAGGAGGTGGTGGTGGTGCGGGGGTCAAAGGCATTTGGTTTGGTGCCAGTCAAGCCAGCCCTTTGGCATGCAGCATTCCAGGAGATCAACACCACGGTGTTTCCTTTCACCCATCCAACCCGCCTCAGTCTCCGCACAGTTTCTATTAAACGTGTAAATTAAGTCCACAATATTTTGAAATGTGCAAAACAAACAAATAAAACAAAAGTGACCTCCTAAGTTTCTAACAGGGAAACCTCATCTCTAGTCTTGCCCAGAGCACCTGCTTTATTTTATAACCTTGACTATTAAGCTTTAAGTGTAGCAGAAAAAAAAAAGCTTTTTCCTCTGGAGGCTGAATGCATGGCAACAAGTTCAGCTTGATGAAGATGCCAGGAAGGTCTCTCGAACCTCAAAATCACTTTCCAAACAAAGCTCAGTCAGTATGCTGCTCCAATTTATGCCCCCTTCCTGTGAACCCTCTTAAATCACTTAGTAGGAGTTTAGTTATGTTTCAGTTATGTGTTAGCAATGCTGGCATGGCCCGGCTGTGCTGGCCTCCAGCAGCTTGGGGATAGTGAGAAGCTCCTTGAGAGAGAGTGATCTAACATCAGTACATCAACAGATGATTTTCACTCATCAAAATCCATGTCATGGAAAGATCATTACAATTACATAATCAATGTCACTGAGATTAGCTGAGGAGGCTTGGAAAACTTTCAGGAGTTTCCTGTTATCATGAAATTAGATGTTCCCAAACATATTATTTTGCGACACCCCCTCCCCATATTTGAAAGAAATCGCATAAAATAACGTTTTATCATTGTTGCTACACTGATTGTATGTAAAGGATACATACAACTATAATAAAAAGCAAACCTATTTATACCGCATTATCTTTGTCCCATTACAAACACAAGCTTTTTAATGTCATTTTTGAAAACATCTTGAGAATAAAGTGTAATCCTTTAAACCAAACCAACACAGGTCCAAAGACCAGCAACAATCATATCTGGAATGAGCTAATAACATTACGCTTTACTGCAGAATCTAATCAAGAAATTCTTTCTCATTTTCCATCTAAGCATCATGTGGATGCACCCTATCAGTCAGCAGGTAGACAATCCTGACTTATACCAAACTGCTTATAAAGAAAACAGCAGTTTCAAGGCTCCCTCGTCTGAAACTGATATTATTTCTTATTTAATCTCAATATTTTAATTCAATCATGAAACAGAATTTTGACTTTTTTCCTGTATTTTATGAAATTTTTCTTGACATCAAGTTTCATCTTTATTCCTGATAGAGTATTTTGGCATTATTCTGTAACAGAAAAGAAAACATCTATATATATTTTTTTCCTCAAGGGCCTCTAATACACATTCCTGCTGAATATTATCAGGAATGTAAAATTAATTTGGGGCTTTTATGCATCTGAACCTTTTGTTTTCCAGAGTTGATTGATGATACAACCAACAGCTTAAATTGAAGCACAAGTAGAAATTTATTGAGTTTAAAGGAATTTAGCACACTGTCATCTCTTTGGCACACACATCATCACTTACTAAATTTAACAGCTCTGTCTCATCACATTTTGCCGGTCTGTTAATCTTGGTGTTTTCTTGAGACAAGTGACGACACACCTAACTGCAGTAGTGCATTCATAAAAAAAAGCTTTACTGCAGGAACAGACTGGCTGACAATAATAAACTCAAGCCTGAGCAGTGAAATCCAACATGATGGAAATGCCACCAACGAATTCGGTGCCAAAATGTTACTTTCATATTTGTTTTTCATGTGGAACCTGGATGCTTGCTAATAACTCAAATGATGAGATCAGAAGTGTGTTTTTAAACTTCAGGAAACACAAAGCTCTGTGCATTTAGTCTCACACCTAAGCCGCTTTGTTAGTCCTTGCAAGAGCCTACGAGTAATGCATTGCATTTTTTTCATGAAGATAAATCAGAAATACAGACAAAGCAATGTGAGCTATTAGCAGGAAGTTGTTGCAGGTATTGTGTTTTTTGGTAGAATCTAAAGTGTATTTGAAACACAGTTTATTGAACTGCAAACAGCTAGAAGAGATTTCGACCTCTAATTATTACAAGCTGTCTGGTCAAAAAACAAGTGTTTCCTAGCATCATTATGATGTTTGTATGAATGTTTAATGAACTTTAATGAATTTGAAGCCCAAAATTACTTATACCCCTGTCAGATTCAGAATTTGATTCTCAAAAGATAATAAATGTATAAGGGTATCACTTTTTTTTTTAATCTTGGGGGGGGGGAATCAGCCTAATCTTCAGCCCCATCTGCAGATTCTCTATGACGAGTTTGTCTCTCCCATGGGCTTGTTCTGAGTCATAATAGCTACTTAGATCTAAGAGGGGAAAAAAATTAGGAAGCTAAAACCAAAATTCAGAACCCGACTTGATCTGTTAGCTTTCAGCACCAGAACTGCCACAACAGGACTGCAAAGAGTGATTGTTCTTTGGTACAGCATACTATTTTCTCCCAGAACTGTCTTGAATCACTCAATGTGCAGTTCCCATATTCTAATTTATTTTTGTATGGGGGGGACCAGGTCACTGTATAAAAGGCTGAGCCACTGTGAGACTGGAAGGACAGCTGTCTCGTCTGCGTTAAGCTGAGGGATTCCCCAAAATGTGAATGAAGTAAAATAAACTAACTCTTGTAACTTTACTCTAGGTAACTTAGCATATAAGACAACCACACTTACTTCAACAGATTTTGAAAGGCAGTTGTCTCTGACCTGGTCGCGTAGGCCTCTTGACTGATTCTAAGATACGGTCCAAGTCTCCAAACTCAGCGCAGCCCTGCATTTTGTGCTTATGCAAAGGAGTCATCCTGAGGGACTGATTGGGTTAGAAGGAGACTTGGGATAAAGTGAAAACTACATAAACTACAGTGGTAAATAGATTCTATAATTTCTTTATAACCTCAAGTGCATTTAGGTGTACAGCAGTACGGTAATCCAAAGCACATCAGCAAGTCTAGCTCTGAATGGCTCAAAGCATCCAGATCCAAGCTTTTGAAGTAGCCTAGTCAAAGTCCTAACTATTAACATACCATGACATGACCTTAAACAGGCTCAAAAACCACTCTGGCTAAATTAAAACTATTCTGCAGAGAAGAATGAAAGAGTAATGGATTGTTGATCAGCTATTGCATCCAAGTTCAGTACCCCAAGTGAGCAGCGCATACACACGCTTCAAGCCTAGGTTCCTGTCCCAGGGGGGGAAAACGTCAGGCACAGTGAATGCGGTGAGGCACAAGGAGGTGTTTTTATCACCATGTTCGTGGGTGTGTGTGTGTGTCAGTATGGGCCCATGACTGTCCAGCCAACCTCCCCCTCCAGCCATAGTCTTAGATGGTATATTATCAGCAGTTCAAGAAGGTCCCTGTTTGAGTTCACAGGTGTCCTCACCAGGGTAGAGCATCCTGTTTGCAAAATATCTAGGAGAATTTGAGATAGCCATCTCCAAGGCTAGCCATCGGGTTCAATAACAAGGAGATTGTTTTTGGGTCAGGCTGACTGTGGAATTTGTGTCAGCCTTCAAGTCTCTGCTGGTCCGTCTTCATGGCAAGTCCCAAACAGCCAAATTTTTTGGACTTTCTGCCGTAAATCGAGCTAGAAACTTCCCCGAGGTCTTTCCCTTCAACCATTCAGTTCAAACCACAGCCAGCATGTGATACTGTGCAAGTATGGCATCCAGCTTGCGGTTTTGTTCACTAAGCATCTGAGTCTGGGTAATCACGACCCGGTTCAACCCCTCACAAACCTCCAGCAGCCTTACCATGGCCAAAACTGCCGGCAAGACCTTCCGTATTTATTGATATATCAGGTAACCAGCAGTTCCAATAAGCAGAAATCCTGTTATCATAAATCCCATTATGTAAACATCTTCCACATCCTCAGTGGACAAAATAGACAGACACAACATCTTCCAAACTTCCCAGGGATCCATCATATATGAGGCAGCATGTGTCCCCGCTGGACAGCTCGGCTCTCCCACGCCTGGTCCTCTCTTTGAGAAAATTTTATCAACTGTGTTGAGCGACCAGCTGATGAGATCCATGATTTTCGATTCGGCCAGGAATCGAAAATTAGGCTCTGTGAGAATTACACAGGATGCAAACAGAGAAGCAAGCAGGAGAGATGCAGGGGAGGAGAGGTGCAGAAAAGTGTCTGCCTTTGCTGAGAGCAGGAAGCGCAGGGATAGCTATTGCACCTAAAAGGAAATCTTGATTAAAAACTAGTTTTTATATTACCTCAGGTTATCTTTGTCTGGTTAAGTACAACAAATGAGCAAAACAGTAATAAATCTGTAAGAGAGGAAATGTTTTTCATCAAACTACAGGGGTTGGACAATGAAACTGAAACACCTCTCATTTTAGTGTGGGAGTTTTCATGGCTAAATTGGACCAGCCTGGTGGCCAATCTTCATTAATTGCACATTGAACCAATAAGAACAGAGTGTGAAGGTCCAATTAGCAGGGTAAGAGCACAGTTTTGCTGAAAATATTGCAATGCACACAACATTATGGGTGACATACCAGAGTTCAAAAGAGGACAAATTGTTGGTGCACGTCTTGCTGGCACATCTGTGACCAAGACAGCAAGTCTTTGTGATGTATCAAGAGCCACGGTGTCCAGGGTAATGTCAGCATACCACCAAGAAGGACGAACCACATTCAACAGGATTAACTGTGGACGCAAGAGGAAGCTGTCTGAAAAGGATGTTTGGGTGCTAACCCGGATTGTATCCAAAAAACATAAAACCACGGCTCCCCAAATCACGGCAGAATTAAACTCTCCTGTTTCCCCCAAAACTGTCCGTTGGGAGCTCCACAGGGTCAATATCCACGGCCGGGCTTCTATAGCCAAACCTTTGGTCACTCGTGCCAATGCCAAACGTTGGTTTTAATGGTGCAAGGAGCGCAAATCTTGGGCTGTGGACAATTTGAAACATGTATTGTTCTCTGATGAGTCCACCTTTACTGTTTTCCCCACATCCGGGAGAGTTACGGTGTGGAGAAGCCCCAAAGAAGCGTAGCACCCAGACTGTTGCATGCCCAGAGTGAAGCATGGGGGTGGATCAGTGATGGTTTGGGCTGCCATATCATGACATTCCCTTGGCCCCATACTTGTGCTAGATGGGCGCGTCACTGCCAAGGACTACCGAACCATTCTGGAGGACCATGTGCATCCAATGGTTCAAACATTGTATCCTGAAGGAGGTGCCGTGTATCAGGATGACAATGCACCAATACACACAGCAAGACTGGTGAAAGATTTGTTTGATGAACATGAAAGTGAAGTTGAAGATCTCCCAAGGCCTGCACAGTCACTTGATCTAAATATTATTGAGCCACGTTTGGAGGAGCGAGTCAGGAAACATTTTCCTTCACCAGCATCACGTCGTGACCTGGCCACTATCCTGCAAGAAGAATGGCTTAAAATCCCTCTGACCACTGTGCAGGACTTGTATATGTCATTCCCAAGACGAATTGATGCTGTATTGGCTGCAAAAGGAGGCCCTACACCATACTAATAAATTATTGTGGTCTAAAACCAGGTGTTTCAGTTTCATTGTCCAACCCCTGTATATTTAAAGTGTTATATTTAAGAATCTGAGACAATAAAAAAAAAAAAATCTGCACAGTATCCCCCCCACCCCCCGTAAAACAGGCCTGGCAAATACCAAAAGCGGTAACGTAAAATTTCTAATAACTATAGAAAACTCTTTTATAATCCCATTACCAGGTTGTGCGTTGGGTTTTAATCATTTAACAACTTAACTGGATCCCTGTGTGTGTTTATCAACATGCAGTTTACTGTGGCTGTGTCTTTTATTTTCTGAACATTAGGGCTTATATTTTCCTGTGTGCATCTTCGGTGTTTGTGTTTACGGGCTTGCACATGTGTCAGGGCGTGCACACTCGTGTGAGGGCCAACAATCTGTCAGCTCAGGTTAACCCGATGCAGAGTGGCCACACCTTGGGGGTGCGTGAGCCCGGGAGGCAGGCTCTCTCTCATCAGCAGCATTAGTCCGTCGTGCGTGATGGCTGCTGACCTCCGGCAAAGCATTGGCTATGTCAGTTGGCCGGTCGGGCCACCAATGATACCCAGTTTTGGGCTCGCTTCCTGCCAGGAGCGCCACTCACTCTCCTGCTGTCGATGGGAAAGATGGCACGTCGGTTAATTTGAGATAGGCATCATCAAGGACACCTTGTTATAATGCCCCCGTGTCTCTGAATCATGGAAGCGATGGAGAGAGAGAGCTTGGAGAGCACTTTGAGATGAACTTCTTCCAACTTTCTCGAGAAGAAATTAGTAAGTCATAGTTAACCTTTAGAACTCACTTCCAATGTTTCTACCTTTAACTGTCAGTGTTTTAAAGAAGGATCAAATTTCATTTATTTGTCTTTGTTGCTTTTTTAAATTGTTAATACATCTGATTATCCAAAATATTCCTTTAAAATTATAAGTTATAAGCATGAGTTCCAGACCAGTTCACTTCCATTCAATTCAGTTTATTAATAAAGCCCCAATTCAATGCAGATGTTCTCCAAAGACACTTTTCAGGACACATGGATCAAATTCATATACCGGAATATATTGAAGGATCAAATCAATCCAACTATATCAACAGATTAAAATTCAATTACATGTACATCATTTCAATCCTAGGTATTGCTCAATACTATCCAATGAAGCTCAACAGATTCCATTGAGTCACCATCTTTGGAGCAATCCCTCATGCCTAGCAAGCATGTGGTGAGAGTGGAAACGAACAATCTTTTCAACACGAGGAGACCTCCATTAGAACACGACTCAAGGTGAGCAACCACCGGCTCCAATCAGCAGGGGATTCTACAAAACAGACAAAACAGGATAACAGACATGGTTGAGGAGTATGTTCTATGTTAAAGAAAATTAAACAGGTAATGACTGCAGTAGCTCTGTTAGTGGTTCCATCCAGAAAAGAAACATGGCACAGTAGAGACAATCTGAGCAAGTGGTCAAATCTATGGGATGAAGAAAAAGGGAACAGAAAGTTAGTGGGCTCAGTAACTCCTTCGATGGATTTGTCAGGGAGAGAGACAGGAAAGACAGAGTGGTAAGACTGTCGTATATATAGAAAGAGAGTAGGTTATTGGCCACAAACCCCTCCAGGAAGGTGTCACAACTAAACACTGAAACGCTATGCCAGCTGTAGCTTTAATGGAGACAAAAAACAAAGAGAGAACACACCATTGTCTTCACATGTAAAATCCTTCTCATAGAGCAAATACAGATAAAACCACATGGGACGATCAACTTTTACACTTTTAATGGGATAATATAGTCAGAACCTTTATCTTAATGCAATAGGGTACCAGGTTTGGGTTCCAATTTTGTCCCACAGAAGAGATACAGACAACTCCCTGCTCATGTTCTGCATGACCATGGGATTTTACAGCCCAGCAGCTGAAACAGTATGGAGGTTGAACAAATAATTTTCATTCATTAGCAATTAGCTGCTAAACCCTTTACCGTGACCTCAGCTATCTCGCCAGATGTGCGACCCACTCCCACGAATAAGGTAGATCCTGCTATAAAAACGTTGCATCTCTGCCGAGTGTTGTTCCTTTTATCCTATGGAAATATTTCTATGTCTATGTTCGTGCTGTTATGTTTCCAGAAACAGGATAAGGTGAGCTTGAAGAGACCTGCCAGTAGGGCCGATCCGCCGGTGACTGGAATACGATGGTTGCGCGCCATAATCAATGATCGACTGGTCAGAAAAAACAAAATGTGGGAATAAACTATCCAAACCGTGTTTTAGTAGACACAACACTTGTTTTCAGCGCAGCCGTTACGATTGCGAAAGAGTTAACGCGAGCTGTTCTGAGAATTATTGATCTGTTTAAAAGTGATGTCAGAGGAAGCACAGCGGTTGTGCACAGTTTACATCTAGAAAGTAAACTGTGTTTTCTACAGAGGTAAGCCGCCTGTTCAAAGGGCTCTTAGATGTCAGCAGATAACAGGAAGCTGAATGTATTATGCCAATGGTTCTTAGCTTTTGTGTCAGTTCAATAGTCCAGTTCTAACACATTAAGAGTGAATAGAAGCTTTTTAATGTTGGTCTTGAATGGATCTGGTTGAGAAAAAGTGGATTTAAGGTGTGCAAAAAAAGGCAGTTCAGCGTTGTATTTTAATTATTTTTTTCATGTGAAGTTTTTTTTCTTCCCAACATTAAAGGTTTGGATCAAGTTCAGGTGAATAATCTGTGAACGGAGACATTTGTCTCCCCACTGTGTGATGGTCAACAGTGGCAGCAGGTGCACCGTGGGGAGGATCAACCAGGAGGCAGGGCCACCACCAGGAAGTGACCCCAGCAACAGAAACAATGAAAAAAAAAAATCCAGGGTTTTGGAGCTTTGAAAATATGAAGTGACACAGGGTGCCCTTTGTGTGGGGAATTGACGTGGTACCAGGCTGACACTGTGGACCCTCTAGGGGTTGATCTTCCAGTCAAGATCAAATGCCAAAACTAGGTCAGGGGGAAAAAAGAAAAGGAGATAGAAGGCAAGTGAGGAGATTTTGTTCTGTTAAGAAGTGTTGAACACCTTAATGTGTGGCGAGAACCTGATGTTATCTGACCATCCACTACTTTGTAGCACAAGACAAAGCTGATTTGTTTTATCAGACATGCATCAGTAGCCAGTAGAGATCTGATGTCTTGTGGTTCCATTGTCAATGTTGACTCGATACCATACTGTTCATCAGACACCTGCGATTGTTACCCCAGGTTCTCAACGCTCTTGCAAATACGATAACTACTGCTGGTCCAGGCAGTAAAAGGTATTTACATATGAGGGGTAGAAAAACTTGGAACTTTTTTTTTACAGCTTTGTTGGGTTGTGGGAATTTAGCTCCAAAAATATCAAGATAGACTGAGTTCAAAAGTGATTTTTTCCTCTCAACCCAGTCTTGAGAGGACAAAACGGATAGTCTTGAGAGGACTGTGATGCAAAGATCATTAAATAGCTTTAGGAGATTCAGAGGGTGTGGACTGCAGCTTCAGGGTCAACCATGCACAGATGTATCCAGGACATGGATTAAAACTGTCACATTGGTTGTGTAAAGCCTCTCTTGAAACAGATATACCAGAATCGTGTTACCTCGGCTGAGCAGAAAAGAGACTGGACTGTTCCTCGGTCCAAGCTAGTATTTTCAGATTAAAGCAATTTTGTATTTCACACAGAAGGTCCCGAAGTCTGAAGAAAGAGTGGAAACACAGATTCCAAGCTGCTGGAGGTCCAGTGTGAAGTTTCCACAATCAGTGATGATTCTTGGGAGCCATGTCATTCGCTGGTTTTGGTCCGCTGGGTTTCATCAACTCTGGGGAACTTCAGGGCACTTCATGATTCCTTTCGCTGACAAGCTTTGTGGAAATACTGACTTCATTTTCTGCCATATTGAGCACGGCATCACAATGGCATGCTGAATCACCCAGCTTTGGCTATTAAGGAATCTATGGGATATTGTCAAGACGAAGATGAGAGGCACCAAAACCAACAAGGGAGATGAGATGAAGGGCGCTATTAAAGCAAGCTGGGCTTCTTTAAATCCTCAGGAGAGTCATAGGCTGATCACCTCTATACCACACTGCACTGATACAGTGATTCATGCAAAAGAAGCCCCAACCCAACAGCATGCATTTACTGTACGGTGCATGTATACATCAAAAATCCCTTTTCATGTTGCTTCAGTGTAATGTTGAAAACTGATAAGAAACTGAGTTTTAGATTTCCATTAGCTGCAAACTATAAAGTTTTTTTTATGCATTATAACTACTTTTTTGTAGTAACAAAAAAGTTGCCTGACCTTTCCTGTGCCCATGTCCTTGTTAGGAGGAAAATTGTCCCATTTAAAAAAAATATCTTCCCATTTGCAGATCTAAGCACAGAACATCAAACAAACAAAGAATCTGAACACATCCAGAAGAAAAATACTTTTTTTTCTACATGCTTTTCTATCAAATCACTCCAGAACTTAGTGTAATGGGTTTGACTCTAAACTTTGCTACATATGACGAGCCACTTTGGTCATATTTCCTACATTCAAGGGAACATGTCATACAAAATCCACTTTTTTAGCTCTTATATACATTTTGTTGTGTACTTGGAGTCTATAGGAATGCAGAAATTTTGAATGTAGTCTCTCCAGGTGCTGCCTAGATGTTATTATATTCCTTTTGGGTCATATTTTTCATGCTGTTCAGTTTTCCCTGTTCCTGTTACCTTTTTTGAACAGTGACATCACAATATTTGCCACGGAGCTGCTAAACAGGATCATGGACTTCCAGCTAGCCAGTCTTGCAAATCTGCCATTTTTATTTCTCGGATGATATTTTAGTCCAAGCTGAACGATGCTGAAGTTACAAGTGAACAAGTCATCAGTTGTTCATGATACTGTCCCCAAGCATCCTCCAAAAATAGCCAAATGTGGTAAAGTTAAACACTCTGTGACATGGAGGGGGTGGTGGTGGGGGGGGGGGGTTATACAAATAAAAGTTAATTTTATTTGTATAACTACAATAGATGACGCTGGTGAACCTGATATTCAGCCGGACACAGAGTTACGTTTTTAAAAGGTTTTTGTGAGGATGATTAGTGACAGCTGAGGCAGGCAAGCAGAACCAGACTTGACAGATGAGTTATGGCCGTTGGTGCAGGCAGGCAGGGATGAGCAGGTGACCAGAGGATGCAGGTAGAGACAGAACAGAACGGGCGATGTGGACCAGGGAACCACCAGAAGGGGCAGAGCAAGTGGCTTGAACTCACAGGGAAACAGGCAACTTTCTTTAGAGAGGCTAACAGAAGAGTCCTGCTGGCTGAGCACACCAGAACTGGTAAAGTCAACATCACACTAGACGAAATGAGATTGGACGGGACGAGAAGAGGGATGAGCTGACTGAGGCAGATATACATGGACAGGGAATCAGGTGAGCAGAGCTGGAAGTAATTACTGGTAGCAGGTGGAGCTGATCTGGGCTAATTGACTGGTGACTGAGTGGCTGATTCAAGAACAGTCCGGAAAAGTCCAAAACAAAACAAACAAAAACCTAAATCATGACAATAAATAACCAGTTTTTATACAGTGACTGTTTATTTAAGATACAAAATTCTTAATAAGTCAACTTTAAAAAAAAAGATATAGATTAACATTGTCTTGAAGCGATCCACGATTAGTTGTAACAATAGACTTTGTTTGAGACATATCTATTTTAGATGTAAATACAATACAGTGACAGACTGGCGACCTGTCCAGGGTGTACCCCGCCTCCCGCCCAGTGAACGCTGGAGGTAGGCACCAGCAACCCCCGCGACCCCATGAGGGATTAAGTGGGTCAGAAAATGGATGGATGGATGGATGGATACAATACAGTAAAAATACTGTAAGATGTTGAGTTTTTATAAATTTAAATACAATACATACATATATATATATATATATATATATATATATATATATATATATATATATATATATATATATATATATATATATATATATATATATATTATAATTAAATATCCGTTAACACCTGTTTAGGGTCTGGTCTTCAATCCAGTGTCGAGTCCGTGAATTCACATTCGGTACCGGTGGCAGTGGCAGTATCTTCATTATTTAACAGGGCTTCCAGTGTTGCCTGTCCCTGAAGAGTCTCCCAGCATCTTTCGCTCGCAAGATGACGGGGTTTAGGCGCTTTATGGATTAAAATATTTGGCACGGCAATTGTGTTTAGATTGCAAGAGGAACGCCTACCTGTTAGGTCCTTCATCAATTTTGTTCGTAAAAATGACTCAAAGTCTCCTGGAGAGAAGTGTTGAGAGCACAAATGTGGGTCTTTTGGAAGTTGTCTTCTTTCAACGTTTTTTTTTCTCATTGCGCTTCTCTTGTTTTCCATGAGAAATGTGATGAAGACTCACCTCACCTTTTCTGTTGCATTTTTCTTTGAAATTACAACCAACAGCGACACAGCGTGGCATTGTCTACATTTCCACCAGTCAAACGCAATACAATAAACATCTCGGATAACCATAACTCTGTAGGCTCCAGTCCAGTAGGACCTAACCACATCATTAACCCAGCATGCATTGCGCAGGTGAAAAAATGGCAACCTCCGTGGGTGAAAAATATAACAAAGGACATACAATTTTTGAAGTAATTATGAGTTTTTACGTATCACAAACAGACGTTTTAAAGTTAATAGGAAAATGCCAACATATTTAGGACAACATGTTCAACTAATCGTGGATCCGTTTTAAACTCTTTACAAACGCAGGCTACTGGGAAGAAAAATCGTTTAAAAAATGCTCTATGACTCAAGGCTTTTGCACAGTGCTATGAATATTCTTTCTGCTTTTTCCAACAGCAAAAGTTGGCCTGAGTTCTTACTCATCCAAGTCTGCCTAGTGAAAGCATTGTGATATGAACAACAGCAGCGATAACAACAGAGGGCTGATCTTACCCTCCAGGGGAGCGAGGGTCTGGCTGGTCCCAGCACACCGACCCTCCCTCTGGCTCATGTTTGTCATCAGCTGACCGTTCCATTTAATTAATTAAAATTAGCATCTGTCCCCATGGCATTGACTTGTTACGTCAGTTAGAATCAGCTTTTTGTATCTGCAGGGCCCTTGGGGGGCTGCTGGCCCTAACGAGGCCCAAGATCCTAATTAGACAATGTAAAAGGGGAGGTGAAGGGGGATGGATGGGGGCACAAGGAGGAGCAGGACAACTACGAGGGGTGGGGGGTGGGGTTGCCCTGGAGGAAAACTGTGTATTTATATGGCTACACATGATGGAAGGGGAGGTGGAGGAGACAAGCAGCCCTGAGTCTTTTCCTCTCCCTCTTTTTGCCGCACATCCTCTCTCTTTCTCTGTTTTCCTTCTTCTGTCTTTGTCCGGTAGGTCTCTTTCCGCCTTGTTCTCACCTCCATTGTCTCAGTGAAGCGAGGAACACACGAGTCGACAAGGATGTGCAGCACAGATCAGAGCAGGACACGAACTTTTAAAGTCTTTCAGGGTTTTTTTCTGAGCTGTTTTGCAAATAAGTGTTCCTAAGATTTTTGTTTATTTAACTTTGTTGGGGTGTCTCAAAATGTTATAAATTTTGAATGAGTTCAACACAGCAAAAGGAGATCTGGCTGAAGCCCTTTTCGACAAATAATCATTGTTGCTACATGTCACGATCTGGCTTGTCTGCATCCTATTCCTTTCCTCAAGCAGTCATTAGGATTATTCACTGCAGCTGTGTGACTGCCTCACAGCCACACCAAAATCAAACTCATCTCCTTCACCTGTTTCAAGCTTTTTATAAGTTCTCCTCTGACAGACAGCCAGTGCCAGATGATTGAAAGCCTTCAGCTTGTAGATGTCCAGCGGTTTTTGCCAGGTTTCATGGTTTCTTACTTCAACATTGTTCTAAAGATTTTCCTGCCTTGTGAAGCTCTTGTCAGACATCAACACTTCTTCCTGTTTTCTGGACACAACCTGGACTGTTTTCCATGACCATGAGCCTTGCCAAGCCAGCAGATTTACTGCCCCTCTCTATCTAGATTTTCTGTGCATGACCCAAGCCTGTTTCTCGGGCCTTGCCTCTACCATACTGCTGGTCACCTTCTGCTGTGAGCAGTCAGCTCTTCACTGCTAGGATATTTAGCGCGCACAAGCAGAGGTATTCTTCCTGCACCAGGTCTCTGATTGTACAATGACTACACTTTTTAAATTGCAACACTATGTCTGGCTTGCATACCAGGTTCTCTGCCTGCTCTAACATGACACTACAGGGCCTTGCAAAATAACACCCCTTGTAAAAATGTTCAGATCTTGTCAAATGACGATCACAGACTTGAATGTATTTTTCATTGGCACTTTTTGTTACAGGCCAAAACAAAGTAGACAAGGTATGAACTGTGATTTCTGTGAAAACAAAAATCTAAAAATGTGTCATGCTTTTGTGTTTACCCTTCTCTAAGTCAATACTATGCGGAATCACCTTTCTCTGCATTTACAGCAAGCCTTGCCACAGATACTCAATTTGATTTAGAATAGAAAATAAATACCTTCAATGCCCACAGTGGGAAATTTGGACATGATAAATTTAGACGGAGTTACACTTTTTCAGTAATATAAACAAAAAGCTAATTTAAAGTTACGTTCTAAAGAAAAGTTACTTCGACTGCAGTCATGTCTTGATGACATCAAAAGCTGGATGACTTTAAATTTCCTGCATTTAAATTCTGACAAGACGGAAGTTGTAATCTTTGGGCCAGAGTCCTCAAAAAATAAACTTCTTAATCAATCACTTAATCTGGATGGCATTAACTTGGCCTCTGGTAATAAAGTTAAAAACCTTGGTGTTGTTTTCGACCAAGACATGTCATTTAAATCCCATATTAAACAGGTTTCCAGAGTTTCCTTTTTTCACCTCCGGAATATCGCCAAAATTAGAAACATTCTGTCCAGGGGTGATGCTGAAAAACTAGTCCATGCATTTGTTACTTCAAGGCTGGACTATTGTAATTCTTTACTATCAGGAAGTCCACAAAATGCAGTTCAAAGCCTTCAGCTGATCCAAAATGCTGCAGCAAGAGTTCTGATGAAAATCAACAAGAGGGATCATATTTCTCCAATTTTAGCTTCCCTTCATTGGCTTCCTGTTAAATCAAGAATAGAATTTAAAATTCTTCTTCTAACGTATAAAGCCCTTAATAACCAAGCTCCATCATATATCAGAGCTCTGATTACCCCGTATGTTCCTAACAGAGCACTTCGCTCTCAGACTGCAGGTCTGCTGGTGGTTCCTAGAGTCTCTAAAAGTAGAATGGGAGGCAGATCCTTTAGCTATCAGGCTCCTCTCCTGTGGAACCAACTCCCAGTTTTGGTCCGTGAGGCAGACACCCTGTCTACTTTTAAGACTAATCTTAAAACCTTCCTTTTTGACAAAGCTTATAGTTAGAGTGGCTCATGTTACCCTGAGCTATCTCTATAGTTGTGCTGTGATAGGCCTAGGCTGCTGGAGGACATCAGGGTCTAATTTTCTCACTCTACTGATTTCTACTGTTCTTCATTCTACGGTTCTCCAGTTTTGCATTGTATTACATTGAAATGACTGTCGTCATTTCAGCTTTTAACTTTTTGCTCTCTCTCTTTTTCTTCATAGTAGGTACACCTGGTCTGGCGTTCTGTTAACTTTGACATCATCCAGAGAAGACGGCTCACCCGTTACTACCATCTAATGTAGAACAGATTACTAGATCAATGTGTGCTTCTGTGCTTTTTGTCTCTCTTGTTGTGTCTCTGCTCTGTCTTCTGTAACCCCAGTCGGTCGAGGCAGATGACCGTTCATACTGAGCCCGGTTCTGCCGGAGGTTTTTTTTTCCCGTTAATGGGTGTTTTTTCTTCCCACTGTCGCTTCATGCTTGCTCAGTATGAGGGATTGCAGCAAAGCCATGTACAATGCAGACGACTCTCCCTGTGGCTCTACGGTTCCCCAGGAGTGAATGCTGCTTGTCGGGACTTTGATGCAATCAACTGGTTTCCTTATATAGGACATTTTGACCAATCTGTATAATCTGACCCAATCTGTATAATATGATTGAACTTGATTTTGTAAAGTGCCTTGAGATGACATGTTTCATGATTTGGCGCTATATAAATAAAATTGAATTGAATTGAATTGAAAAAGAGATTGAAGTTATCAGAAAAAAGAAAATACCTCGCTATCATTAATAGCATAACATATTCAGATAAAATGTGATATTCAAGTTAAATAGAAGAAAAACAGCAGCTGATTTACAGAACAATGTGAGAAAACTATGCAATAAGCATGACTGTACAATGAAACACCTCAGAGTAGCTGAAGAGTGTCCGAATGGATATTAGCATCTGAGAGATAATGTAAATGATTCATGATCAGATCAGAAACTGTGCAACCATTAGCATGTTGTAAACACTTATTCAGTCTGTTGTGAGCTGCAGAGATTAGAAAGTCTAACAGCAGCTGGCAGGAAGGACCTGTGGAAACGCTCCTTTGAGCATCTAGGGTGCAGCAGTTACTGAAAGAGCTCTCCAGCTCTGCAACAGTTCCATGCATGGGGTGGGAGACATTGTCTGTGATGCTGTTTCTCTTACTGTCCTTCTGTCTCTAACCACCTGCACTGGGTCCAGGGGGCATCTTAGGACAGAGCTGGCCCTCCTATGTGTTCGTCTAGCTGCCTCCTCTCAGTTTCAGGCAAGCTTTTGTGACCAACAAACCACACCATAGGAGATGGATAATGCCACCGCAGAGTCAAAGAAGGTCTTCAGGTACACCCCTTGCTTGGGTTGGGTTAGTGTGCGCAGAATGAAAGAGAGTGTTAGTGTGGTCTTGGCTAAAATGTTCAGTTTTGGTTTAATCTGCTGCTTCTTTACCGTGTCCTCTCAGCTACTTGTAGTAAACTTCAACTGGGCCTTTGCACGGCTCTCTTCTCCTTCCAGCCACATTGGTAGAGTACACAACGAATTGTTGATTTACTGACATATTTTCCCACCTAAGCTGTACAGTTCCTCCAGAGTTACCATGGACCTCTTGGATGCTTTCTATTTTTAAAGGATGGGTTGAAAAGTGTTCTGTGAGATTTCCAGATTCCTGTGAAGTAGTTTCAAAACCTACCTTTTACCCTTAATTACTAGTCACTACTTTTTTGAGGTAACAGATTATCAAATATGCTTTGTTGAAAAGTTGTTTTTATGTCTATTCATGATATGTTTGCAGACACAGGCTTAGGTTTTCTTTTAAAGGATTCAAATTTTTTTTCAATACTTGTAGTGACTATCATCTCAGAACTATAGTTCTGAGGTCTCTTTATGGCCGTATTGACAAATCATAAAACACAAAAATCTAATATAAAAAGTCTGTGTGGACATTCTGCAGACTTTGTGATTCACTCTCTGAGCAGCTGCCCGTTGATGCGACTGCTTCTCAGTCAGAAACCACAGCTGTATCTCTGCCTGGGTTTCACTCTGGTGTCATATCCTGATCCTCCCTCTCAGGCCGAGCTCGGTGGAGACAGATGTTCGGGTGGCCCTGCTGATGAGGGACCAGCCAATGAGAGCAGACAGGATGTGGGCAGCAGCTCGTCCTGGATAGACGTGTGTCAGTAAAACAGTGGGTGACACTGAAGGATGCCCATGTGGTGGGAGATGTTAAAGCTTTCTGAAAGTATCAGAAAGAGCATGAATGTATGTGTATGTGTGCGTGTGCGTGTAGGAGATAGAAAGCGAGTCTATTTCAACCCGCAGAAAGTCTGAACAAAAGTCAAGAGAAATGTAAAAAAAAAAAACATATGCAGTCCTGTATAAGGCCAGAAGCTTTTTAAATCACACTTCAGTCTTTCACATCATGAGGAAGAAAGTTATATCAGACAAAGATGACCTATTCATTACCTATACATGCTTATTTGTGGAGGGTCGCGGGGGGCCTGGGGCCCATTTCTAACAGCCACTGGTTGACAAGCGGTCCATCACAGGACAAGAAAGAGACACACAACCACACAACTAAGGGCAATTAAGAGGGACTAATTAACCTGAGTCATGTTTTTAGTCTTATGGAGGAAGCTTGAGTACCCGGAGAGAACCAATGCATGCAAATGGAGAACATGCAAACTCCATGCAGAAAAACAGGACTTGAACCTTGGATAAACTAAAACAATACAGGCAAACTACTACTGCAGAACTATAGGCCCATCTCCAATCTCCCCTTTGTTAGTACAATTATTGAAAACGCTGTGTTTCAACAATTAAAAACTTTCTTAAAGACCAGCCGCTTTGACGATTTCCAGTCAGGTTTTCGTGCTCACCATAACACAGAGACTGCCCTTGTCAAAGTGTTTAATGATATCCGTTTAAATGCATATTGTGGAAGAACCACAGTGCTGGTATTATTGAACATCAGTGCAGCATTCGGTACAGTCGATCCCTCCATTAATTTAGAGCACCAGGAAAACTGGGTTGGCCCTTCTGGTACAGCACTAAAGTAGTTTAAATCCTACTTAAAGAACAGGAACTTTTTTGTATCAGTAGGTAACTTTACACCAGAGATGACAAAAATTAAATGTGGGGTTCCCCAAGGGTCCATTCTGGGTCCCCTCCTCTTCAATATCTACATGCTCCCCTTAGCTCAGATCATAAAAACAACAACATCAGCTACCATAACTATGCAGACGACACACAGCTTTACATCACCATGTCACCAGGTGACTATGAATCTGTTCAAGCACTGAGTAAATGCTTAGAAGAAATCAATGCATGGATGTGTCAAAATTGCCTACAGTTGCATAAATACAAAACTGAAGTAATTATTCTTGTACCAATAGAGGAGATATCAAAAGTTAGCACATGCTTCAGTCGCTTCAGCAAGAAACCACTGATCAAGCCCGAAATCTGGGAGTAGTGATGGACTCAGACTTGAACCTCCAAGGCATTTAAACACAATTACAAATTCGGCCTTCTATCACCTGGAGAACATTTCCAGGATTAAAGACTAATGTCTCAGCAGGATCTGGAAGTTTATCTTTAGTTTAATTGATTACTGCAACGGTGTCTTCACAGGTCTGCCAACAATGTCAATCACCCAGCTGCAGCTTATCTAGAAAGCTGCTGCCTTAGTCCTCACTAAGACTAAGAAAGTAGAGCACATCACCCCAGTTCTAAAGTCCTTACACTCAGGGGCGTGCATACATAGACACTAGGTGGTGCTAAAGCACTAGGAAGTTTGCCCTTTATCAACGAAAATGCCCTTTTGAAACTCGTTTTTTTTTATTTATTTTTTTTTATTAATATTCAGGGCAGTCAAAAGTAGCCGGTCAACATTTCCCTGATTATATAATGGAGCGATATTTGTGCCTTCTGGGTGAGCGCGGAGCAGACCCTGGACTGGAAGCCGTCTTTTTCTTTTTTTTTCTTTTTTTTACCTCGGAGTGGCCATCCTCCTTTTAGTACTATCTTTGATGTGTCAATCATACAATTTAACCAATCAAATCAACGACTGAAGGCAACATGCTAGCCAATCACAGCTGGGGAGGGGCGGGACACTGAGTCATAGCCTTCAGTCTCCGCTGCAGTTCGGCTGTAGTCACCGTTGGTGTCGGTAGAGCGGGATGGAAATTTAGTCTGATTACCAAACAATTAAAAGAAGTGACAACAAAGCAGAGAGCGAGCTGGAATGAGCGCTATTAATTTATGTTTGAAATGTCAGCGCTGAAGTCTAAACTGGAGTAAACATTCACGCTAGGAGGGTTAGCTAGGGGACAGCTAGCAGGGTGAGCTAGGACAGCTAGCAGGGTTAGCTAGGGGACAGCTAGCAGCACAAGGAGCAGAACCAAGCACTAAAACTGCCAAACTGAAGAGATTTGAGTTACTTGCAGGTAGAAGGGAACTCTGCTTTGTTCTGATCCTTGTTCTCATAGCTGCTGTAATTACAGAACCTGTTCTAGTCAGAATTGTTACTTCAGTCAGTGTTCAGCCTTACACCAGCGCTCATGTTTATTAGCGTGTAGCTTATGCTGGACTTTTGAGTTAAGACACAGCACTACAGGTTACCCTAAGTCAGTCTGTTAGTTTCCAGTAACCCAAACCAGCAAAAAACCTGCCCAACTTAAAAGAAAAAACAAGGCCAAATCTCAAACTCTCTCATGTTAAAAGCAAAGAACTATTAAACACATAAGAACATGCCATTAGCACACAACTGAGCTGAAGCAAAGAAAAAAAAAACTGCGCATATGGGCTCCAAACAAAATGTACAATCAGACAACCAAATAACACACAAGATCTCTTTAACAATCAGGATATTTCACCCAGAAAAAATAAATTATAAATAGCTTCCCAACATGAGTTGTAAATCTACCTTTAATATGAACTTAATTTCTCTCAGTATAGCTCAATTAAACATTTCTCTTACACGCAGTTATGAAATATTTTTAAGTTGAGAAGTAGAACTCAACCCCTCTTGGGCGTTTACATTGACCAAACACTTGATTAACCATTAGTCTTTTCTTGTTTTATTATAACAATCAATATTATTCATTATAACTAATTTTCATTGACGATGTCAGATCGACAGATTCAACATATTTAAAAAATAAATAATGACTATTTTGATATATTTTGTTAGTCATTCTTTCTAAAAGCCCAACAAATGTTATGAAAAGCTTACGAAATTTTTTACAATCTGCCCATAAGCTATTTTTTTTTCCAGCTCAATGTGTTCAAAAGCCTTATTGGTTGGAAACCTGCCTAAGTTGGCAAGACCGACTACACTATTGCTATTTGTTTGTTATAGTAGTCACAGAGCCACTGTTCAGTATATATATATATATATATATATATACATATACATATATATATATATATATATATATATATATATATATATATATATATATATATATATATAAAGTGCACCCTCCTACCTGGTAGTGTAGTGTGTAGCCTGCCACTGTAAAAAAAGTTTGACTGCCCTGAATATTATTAAGATCTTACTGAGGTCGGTTTTGAAATTATGTTTTGAAAACCTGAGCCATTAAAAACGACTGAAACAATGCCCCGAAATGAGCCACCTCCTTGCGCACACCCGACCAGCCTATCTCTCTTCCTTTGTCACGTGAACTCGCGCGGTCGCCTGCATCTTCTATGGAGAAGATGAGGAGCAGCTTAAGACAGAACTAAAGGTCCAGCTTTACTTCAAAGAACCTATAATAAATATGTTCAATACTGAGGGAAAACAATGGCCAGCTGATTTTTCCTGCCTTTGTCAAAATGATCCAAATATATGCAACATTACCAGTGACGACAGCTTCAGTTGAAAGATCATTTTCCAAGCTGAAAATCATCAAAACTAAACTAAGAAGCCTGTGTGGAGAAGAAAGGCTCTCTGACCTTCTTCTGCTTGCCATTGAAAAAGACATTGAGGTAAACCACAGCGAGGTCATCAACATCTTTAAAGACATGGCACCAAGGAGGATGCTGCTTTAAAGTAGTACGCTTTAGTCTGTTCTGTTGGTGGTGTGACTTTTTTCCATTGAAAACTCACGTTTAGAGAACGTTACAAATAAAAGTCAAATTTCATTCAACATGCGTGTGTATTTTATTATTATTTTTTTTATAATTAAGTGTTCCACATGCGCTAAAAAGTGCCCTTCCCCCCCCCTCCTGAGCACCTGCCCCCCAAAATGTCTGTGCACGCCACTGCTTACACTGGCTCCCTGTATCTCAGAGAATAGACCTAAAATATTTCTGTTAGTCTATAAATCCCTGAAGGGCTTAGCACCTAAATACATCACAGACTTGTTATCAGTGTATCAACCATCCAGAGCACTAAGGTCTTCTGGTTCAAATTTACTCTGCATACCCAGAACCAGAACCAAACTCGGAGAAGAAACATTTAGAGTTTATGCTCCGCTTATCTGGAACAAACACCTAGAAGCAGGGGCGTGCATACATAGACACTAGGTGGTGCTAAAGCACTAGGAAGTTTGCCCTTTATCAACGAAAATGCCCTTTTGAAACTCGTTTTTTTTTTTTATTATTAATATTCAGGGCAGTCAAAAGTAGCCGGTCAACGGCGGCAAATCGCCGTCTATAGCAGCTCTTGCCGCCGCCTACATTTCCCCGATTATATAATGGAGCGATATTTGTGCCTTCTGGTTGAGCGCGGAGCAGACCCTGGACTGGAAGCCGTCTTCTTTTTTTTTTTTTTTTTTTTACCTCGGAGTGGCCATCGACCTTTTAGTACTATCTTTGATGTGTCAATCATACAATTTAACCAATCAAATCAACGACTGAAGGCAACATGCTAGCCAATCACAGCTGGAGAGGGGCGGGACACCGAGTCATAGCCTTCAGTCGCCGCCGCAGTTCGGCTGTGGCGTGGTCACCGTTGGTGTCGGTAGAGCGGGATGGAAATTTGGTCTGATTACCAAACAATTACAAGAAGTGACAACAAAGCAGAGAGCGAGCTGGAAGGAGCGCTATTAATTTCTGTTTGAAATGTCAGCACTGAAGTCTAAACTGGAGTAAACATTCACGCTAGGAGGGTTAGCTAGGACAGCTAGCAGGGTGAGCTAGGACAGCTAGGAGCCCAAGGAGCAGAATCAAGCACTAAAGCTGCCAAACTGAAGAGACTTGAGTTACCTGCAGGTAGAAGGGAACTCTGCTTTGTTCTGCTCCTTGTTCTCATAGCTGCTGTAATTACAGAACCTGTTCTAGTCAGAATTGTTACTTTAGTCAGTGTTCAGCCTGACACCAGCGCTCATGTTTATTAGCGTGTAGCTTATGCTGGACTTTTGAGTTAAGACACAGCGCTACAGGTTACCCTATGTCACTGTTAGTCCAAAGGCCACATCTCAAACTCTCTCATGTTAAAAGCACAGAACTATTAAACACATAAGAACATGCCATTAGCACACAACTGAGCTGAAGCAAAGAAAAAAAAACTGCGCATATGGGCTACAAACAAAATGTACAATCAGACAACCAAATAACACACAAGATCTCTTTAATAATCAGGATATTTCACCCAGAAAAAATAAATTATAAATAGCTTCCTAACATGAGTTGTAAATCTACCTTAATATAAACTTAATTTCTCTCAGTATAGCTCAATTAAACATTTCTCTTACACGCAGTCATGAAATATTTTTAAGTAGAACTCAACCCCTCTTGGGCGTTTACACTGACCAAACACTTGATTAACCATTAGTCTTTTCTTGTTTTATTATAACAATCAATATTATTCATTATAACTATTATTCGTTGATGATGTCAGATCGACAGATTCAACTTATTTAAAAAATAAATTATGACTTTTGATATATTTTGTTAGTAATTCTTTCTAAAAGCCCAACAAATGTTATGAAAAGCTTCGGAAATTTTTTACAATCTGCCCATAAGCTATTTTTTTTCCAGCTCAATGTGTTCAAAAGCCTAATTGGTTGGAAACCTGCCTAATTTGGCAACACCGACTACGCTATTGCTATTTGTTTGTTCGTTACAGTAGTCACAGAGCCACTGTTTAGTCTGAAGTATATATATATAGATATATAGATATATATCTATATATAAGTGCACCCTCCTACCTGATAGTGTGTAGCCTGCTACTGTAAAAAAGTTTGACTGCCCTGAATATTATTAAGATTTTACTGAGGTCGGTTTTGAAATGATCTTTTGAAAACCTGAGCCATTAAAAACCACTGAAACAATGCCCCGAAATGAGCCACCTCTTTGCGCACGCTAAAAAGTGCCCTCCCACCCCCTCCTGAGCACCTGCCCCCTAAAATGTCTGTGCACGCCACAGCCTAGAAGACTGTAAAAGTGCTGAAACCCTGAGTGCCTTTAAATCAAGGTGAAAAACCTACTTGTTTAGAGTTGCTTTTAATGGTTTTTGTTTTAGTTTGTCCAACTTGTCTTATATCTTGACCTGCTGCTGCTATTCCACTGCAGTGTGCTTTCCCCTGTAATGTTTTATTCTGTTCATGTACAGCAGTTTGAATTCTCATGTTGTTGAAACGTGCAATACAAATAAATTTGCCTTGCCTTGCCTTGAACCCAGCACATTGCTGCAGCAAGGTGCTACCAGCTGCTCCCCTGTGCAGCCCACAAAAATAATTTGCGTAATTAAAATATGCAGTTTTCCAATAATGATTACTTTTATTTGGAGAAAAAAAAACGTATGCAAACCAACCTGGCCTTTCAGTTACTGTGAAAAAGTAATTGCCCGACAACAAGAGTAATTCAACAACAAGAGAGACTGAACAAAACTGCCCTTCATGGGAAAGTTCAAGGACCTAAACTACTTCAATTCACAAAAAGACACAAAGGTCCATCCCCAGGACTTCTGGTAAAATATTTTATGGACTGATGAGACAAAATGTACAATTTTTTGGAAGCTGTGGGTCAAAAAGTACACATCTGGTGTAAAGCCACTATGGGCTAAAATTTCCTCACAACTCATTTACTACATGTCTACCCCCTTCTCTTTTTGCCCTACTTCCTGTTCAGCTTCTAATCAAAAATGGCCAGTAGTGCCACAAAACCTTAAACGAAGACAATGGAAAAAGAAAGGCAGCAATCCATATTTTAGTAACAAACATCACTCCAAGGCTGTGGAGCATGGGTAGAGCATTTGGCCCATGTTTGGAGGCCTCAGTTCTTAATGCAACCATCCTGGGTTCAATTCTGTACTCATGGACTTTCCTTCCCCATTTCTTTCAACCTCATTTCTTGTCAGCTTACTGTCAAATAAAGGTAACTAGTGCCAAAAAAGACTTTTTAAAAACATTACACCAGAAGGATCAGGTGAATAATATGAGTAATAAACTCAACAATAAGATGCCATCCAAGAAACTTTCTCCTTTACAGAATACAAAAACATGAAGGTACAAAGTGTTATACTCTAGGAGATGAACAGATATGTTCATTACATCAGCCTCGGGAGAGGTACGCACGCTTCAACTTCTCGTCTCGTTAAAGCTATGCACACACATACACACACACACGCACACACGCACGCATGCACGCATGCACGCATGCACGCACGCACGCACGCACGCACACTGAAGGTGTGTGTTACCCTTTTGTCAGGTGTTCAGTTGTACCCTTCACAGGTTGTATTGTTACAGGGTTTATGAAAGGTCAAACACATGACCTCAGAAAATGAACTAACTCTAGATAACCAAATCATGAAATCCCAGGCTTATAAGGTAACTTAAAGTTACGAATTGAAAAAATACATCTCTTCTCTCTAAAAACAATATGAAGGCATAACCTTTGCAAAGTTGTACCTGAATGAATCACCAAACTTCTGAAACAATAACCTTTGAACATATATGACCAAGAAATATTGATGGTCATAATGAACTTGAACATGCCAAAGGACGTGGGTATTCACAATGATTGAGTCAACCTTAAACTAACCAGCATTGCAGATTATTCTAGAGTCAAATGTGAGGACGTGTGTTGTGCAGTGACTAATAGCACTAATGGTCCTCTTGACAGATTCTCCTACCTGGGCTCCTTCTGTTAGCGGCACGGGATTTTATTTAGGGGTAATAAATACAGATTTATATTATATAAACAATTTGTTTTTAAGACTAACATAATTTTTTTTGCATTCACAATTATGCTCTACCTTTGTTGGTCTATCAAAAAAACAACAAAATCCAAATAAAAAAAAGTTTAGTGGTTAGTTCAAGGATTTTTAATACATTTGCAGATTTTTGTAAAACCAAAACCAACACAAATCCGACTTCAGCAATCTCTTGCAAGAAAAAACAAAATAGAAAATGAAAACAAATCTTGTCCTGCAATGCCAACAGGGAATAGGACAAAACCTTTTGGGTAGATGGTTATACCGTACACTGTGGTAAGCTACAGAACATTGACCTTGGCCAATAATCTAAGCCTCTCTGTGTGTTTTTAAAAGTGTTGAACTTGCATTGGAGGTGTAAGGTAGGATCCGTCCATCTCCACTTTGTGAGAGAGAGGACTTACACCCTTTCTTTTCATGTATTTGTTTATCATTTTAGTTGTCTTGATTGGTAAAACATTTGACCAAATCATCTCTAAATTGGTCTGGTGATTATTTGAAAATCCTAATATTTGTGTCAGTTGTGACATTATGGTAGAAATTATAAATGCAAAGCTGTGTGGGAGCACGTTAAATGCTGGCTGTTGTTCAGGGTGTGTGTGTGCATGGCGCTTTGAGTGTGTGTGTCCGTCGTAGCTGCGAGGAACTCCTTCGACCAATCTCTGTGTTTGTCATCTGGCAGGCATTCTCAATATAAGCTCTCTAATTGCTCAGAAAATTACGGCTAACGATGATTTCACTTGACACAGGCTGACATTACTGTGACACCATAACGCCGCGTGTGCTCCTCCCCACCCCGATCCCCCTTCCCACCATCCTCACCCTCCTCACCTCCTCAGGATGTTGTGGTGGCCCCCATTGACCGAAGCCTTACCCCCGGTGACCGCAGCTTGCCCTCTGCTTGTTTAAAGCTGTTTAAAGCAGAGATGTCCCAAAGTTCAATCTGCTTTGGATTCGCCTTCTGCCACCTTTCATCAGTCAGATAACTCATTTTGTGAACAAGATGTACTCCAATTTATTTCCTGACTGGCTAAATTCAAAAAGGGGTTTCTTCTTCTTCTTTTTTAATTACCGGGTTTTCATTAAGTCTTTTATTTCATGGCGTCAGGATTCAAAATAATGAAGCTCTAACCAGGGAGCGTTTATACTGAGGGAGGATAACTACTGACATGGTGCAGGCGTGGTAATTTGGTGATCAGAAGCAAAACAAACTGAGATAAATCATCAAACTTTCTTAAAATTATACAGGGACAAAAGCAATAAAATGCCACTTACAAAAATCAAGATGTCAACACCAGCGCTGCTTCTGAGGAGTTTTTAAATCTAGACAATTTTTGAGTAATTGATTTATCTCAGTGACATTAATGCCCGCTTGAGTTTTCATCTAAACAACATTTTTTATTAATAGAATAATCTAAACTATACACATGTTTAATCAGATAATCTAAATATTTTTGAGTAATCTGAAAATCTATTTTTAAATTATTTAACAGAGCCAACCATTTATTTCTCCTACTCAATTAATCTGAACATCTTGTCTTGTATTAATCATCTTAACTACACACATTTTAATCAATGGATTAAGCAACACAAAATATTTCTTTGTTTAACTGAATGATTGTTTTGGATTTATTTTTTTGCTCACAATAACATGCTTAAATCTAATCACGCTATATTCTGCAATTATAAACTCCTTTTAAATAATCTTGTGTTAATATTAGATAATCTGTGGATACCAAACTTGGTATGTTTAACAAAAGAGAATTTACAGTAATGACCCCAGAAAAAAATAGAGGTTCAGAGCTTGGGGCTGCTGGGCTTAAGAGGTTAAAGCAGAAATTTATCATATGTTGCATACCAAAGAAAGACTTAAGACACATTCAAGAAACAAAGTAGCCTAACAACAAAGGGACAATTTCAGGATTGATAGCAATAAATACTATTAACATATTTGAAAGTAAAAAGTTGTAAATTATGATGGGACTGAACCAAATTAAACAAGAATATTGGTCACTTACATCCTAAATCCAGTTGCAAAAATCTAACCTGACAAAAGCCAGCTGTATGTCGCTCCGCCTAGCTCCACTCACATACATCTGGGACACCGCCATAGAAATTGCCTTTACAGAAGGCTGGGCCTTATCAAAAATTCTTGCATATGATTGGATAAGCCACTTGTCTGTCATCTTTATTGACGTGCTATTTCAACCACTCACACCGAAGCTAACCCGTGACGCTGATGATAGCGACGCAGGAAAAAAAAAAATAATAATAATAATGTGTTTGCGGCTCTAGTGGCATGCGTTTTATTGACAGTGAGCTGACAGGAAGAGGGGGGAAGACAGGCGGCAAAGCGCCGCGGGTCGGAGTCGATTCCGGGCCGACCGCGTTGAGGACTAGAGGCCTCCTAACATAGTTAGCGCTAACCGCTAACCGCTCCGGGGCGCGTCCGCGTCTGCACGTCCGCTGCAGAAGCGGACGCGCCCCGGAAAACAAAACTTGCCAAATCCGGTCGGGAGAAGGGCGAAAATATCGTTTCCACCAACAAAAGCCTTCAGAGCCGTTCTCTGATGTTCTTTTAATGAAACAATATTAGGTATATTGGACAACACGGAAGAAATAGCAGCATCGACTAGCCGCCATTGCTATCAAAACAGTCTCACGTCATGGTCACGTCTCCACTACGTCACATCTATGAAATGCCAGCCCTGCGTCCTGATTGGCCAGACCATAAATTTGGTTGGAGAAATCACTTTCTACCGGCGGTGTCCCAGATGTATGTGAGTGGAGCTAGGCGGAGCAACATACAGCTGGCTTTTGTCAGGTTAGCAAAAATCTGCTTTATTAAATGATTTAGAACCTATTAACAATGTAATAATGGGGCCTGTGATATTTTCTTGTAACATAAATATAAATTATGTTAATTGACTAAACATAATATTTATGAGATTCAATGGTATTTAAGGAGACTTTATGTCTCTAATCACACCCAGGCACAGTGTTAATCACATTTTAGTGCACCTTCACACTGGACTAATTCGCTGTGACATAAAAAATCTGCCAGAACGTGGTTGATCTCTGCAGTGTCCCCTGAGGTGCATCACAAACACAGTGATCTCCCCATCGAACATCACGGAGAACGTTGTTCCCAAATGTAAGCGGGCATGCCTTGCACAAGCACAAAGCTTCCTTGTCGTTGCAATGATAGCATATCTGGGCTCGTGATGTGATGGGGAGGATCCTGGTAGCATCCATGATGAGAGTCCCATGTGCATCAGTGTGGGTTGGTCATTACAGAATCTGAAGCAGGATGTTATCATGCCCACACTGGGCTGGCAGTGCTTCAAGTACTTTATAGCAAAAAATGGCACTGTCTGTGATTTGTTGTGCTATGAAGAGGATAACCCTATCTGCATCCTCTCAAGCTGCAAATACTGATGGCGTCCCTCTTCCAAAGCAAGGCTGAAACTGAGGTGTAGAAACCACTCATTGTGTTCAGATTGTGAGAATTATGATCGTGGCACCTGTGCCAAACCATAATAAGACGTGGAAGATACCAGCCAAGTGTGCCAAGTACCAAGAATGCAAAGTGGCAGTGATCATAAAGAAGAAAGATGAAATAAATGGGATACTTTTATTCTGAGAAACATGCAACTCTGCAGCACTGTGCAAAAGTAATTTCTCTAAATTGTCCCTCTATGCAGTCAGGTTATCTTGAAATCACTGGACGTTTTCTTAATGACCAGTTGTTCAGCCTTTCAGTGTAACGTTCTGTTGTGGTTTAGGTTATTTTCAGTTAGTCAACTTTTCTGTTTTAGGATTTATTTCTGTGTTGTGTTGTTTTTTGATGTGTTCATTAGTCTTGGTCTTACTTTCTTTATTAGTCTGTATGTTCCCTCTACTGCTTTCACCTGTTTTGGTTAATTGGTCCCGCCCTTCTCACCTGTTCCATTTTCCTATTTAAGCCTGCCTCAGTTGTTTGTTTGTTGCTGGAACGTCTTGTGTGTATCCCTCGCGTCAGTCTGCGGTAAGCCCTCTCCAGCCTCTGATTATTTTTGTATCCATCCTGCCTGTCTGTCGGTCCGTGCCTGTCCTGTTTTTTGAGTCTGCCTTTTGCCACCTGGATTTTGTTATTAAAACCCTTTTTTTAAGTTCCAGCTCAGTGTCCGGCTTACTTTTGGGTTCTCTCATCACAAATCATTACATTCAGAAAGTCTTTCAAAGTTTGATTCTAAACTTTGAAAGCTCTTTTACTGTTTTCCATCCACCACTTGTAACTGATCATGACAGGAAAGTGAACAGACCTGGAAAGACTGAAAGAGATAGACTGCATCTGAAAATCAGGTCTTCAAAAAAGAGGAATTCATCCAAATAATCTAAACCAAAAAGTGATTCTGCGGATTGTCAGAAGACAGTATAAGGATACATCCCTTCCGCTGATTCATTTGGAGATAAAAACATTGAGTGAAACAAAAATCGTTAAGATTATAAATAGCTCCATTCAAATGTAGTAACTTGCAAAGAAATGTGCACAATTAAATCCTCTTGATATCAGATAAAAAAATCTAGAAGAGTGTTGTAAAGGTCAACATTCAAAGATTTAGTTGATAACCTGACTTTAAACACGGAATTG
This sequence comes from Fundulus diaphanus, assembly GCA_037039145.1. Taxonomy (NCBI): domain Eukaryota; kingdom Metazoa; phylum Chordata; class Actinopteri; order Cyprinodontiformes; family Fundulidae; genus Fundulus; species Fundulus diaphanus. Next base: position 22,333,175 of record CM073143.1, on the reverse strand, counting down.
GTTCGAAATGGTTCACCATATCAAGAGAGTTGGCAGGAGGTCCATTAGCTTCCTGCCACGACTGTTTTTAGTTTTTTCAACCTAAAATGTTTCTAAACAGTTGAGCGGAGCGGCTTCGTTGTTAACCAAAGTCATACTTACACATGTTAACAGATTTATGACGCATTGTACATAAAATCAGTCAGTAAACACAACGGTGATCATAGAAAAGGCGCACCACCAATTTATGGGAAATTTTAAGGGCACCTTTTAGTCCGAAACATACAGTATACAAAAATAAAATTAAAATAAATGTATGCATCTAATCCCTAAACTTGATCTGATTCCACAGTTTTATACTGTTTTGCTGCAGTAGGAGGAATTGTTGCTTTTTTATTTAAGTAAAAGTAATGAGAACTTCTTATAGTTTTTCTTTGTTTATAAATACTTTAACGAGCCTTCATGGTGAACTGACAAGTAGGCTGACTTTTTGCAATGCAATAAACATCTTGTTTTATGAAGACCCAGAAAAACAGCGTATATTAAAAGCCATATGCATAATGTCTTTGTGTTAATTTTAAAGAAAGGTTTCTCTAAAAATGATCAAACACTGGACTGAAATGAGTGAAAAAGGAGTAAAAGTCCCAAAGAGAAAACCCAAGGCACTCGGAAAACCTGAAGAATTAGTAAAAACTCTTGAGAAGAGTACAAAAACTTTGGTTGCTTGGAAAGAAAACACAAAAACCCAAACATGAAATCAAACAAACATTAAAACCATAATTTAAAATGGTACTGATACACAGTTTTTCTGCTCCCGTGTAATTGCACATGTGAATCTAAGTAAACGGCAGGATGTGCATGAGGATGTCCGTGGAGCCAGGCCCCTGCAGGCCGAGAAGTGTCGCCTCTTTGTCTTGTCAGTGTTAATGTGAGCGGGGGCAGCCAGGCGTGGAGCCCTGACAGATCAGCAGACGAACCCCCGCTACACCCTTCCCCACCAGCCTCCCTGCCTTCAGCTCAGCGATTAAATATCCTTTAACTGTCCGGGCATCACCCCTGGTGCATTAGATTTTTATTTAATTTCAGGTCAGAACCTGGATGTCTGTGGTGCTCGGGCTACGATGCATCACTGCTGGCCAGAGGACGGCCAGTGGGCACTGTGGGGTGGCACATGAGATCAGTGCTGACACCAGGCACCTCACAGGCATCCCTGCCATACTGTCACAGCATAAACCTGTGGCAATAACTCTTACTTGGGCACATATATAGCAGGTATACATGCAGAACGGGCACTTATGGTTGTGACAACCAGGTTCTAAATATGTCACACAGTGTAGGAAGATCCTCCGTTAACCTGACCTTTTCAAACACATGGCTGTGTGCAGAGAGCGCCATAAACAACAGACATCAAGGCTTTATGGTTTAGACCCAAGTGCTTCCGCAATGGGGAGATGTTTGAATGTCGGAATAAATGCTGGCCTCAGTTTTCACCGTGATATGAGATTTTATAAAGGTTCTCAACCACCTTGTTAGCGATGTTGAAGCTCTTGCAGACATTTTGCATCTTGCTTGTGCGTCTTTACATCCTGCATCACTTAAACGTATTTAGCAATTTGTTTATTTAATCACTCAAGGATATCTGTTAGACCAAGGTTTGAAGAACTGTTGATTAAGACCCTGTGAAAAAATGACAATTAAAAAAGCCTCTCATCTAGTTGTGTTGTTCCATTAGGCTAGAGCATGTGTTAAATTATACACATGGTGATTTCCTTTTACTGTAAATTATCTTCTGAGCCACAAAAACAGACATTGTAGGTTGATCCCACCCACACGCATGGCTGCCAGGCTCGCTCGTGGTCGTTGATACTCGAACTTAGCCAGTTGAAGCCTCATGAGTCAGAAGCTACAATATCCATGCAGACTGAGAGGCGCACACCACTGTTTTATCTGATCTGTACCAAGGCAGCACAGTCACCCACTCTGCCACAGCTCTTTCTATGACTGATACAGAAATTATATAACTGCATGTGTTTAAAGCATGCTTTAAATTTGGCAATCCAGGCTAATTACAGACATTCCGTCTGAATAGATGCTCCTACACATTTTCTATGTAAGAATTCAACTTTTTTCATATACATGCATTTTTGAAATGCAACTACAGCGGTTTTCACACATTTCAAAAGAAGATTTCAGTTGTTCACAGGAAAACAAGCTATCCAAACTTACCAATCTACCAAACCAACGTATGTAAATATATAGTCCTCCTCCCCCAACTGCGATTTGGAAGTGGCCCAGTCAAAGCCTAGACTTTAATCTGATAGAGATGCTTTAACAGAGTTTTCATGCCTAAAAAGCCTCCAATATAGCTAAATCAAAGTTATTCTGCAAAGAAGAGTGGGACAAAATTCCTCCACTGTATTGTAAAAGACTCTTTACCGGTAAACATAAACAAATGAAGGCTATATTGTTGCTGCCATCAGTTATTAGGTTTAGAGGGCCTTTACTCTTCAAGATGGGGTCAGGTTTGTTTGGGGAATTTGTTTCATCTTTTAATAAATGAAATCATCATTTACTTAGCTAATCTTTACATGATGTTAAAATGAAGTGCCTGATCCAAAATATTTAAGTGTGAGAAAAAAATAAATAAAAGAGAAACAATCTCTAAAATAGGACGGATACTTTTTCAAGGTGCTGTTTACACACACACAAAGACTTCTTGTATGTTTAATGCATCCAAAGCCATCAACATAACCATAGTACAGGAAACAAATCTGGTTTTTGGGTTTCCAAGCGGCCAGTCAAAAGTCAAATTGAAACTCCTTGTTCTGATCACCAGCTGATTTCTCGTGCATCTTGTTTGTAGCGCACTTCAACTTCAGGTTTAAGGTTTTCATGTTATGTAAAATATCAGTAAAGTCTCATGTTCACAAACTTGACACTAATGATAACAACAGAAACACCCTGATTGCTCATGTCCATGTCACTTTATTTGTAAAGGACATTTAAAGCCATTCTTGTCAGATCAAAGGGACGTACAGCAAAGTGAAACAAATCCAGAAATCACTAAAACAAAAAGAAATGTGATAAAAAGGATAATATTAAATAAAATGGCTTAAAACAACTAAAATTATTTAAAAAACACATTGCTTTAAACAAATTAAACAAACTTAGACATTAAATATTACATTTATTTTCAACAAAAATGACAAGAGAATGACTGAAGAAAAAAAAATGAGTGAAAGCAGACCGACCACAAACTGTTTAGGGATAAAATATTAGGTAGGAGCCTAAAATAACTCAAAAGAGACTGAATGCGGTCCATCGACCCAAACGCAAGCATTCATCATGATTAAGATAATAGTCCAGCTGCCCTCTCTGATTAAAAGTTTTTAATCCATCCCGGAAGACCCCTGGCTCTTCCTGTTAGGCTCTCCTGTCACTCACCCCAACGCAGTGATGGAGGTGTGGTGGAAGAGGAGGCGCTGGCGGTGGTTGCCGAGGATGCGTGATGTGTTGTGACAGCGGGAGGCAGGGCTGGCGGGCGGTCACCACGCGGCACCATATTGCCGGGCTCCCCGGGGATGAGGGATCAGCATGCCAGCCTTGCCAAGAAGTGCTAATAGGCGCAACACGTCTTGCTTTCACACATTAAGGCAAGCGGTGGGTGACAGATCAGAGCTGTGATCCCGCTGCCTGTGAGGAAAAAAAAGGGGTCACACCACCCAATTGCCATGCAGAGAAGGTTAATGATGAAAAGTCCCCAAGTCGAGCAATGCGCCCACCAATCACAGAGCTGAAACTTCTGCGTTGGGATGTATCTCAGACTCCCGCGTGTCTCCGAGTTTTAGAGACTCGCTCTTCAGCAGTGCTGCTGAAGTCCATATTGTAACTGACAATAAACCTGCAAGTGCTGAAATGGGATCAACACTTTTTGAACAAGACGTTCACATTCTCACCCAAAGTGGCCGGGTCAATAGGAACGCTACTGGCAACAACACCTCTGTTGCTTTTGTTACCAAAACCCTAGAGCTTGAGAGCTTTAGCTGTTCAGCTAAAAACCAGAGCTTCTAGTTACTACCACCTGGGGGTGGGGACATATGGAGGATCTGGCAGACCCTTCAGCACCTGCCTCCATTTGTTTGGCTCAGAGACACTTTGGTATCGTTCCTGTCATGTTGGTTTGATGGCAGAAAACAGATCCGAGTTCACTTTACTGCTCAAATTGAAGCAATTTTCAAATTAAGCGTAAATGATTATTGACAGCTGTTTGAGAGGTGACACTTGTATTTCTAGTGTGTTGGCACATTTTACCACAACACCCAAGATTGCCTTCCCATTATGATTACAGTAGAGCCATTTACAATTTTCTCACACATTTTTAATGTAAACATTTTACTTAAAAAAACTGACTTGAAGAAAAAAGATGGATGGATGAATGGATTGATGGATGGATGGACGGTTGGCTAGTAAATAGATCAAAGAGTCACCATTCACAGTGTAGATTCTTTTTTTTTTTCATTTTGCTATGACTGAATAGATGTTATTTCTTGTTCCGGAAACTGATGGTGACAAATGTTCAGAGTATCGTGATTCTGCCCTGTTTTCCCTTGTTTCCACATGATCTGTTGTTTATTTGGCCAGCTGGCTGCATGCCACTCTCTGCTCTTCTCATTTATGTAAGCAGCTACACCTGTGGCAGCTCGTTTCACTCATCTCTTCCACCTGTGCTATTCCCTTCATATACTGGCCTCTCACAGTCACTCACTGGCAGATAATTTGAAACCCTAACTGAGTAGATGTCCAGCATTCATTGCCTGCCTTGCCTGTTATTTGACCAAGTTCTTGTCTCTGGACTTTCCTGTCTCGCCTTGCCCTCGCCCGGACACCTCATCGGCTTCTGTTTTCTGGACAACGACCTGGACTATAATCACAACCTCAAACGTTTGCCTAGCCCTTTGGATCTGTCTGCCTGCCCAGCAGATCAGTTTCGAGCCTCTGCTCTCTCAGCCCTGCCTGCCTGTTCTGATCCAGCCTTGCTAGACTCCAGCAGAAGTCTTGCCTGTCTGCACCAGGGCTTTTGTTAGTTTACTGTTTAAAAAAGCATTTTAAGAAAACGCAAAACTATGTTGGCTTCTTTGTTTGCTCTGGCATCCTCCCCCCATCCAATCCTACTGAGCTTGAGCTTATTTGGAAAGAAGAACACCAGGATTTCACTTGCTGTGTTTCCATTGACCATCAAATTGCACAAATTGTAATTACTGTGTTGTTCTTGTCCTCTTGGATTTAACTGCTGCATTCAATATAGTGGACCACAAAATCTTACTCTCTCGTTTGGCACAGTGGGTGAGCGTCAGGGGAGTAGCAATGGAGGGGTTTGAATCCTACCTGGAAGATCAAACCTTCTGTGTCAACTTAAGCGGCAATAGGTCATCCTCTGTCCCTCTACCGTGTGGGGTACCTCAGGGCTCAGTCTTGCCCCACTTCTCTTTGCGTTGTATTTACTTCCAGTTGGCTCCATATTAAGAAAGCGTGGTGTGCTCTTCCACTGTTATGCTGATGATAGTCAGGTTTACGTCCCACTTAAAAAGGATGGAATTTCTGCCAGTTCACTGCTAAAATGTCTAAATGACTTAAAAGCATGGATGTCTCTTAACTTTTTAAAGTTTAATGAGAGTAAGACAGAAGTCATGGTTTTTAATGGCACAGCAGCTACTCCTCTTATTGAGATAGGTTGTTTGTCCCAATATAGAAAATCTGGATGCTGACTTTAAATTTGATGGTCAGATTAGGGCGGTTGTGAAATCCAGCTTCTATAAGTTACGGCAGTTGGCTAAAATAAAGCCAATTCTCTCCAGGAAGGACTTTGAGACAGTAATCCATGCCTTTGTCACTACTTGGCTGAATTACTGTAATGCGCTTTATGTTGGGGTAAATGGCTCCTATATTGCCCAGCTACACAGAGTGCAAAATGCAGTGGCCCGTCTTATATCTGGTACACACAAATGTGAGCATATCTGCCATGTTTTAACTTCATTTTATTGGCTTCGTTTTATTGGCTTGCCCCTTGCTACCTTTCCGAGCTGCTCCACCATTATACGTCACCATGCTCTCTTAGGTCAGCTGATCAGCTGCTCCTTAGGGTGCCTAAAAAAAACCCGGAAACTTAGGGGGCACCATGCCTTCGGTGTGGCAGGTCCTAAAATGAGCTACCACTGAAAATCAAACAGGCTTCATCACTGTCTGATTTTAAATCTCTTCTTAAAACTCATTTCTTTGCCCTGTCTTTTGACACCATGTGAGAAGTTGATGTTAGTGTCTGCTTATTTTATTAGTCTGTTATTGCATGCCGGCTAACGCATTTTAATTATATCCCATTTCGGTATTTTATGTTTGTTTTTCTTACTATAGCATTTTAATGTTTTACCTGTTTTTATGTTATTCTGCACAGCAATTTGGTCTCTTTGGTAACTCAAAGTGCTTTATAAATAAAGTTTAATTGGATTGGATTACGAAAATAAATTAGTGTTATGGAAAACGGCAATTTTGAAAAAAAAAAAAACCTCACATTTTTTGTTAAGTTTCCGCACTAAGATGAGGTGGTTTTTCTGCCGTATCAAAATTGGGGTATTTTGCAATACTGCAATAAAAACTATTTTTTATCTAATCACACATGTTAAGTGATCAACAACCAGATGTTACTACTGGTGAAAAAGATGAAGAAGACAACAGTTGGTAGTAGAAGGATGATGGAGAGGCATGTTTTTTTTTTTACGACTTACTGCATGAGCAAACTTATTCATGTCATGTGTATTTTTTTTTACATTAGAATATTGACAAAGGCAGATAAAAGCAAAAATAAACAAAACCAAGACATAGAAATCATAGATCATGGCACCACCGACAGTAAGCTTTTCCTGGCCCAAATCTTTTTTTTTTGGCTGAATGGGAAGAGTCCCTGTTTCACAAGGAAGTAGAAGCCTCAAAGCAGCAGATCAGAAATTAGGCATAAGCTGTTACAAAAAGAAAGAAAGCACAGGGGTTTACTGTTTGAGTGCTCTGCTTGGAAACCTTTGGGTAACCTTTACAACCTGCTTTTTTGGGTTGTTGGAGTGATCTCAGCAGGTATCATACATGCTTTGTCTGCCTCCAAAAAGGTCATTTCTTCCATGTCAGTGGGCCAAAGATGAACTCCCTGGTACTGTGTGTTTGGCATCTTGGAAGATACTCTAGTGAAGACCCTTGTAATATGTCAGTGGCTGTCTGCTCTCGATTAAATATTAAAGTAGAAGCAAGAGCAGGCTGTAAGAGCTGGTATCTCATAAAAGAGCTCACTTCTAATACAGACTTTAGTTACCTTCTTGTATCCAATATTGATAATGTGTTAGAAGTTAGAACATGCTAATACAGGGGTGTGCACGTATCAAGACACTGAATGAAGCTAAATGTTTGATATTGGATTCTGTGGGACATGTAAAGTTTAAAGTGAAATGTTAATGTCAAATTATGAAAATGAAGTAAATGATTTATGGGCATGGTGGCTCACCTCTGTGTCACCCCTAATACGTGAGTCAGGGCCAATCTATGGTCCAACACTGGTCACATGACTGTTTGGTAAAAAAATTTACAAGCCTTTCTCTATACAAGTGGAATTACATACATAAACCCCTATTTTTCTCAGGATTGTTGTGAATGACTTCTGAAATAAAAAAAGAACAATGATTTGTAATGTTTTTTTTAAGTAAATATTTAGCTGTGTGTTTCCGAAATCATCAGTATATTGCTGTGGGTAGAAGAGTCATTACAAATCTGGAATTATCCAAAATAGCAATGGCATTCCTTTAAACACTATTATTTAAAAACATGCCATGTTTTTTCATCAGTTAATTTTTTAGCCTTCTAAAATTACTTACAAGTGTCTGTATGAATAACATTTTTGTAAACCATTTTAACCATCAGAGAAGCCAAATTTTACAACAGTCGTTTTAACAACCTCCCGATTATTCATCACATTTGCCGGGTACTTCCACTCTTCTAGCAATCCATGCAGCACTCCGCCCTCTTTATTATTAGAAGAGCATGTTTGGTCAGCTGGTTTTATCACTAAATGCGCTGTATAATGGCTGCTGGAAAAGACTGCAATAAACATGTGTCCATGCACTTGGAGAATAGAGCTGGCTTCATTTTATTTTTGATGGGAATGTCCCAGCTACAATGCCAACAAAAGTGTGAGTATAAATTTTGAGATAGGAGGTGTGGCCAGCGAGAGCATATTTGTATAAAAGTGACAGAGCCCTGATACAGTTAATTCTGAAGTGATCCCAAAATAAGCTGAACTGAGGTGAAATCCCATTACCTGAGAATGATTTGGTGCAAAAAATATAATACAGCCCATAGACCTATCCTAACTTTTGAAAAATGAAGTATAAGATCCCCTTTAACCCAGTCCTTGTCTTTGTTTCCTTGAGAGCAGGATAGCTAGCCATCACAGGAAGTTAAAAAACTAGGAGTTGATTGCTATTATTATATTCCTTGGTTCTTTTTACAAGCACAATAATGTTACCACTGCTGCACAACATGCTGCTACAGGAAGTTCAAAATGTAGTAGTTTTTAAATGTACTTTTTTAACTGCTATACCAGTCATCACTTCAAAAGCTGCAGGATTATTCATGACTCGTCTATTGGGATTTGTCAAGTTGCAACAGTTTGCTGCTCATTTTGCTCATTTGTTATTTTATACCTTTGCAGTTTAAGTCTTTTGGCTTTTTTGGATATAAAATGATGCCGACAGCAGTGTTTGTCATACATGAGTCAGTCCATATTCAACACGGGACAGTTTTGTACTTTTGACAACCAATGACTTAAATACCTTTTAAATAACAACCCACATCCATTCATCATCTTTTCCTCACAGGGGTCAAAAGTGGACTAATGCCTAGCTCCCGAGGTATTATAATATACAATTGAAATAAATTATTTGTGAGATTTGAGCATTTTAAAAGCACATATGTTATCACTTACCTTTAATGGAAAATAAATGGAAATGTCAGGGTTGAAGGTGTATGACATTGAAGTAGAATGGTACGAAATGGCAAATGCATGAATCTAAATTATTGCAGTATGTTTGTTCCTTGATGATTTGTGTTCGGATCTTAGGCTCCGATGAAACACACCAACAGTCTGAGGTTTCCAGTTGTCTCAGATCAGAGTTGTGTGCATGTGAGGGATTTGTGAGCTCCTCGCTGGGCTCGTGCACAAACAGGAAGAGGATGAGACACATCAAGGGTGTGTGACAGGACCGGGCCTGGGTGAGCAAGTCAGGCCTGGGGAGAGGAGTAGATCATCGAACCCCAGGGCTCCTATGGATCTCTGGTCCTTGTCCAGGTATGCTTTTTTTCTTGTTTTGGACAAAGTTTACCCAGGCCCCAAGCATCCTTTTCTGTCTGAAACAGACCAGAGCTTCCTCAGATGGTGAGTTGTGTGCCAGGGTATTTTAAACATGTTTTATGCTGGTTCTAAGCATCCTTTCCGGGTAAAAAAGGCCGAGAGCTCCACCTAGTTATGTACCCCGGGGACTCACATACATACGAACGACCACAAAAGAGCATTCAAAGGGTTCTAAAATGTCAACACCAGCAAGCCTCTTTCCTATACACAGCAAACATGCTGAAGTTAAAAGCCAGAATGTCTGAACCCTAACCCCCAATCGTTTATTTATATCGCCCTTTACACAGCCAATAAAGGTGACCACAGGGCTTCACCATTTAAAAACAATAAAAAAGCATACAGAGATAAAGAAAACAAAGCCTAGAACCATAGAAAACAGGCAATAAAGATTAAAAATCAGGAACAGAATCTCAGGTGGCTACTGACTATTGAAAGCCAGCCTGAAATTATGAGTTTTGAGATTTGATTTATAAGACTTATAACACTGGTGAAACGTAGATCTAGAGGTTTCAGAGCTGGTTCCAGAGTCTGAGCGCTGCCACTGAAAAAGACCCATCACCCCATGTTTGGACCTGTTCCTTGGTATATCTAATGAAAACTGATTTGAATATCTTAAAGACCTACCAGGCACATGAAAGCTTAGTAATTCAGACAAATAAGGGTCTGTAATTAGTGCTTTAAATAACAAACAATAAAACTTTAAAATTCTATTCAATCCAATTTTATTTATATAATGCCAATTCACAACACATGCCATCTCAAGGCACTTCACAAAGTGAAATTCAATCAAATAATGCAGACAGATTGGTCACAAAGTTTCTTTTCTGAGGAAACCCAACAGCTTTCTTTGGAAAGGAATCTGAATCTATTTTAAGGCAGACAAGAAGTAAATGTAAAAGGGGAAGGAACAGAGGGTGATGTGATCACTTTTGGAGGTGCAGGTTACAAGACGGGCAGCAGCATTTTGGACAAGCTGAATGCGACCGAGGGATGACTGAGAGGACAGAAATAAAGGACACTACAATAATCCACTTTCTAGCTGATAGAAGGCATGAGTGGCCTTCTCCATGTCAGGATGTTTTGGAAAAGGTGTAACTTTGGCCAGAAGATGGAAATGGTAAAACCTTCATTTTATGATTGAGTCAATTTGCCTACGGAGGAATTTTATAATAAACAGATCATCAGTTCAGTTGATAAATAGTGAAACCAAATAGAAAACAGTTCTGAAATCATATCTCCCAGGCTTAACATCTTCTATCATCACTCTGTATCCCTTTGTGATCCCACTGTAACACCTTTACAGATAAACTTGACTGGAGTTTTTTTTTCACTCATCTGTCATCCCTCCTGATCCATCCATCCATCCGTCCGCCCCGTCCTCTATTCCCACTCTGACGCCTGCAGTCCCCGGGGCAGTGCTATGCTTGCTGAAGCACTGTGTTGTGAACGAGTTCGCTGCCTGCCATCAATATGGGTGAGTTACAGAGGTCAGCGGTTCAAACGCAGTTCACCGCCTCTCGTCGACACTGGCTGCGCCTCTACCCGCGCAGATTGGCGAAGTGTTGGAGCGTGTAAGTGTGTGTTTGTGTTGCATCTGTGTGCAGATGCAGGGCTGCCTGCTTGAATGTGACTTTGTCTCCACGTGTAACTAGACAATGCATCCCGTGTCTTCAGACGGTTTGTGTTCTTAGCTTGCGTGTTAACTCACTGAGCCACAGCACCGAGGGCTTCGATCTCTGCCCTGTTTTCAGGCAGCCAACATAATGAACATGTTGTCAGTGAGGCATGTGGGACACCAGCACAGATTTCTGCATGAACAGCAGGTGGTCAAAGTGTTTTTGATCAGCGCTATCACTGCTTACATCTGAGAGGAAATGTCACAGCAGTCAATACAATAGTAGATGCTGCAGTGCCTGAATATAATTTGAATATCTGAAATCTTTATCTTTACACAAACATCCAAGCACAGCCTCTTAGTTATTGGCTAACTGTTTCTCTTTCACATATTTGTGTTCCCATTAACCAGAACACGGACGTAAATGGAGATTAGACCTGCTGATGAACTAAAAATGACGCTCTCCTGAGTCGAATACGTCAAAGATCTTAAACTTACCAAATGTTAGAAGCACAACAGAGGTTAGCGCTAAGGTCAGGCTGCCATGGACCAAAACAAGTCCAATGCACGAGTGCCATTAATGGATAACATGGACATCACTGTTTAGAGAAATTGATGCATTTGCAACTCAAAAATCACCTGGTAATAAAATTTGATTAGTTCATGATGAAGCTGATGGCTTGACCAAGTTTCTGATTGAATTGACCAATATCTTCCCTTATAGGGAATTGAAATAAAAATTTCAGATGGTTAGTTTTTCAAACCGTTTGTTAAATACATAGGGACGACTGATCAGAGTTCATCAGCGTTGCTTTGTTTCATGTAAATAAGTAAGGACTGGTCCTAGAAGAGTGGAAAAAATTTCTGTGGGGTGCTTACATCTTCTTATGATTTAGGTTTCAAAGGCTAAAAATCTACCCTCCAATAAGCCCACTTCTGCTGATGCCACGTAAGGTAGACGTCAGCTTATCAGATTCTTTCTGACCAAGGCCATCTGTATTTTCTTCATTTTGATTTTGAACAAATTCATTCTCTAGTGTCTACTCATTTTGTATAGTTGCATAAGACGTCTAAACCGTGTGAGGATTCTCCATGGATCATTTAAACACTTGAAAGCTGCAGAGGATCAGGGCTGAACTAAGTGACTGTGTTGTTCCATTGTGGATTATTGCATTTCTGTTACTTTTTATGGTTTTCCAGTGTTGCACTCCTACTACACAATCAATAATCCCCCCTCTGAGCATACACTCACTGGCCACTCTTTTGGGTACACCTGTTCATTAGCTACAAAACAGAAAAAGCGACTCAGCCAATCAAATGCCAGCAACTCTATGAATTTAGTCATCTAAGATGTGTCGGAGGGGACTTAATGAAGGTCAAACCAAGCATCAGAACCAGGGAGAAAAGGAAGTGAGTTTTAATATGGCACGGTTGTTTTTCACACTACATGGTCTGGTCTGATTATTTCGGCAACTGCTGACTTACTGGGATTTTCACATTTAACTATCTCTCAAATATCCAGAGAATGGTCCAGTAAGTAATAAATGTCCAGTGACATCAAACATTGAAACAGATTGGCTACGGTGGCAAAAGACGGCACCGGCTCCAACCCCTATATCCATGTTTTTTGGCATACTTTTTCCCCATTAGTACCAAACTACTGTTCCTTAAACCCCGCAACCTACTTGAATAAATTGCTGACCATGTCTATCCCTTGATAACCACAGTGGACCCAACATCTGATGGCTATTTCCAGCAGGATTATCCACCATTTCACAAGTCTCAAATTATCTACAAGAAGTATAATGAACTCCAGCTGTCTCCACGGTCATCAGATCGCAGTCCGAGACAGCATTTTGGGATTTGTTGGACTGGGTGATTCACATCATAGATATGCAGACGACAAATCTGTTGCAACCATGTGATGCTGTCGTATAAAATATAGACAAAACTTCATTCACTCCTTTTGAGTTCCTTATGTTGCACCCCAGCAGCCCTTTTTTAAAGTGCTGTGCAAAATTATTTTGCCACTTACACATTTTTTTGCCATACTATTCAAAGCAGTCTGGTCCTATGTACAATAGAGATCTCACGATTTAACTGCAATTATCCCGTTTTTTTGTTTTTTGGAAAGTTATGAAAGTTATGCGCACTAATCGTCGTAGTAGGATTTGACTAAGCATTCAAGCACTGGGCTTCTGGCTGTTGGTATCCGGTCCTTTGTGCTTGCTGAGACCCTCCAACAGGAGATTCTACTCCAGGCTTTATAAGGGAAGCTCCTCCCATAAAACAAACCACCATTAATTGGAATTCAATCACCGTAGAAAAATGACACACGATCAAAACACACAGAATACTTAGCAGTACCCAGATCACTTAATGCAACCATGATGTTATTAAACTGTCTGATTTCACATGTGTTTGTTATTGTTCTATTTTTAAAGGTGGTTCACACCAACACTGCCAGGATATCACAAATGGAACATCCCATAATCTGCTAGGCTCCATCCCAATACCCTTATTGAGTAAGGATTCTTTAGCCAAAGTCCCAGTGGTCGCCATGATAAATGCTGTCTGAATAGTGCAGTCAGTAAGCTTCCTCACTGCTATATTTAAGTGTATTCGGAGGGTGCCTCAGTCTATACATGACTTTGGAGGCCTCCATGTGCTGCATTGACATTGTGGTGTGAAAAAATCACCAGAATAAAATGGAAACATACAACAGAATATCCTTCACACCAACATTGAGCAACCAACAAGCCTCCTAAATCATTGCATTCACAGCAGACCTCAACATTGTAATCAGTGGATGCTTGCCTGTACTGCGTGCAAGACACCAACCTGAAGGATTGGATTACCCCATGACAGCCAGACTGGGAGAATCATTCACACACACACACACACACACACACACACACACACACACACACACACACACACATATATATATATATATATATATATATATATATATATATATATATATATATATATATATATATATATATAAATAAAAATAAAAGAACTGATCAGGAGCAAACTCATCAAGGCTACATTCAGGTCAACCATAATGATAATGCTCTCTTTTTCCCAGCCTGTTAATTTAGGTGGACAGCTATGTCACCATTGCAGTTGAACTGTACTCAAACTTTTTCCATTTTCAGATGATGGATGGAGCAATGCTCCTTCAGATGTTCCAGGCTTGTGATGTTATTTCATTACATAACCCCGCTTTAAACCTTTCCACAGCTTTATCTCTGAATTGTTTGTTGTCTTCCTTGGTCTTCGTGGTGCTGTTTCTTCTCTAATTTTCTCTAACAACCCCGTGAGGGCTTCGCAGAACAGCTGGACTCATGCTGAGAATAAATTTCACACCGCATTTGTAAAAGAAACTTGAAGACCATGCATTTTCTTTTCACTTCACAATTATGCACTATTTTGTGTTGATCTTTCACACAGCATTCCAATAAGATACACTGAGGTTTGTGTTTGTAATGTAGAAAAATGTGGAAAAAATGCAAGGTGCTTTTACTTTTATGTTAAACATCATATACTGTACAAATGCAGTTTTTAATTGATTAACAATGAACAAAACCGGGGTTAGAGCTCAGGAGTCCAACAGGTAAATTCCCATAGTGTTATGGCTCCTGTTTTTGAACTTATGTAGAAATCTTGTAGTACAAGATGAACTCTGAGTATAATATGACTCCAGTCTGCTCCAGAGTAAAACTGGATAAGATTCTGTGGGTTGTGTGGTTTATGTGGCCACCTAGTGGGCAACTCCAACTCTTCCCACATGGAATAAAAAGGGCATGGAAAATCTGTTTCCAAAACTACAAATGGGTGATCCCGCTGTTTACACCACACAAGCTGAGTGCTAATGAGTCACAGATGTGAGGTTTTTAGGTAACTGAATGGTTTAAACCTGGTTTGGGCTGAAAGTGAAACATTGCACACATGATTTATATGTAAAGCTCTGCTTTAGAGCTCATCACTGGAATAAGAGGTTTCTAGAAAAACAGGTTTCGAGGAAGACTTTTCAGATTGGATCTGAAACCTTAGGTGCACAAATATTAAACTGAGTGAATCTGTTTTAGTTCTTTTCAGAACGTTTTGACTCCTTCAAGACAATGAAAAAACGTTGAACCACCGCTCATTTCTACCGTAACTTGCTTAACCCTGCAGAGACTTGGTGTATTTTTATTTGTAAATCTCATCTGACTTTCTGAAGCAGTTTTATTTTTTAAATTGTGTCACATCTCGAAAATATCCAACACAATGTCAGCTTAGTCGGGTTAGTTTTAAGGCCAGAGCAAAGAGAGTAAGCACAAAGCTAACCAAAGACTGAAAAATTTTACATGTTTGTTGAGTAAAAACATTGTTAAGAAAGTGTTTTAGTAATTAGCTTTGCAGAAATAAATAAAAAATAAATATTTCCCTTTATAGTCCCACAGAGGGGACATTTGTCTCTGCGTTACGGAGTATTGTGTTGCCAACACTGAGTGGCACACAGGGAGCAACCTGTGGTCAAGGGTCTTGGTCAGGGACACAGAGTGACAGGCTGAGTTTCAAACCGCCAACCTTTGCAGCCTCTCCAAGATGCAAAGTAGTTTAATATAAGACCAATTTAACAGGTAAATGTAAAAACTGAATTTTAATGAACTAATCAACTAATCAGTGCTGTTTCTCATTCTTTTATGAGATGGGGGCCTCCACCTGCATCGCAGACTTCAACTATTGCACTGAATCCTGCCATTTTCAGAAGTTTTCTGATGACTCAGCAATAGTTGGCTACATTGAAAAGGGTGATGAGAGTGAATATAGGACTTTGGAGGGCAACTTCGTCTTGGAGTGAGCTGAACCATCTCCAGCTCAACGTGACAAAGACTAAGGAGCTAATAGTGGATCTGAGGAGGGTAAAAACACCTGTGACCCCTGTTTCTATCCAGGGGGTCCCTGTAGACACTGTGGAGGAATATAAGTACCTGGGAGTGTACTTTAATAATAAGCTGGACAGGACTAGAAACACTGAGGCGGTCTACAAAAAGGGCCAAAGCCGACTCTTTTTGCTGAGGAGGCTGAGGTCCTTTAACATCTGTCGGACGATGCTGAGGATGTTTTATGAGTCTGTTGTTGCCAGTACGATCTTCTTTGCTGTCACATGCTGGGGCAGCGGGCTGAGGGTCGCTGACAACAACAGGCTGAACAAACTGATCAGGAGGGCCAGTGATGTTGTGGGGGAGAAGCTGGACTCTCTGACGACCGTGGCAGAGAGGAGGATGCTGTCCAGGCTTCAGTCCATCTTAGACAATGTCTCACACCCTCTCTACGACACACTGGCCCAGCAGAGGAGCTCCTTCAGCAGAAGACTCCTCTTACCAAGATGCACCACAGGATATCATTCCTGCCTGTGGTCATAAATCTCCACAACACCTCCCTCAGTGATTCAGACACCTATTATATATATATATATATATATATATATATATATATATATATATATATATATATATATATATATATAATAGCGAGAGAGAGAGAGAGAGAGAATATTTATATAATTTATATAATTATTTATATTATTTTGTGTGGAATGTTGTGTGTGTATATATATATATATATATATATATATATATATATATATATATATATATATATATATATATATATATAAATGTTTGTATATCTGAATTTCTGGAGTGTGTAACAAAAGTAATTTCCCTCTGGGATTATTAAAGTATGTCTGATTCTGATTTTACCACATAGAAAGAAGAGCAAAAGATTGTTAATCACAAACTGTAATTAACAATCTTTATTCTTTTTGAAAAGCCAATTTTAATTTTACTATCCACACACAGGTCTGCTTATCACAAAGTCAGTGGAATCAAGCAGGCATTTTAATAGAACCTGTCTAACAATGTGATGACTTCACAAAAACCCAAAAAACAAACAAAATCCCTCTCCCGCAGTTCTCTGCTATCATTGTTCTCAGCTGTCGCACATAATCATCTGATTAGTTGCACCTGTCTTCATCCTGTCTCTCCACTCTGCTTTTCCTCCAGTAAGCCCTGGTTCTGTTCTTCTGCTGCTGGTTCGTCTGTTTTCCTCTGCAGATGTTGCCTCCTGCTGCCCTGTTTGTCCCTTCCCTCTGTATTTACTGCCTTTGTCTCATCTGTAGGTTTTCAGTATTTATTTTATTAAACCTTTCACCTTCATTACACCCTGCACCTGGATCCTCTTTTGGACACATCATGACATCAGGACATCTATTCTGCAGAGAGAAGTGGGTCAGAAGTCCTCCACAGTGATGCATAAGACTTATAGCCAGTTATTGTAACACTTGATGGTAGTTGTTGCTGCAAAAGGTTGTTCACATGGGGCCAGTTTTTAGTTTGCTTACTTTGATAAATGACTGATCTTAACCTTTTAAGAGTTTATGTTTTTTGATGATCTGAAACGGTTCAGTGAGACTACAAAGTAAACTAAGTCGGCATAGAGGGGATATTTTTGCCACAGCTTTATACTTCAATTGGTCTTTATAAAGAGTTTTTAAAGATTTAGTTTGGACCTGCTTTTCAACTAATTGTCTGTCCACTTCCTGTACCGAACCTTGACTGCATTTTGTAGCCTGTACAAAGCAAAATGTGAAAAGACGTGGACAGAAGAACTGCAATGCCTAAAAATATTACCAGAATTCAATTAAATTTTATTCATATAACACCAATTCCCAATGCCTGCCATCTCAAGGCTCTTTACAAAGTCAGGTTCAATCAAATCATACAGATAGATTGGTCAAAAAGTTTCCTATCTAAGGAAACCCAGCAGATTGCATCAAGTCTTGACAAGCAGCATTCACTCCTCCTGAAAGAACATAGAGCCACAGGGAGAGTCGTCATTGTTGATGGCTTTGCCAGCAATCCCTCATACTAAGCCTGCATGTAGCGACAGTGGAGATGAAAACTCCCCTTTAACAGTAAGGAAAACCTCCAGCAGAACCAGGTTCAGTTTAAAAGGTCATCTGCCTCCACTGGCTGGGGGTTAGAGAAGACAGAGCAGAGACACGAAAAGCACAGAAGCACACATTGATCAGTAGGAAAACTCAGCAGAGTGAGAGAAATACATTGTGATGTACTTAAGCCTTGTCTGCCAGTATCTAAAAGTCATGTCTTCAAAACATAAAATAAACCAAAAAATCTACAAAGATCTGACCCAGAACCTGGGAGATGCATCCCTCCTCAGTTGCACATCTATTGAATGCCAGGTTCTAGCTCTTTGGGAATCATAATGTTGCTGAAATACTATTTTCTCTTAACGTGCAATCTTTGGAATTTTGACAAGCAAGAAGTTTCCACCTTAGAAGACGGTTTAGTTTTGTGGGGCCTTTATTTCTCCCCTCTGTTTCCAACGCAGGGAATTTACCCCAGAAATCGTCCCTGTTAGAGAGATGTTACTTTTGGTATTAGCACAAACGTTCAGGGTAGAGTTTTGTGGCTGGAGCACGAGAAGCATTTCTGATTAGTTAAATTGTCTCTGCATCTTGTTTCTGTCTTTTCAGTTAGACTCCTCTTCAGCTTAATTTAACTATAACACATTTGAACGGACTCCCGGTGGGAAAATATCCTCCCGCCAAAGTAAGATTTGATGGTTTAAGGAATTTGCTGTTCAAGGCATGTGTATGCGTAAAATCAAACCGTCATCAACGGGAATTTAATTTTCATTTCAGAGTGTAACATTTCAGAGTGTAACAAGAACAAGAACTCTAGAACCAATAGTTGTTATCCTGTCTGGTACCAACAAATGCAGTGAAGGCAGGAATCCGAATCCATGAAATTAATTTAAAACTTGTTGCAGGAACGCCTTTTTGCACATAGTTTGTCGTGACTTTACATCAGTTTCAGACTGAAGCCGCCTGGGATGAAAGCTCAATTGTAGTTTTATTTTTGAGTCACAGCTTTTTTGATCAGAAACAGACGAGATGAAAGTCAGACGATCCGGTTGGCGTCAGCGGATGTAACTTACATGAACAGTATCACATTCAAAAGAAGCATGACAAACAGCCCAGGATAGATTTAGGATTTAGGGTTCAGGGGAGTTACGTTCTGGGGGGAGAAAGGTTCAGGGTAGCAAAAAGGGAACAGATGCAGCTAAAAAAAATGGAAACAAATTGTGTAAGATAGGTTATTTCTGTTAATTTTCATATATCAACAACTGGGGCCAGTTGACAACTGTAGCTCAATAAGAAGAGGAGTTGTATTGAAATCGGAAAGTTGTGGGTTTGAGTCCAGTTTTGTCCTTATCCACACGTAAAGGTGCTCCTGAGCAAGGCACTGAACCTCAACTTGAGTACTGAACTGTGTATTGGTGTATGAATGTGTGTGCAAGTGTGAATGCAGCTGAGTGAATGTGTGGGTGAGTGCTTTAAATCCTCAATATGACTAGAAAGGAGCGGCATTCATTCACTCCATTTACCACAACACTACATGGTTTTTATGCCTTAATCATTAGCAAATGATTTAATAAGTGGCTCTTCAAGCAAAAAATAAAAATGAAAACGAACAAGAAGGAGCAATACATCGTCTGAATATGGACTAAAAAAAGTGAGAAGCAGCTATAGTCCAAAGAGTGTCAGCGTGAAAATGTTTACCGTCATATGTCATTTTTTTTTTACATCTCATCCTTGAAGTGGGTGTTTTTGTCAAAATACAACAAAAAACCTGTGAGCAACCACAGGGTTTCCTGCCTTCTAGATACAACTGCCACCACTCAGCCTCAGTTGTTTTGCTCCTTTTCTGCCCGGATTTATAAGCACTTCTGCAGCACTCTGGACTTCACAAAAAAAAAAAAAAAATCCAATTTCTTCCACTCAAACCCTATATAAAAAGCCCACAGCTTTTAGATCAAACAGGCCAGTCGAGAGACGAAGGTTCTTGTAGCTTAGTGTGAAAAGTCAAAAGTGGACCTTTGAAAGCTTTGTGTGCTTTTTTTCCAGATACAAGAAGAACATTAACAATAGCAGTACATTTTTAGCATCAAGGATCAGTCTGGCACATTTACAGCTGAAGTTATTAAAGTTCAGCGCACTGTTGATATGGAATAAACTCATGCAACTTACAGCATTTCAATAAATGATAAAGTCAGCGAAAATGTGGTTTATTTCAGTATTTAATCCAAAAGGTAAACATGTATATTATATCAATTCATTACACACAGGATGACATACTTTATTGTTTATTTTTGTAACTGTTGATAGTTATGGCTCACAGCTCATAAGAACCAAAAAATGTCCTTTGTCCAAAAATGAGGGAATTACATAAGATCATAATAAATTATTTTATGGCAGCAATGTTATAATTTATGTTATGTCCTACACAATCTTTTGAAAAACTGTTGATTCAGCTGTTTGTGAGCAGACTGTCACGGACATTTTGCACAAGCAGGGTAAGCCAGAAATGATCAAGCATATTTTTGTAAAGTTCAGAGGTAGAAAAAAGTGCCAGAGCCGGAAAAAAGAATGGAGTGAGACAGAAACCAGATTGACTGAGGTCCAGTGTTTAATTTATATAGTCAGTGACAATCTGCCGGTCATGCTTCCCTCTCCCGACTCCTCTACCAGGATTTAGCGCCTCCCGACACGAAACATTACCTTCTTAAATGACCCCGTGGTTCATTGGCCGGCAAACCTCAGAAAGGATTGTCAAGAGGAATATGAAAGACACCTGAGCCAACAAAGCCAACAACCTGAAGGCCCCAGCAGAGCCTTCAGCTTGATCTGCTTCATGCCACCCTCTTTTGATGCAATAATTCATATAAAAGATTCCCCAGCAAAGGTATGAGTGCATACACTATACGGCACATGTGCATACTTTTTCTATGGTCCTACATTTCTGTGGTAATCTTTTATTTTATTGGTCCGATGTTTTAATTGCCTGAGATACCAAATTTTGGGTTTTCATGAGCTCTAATCATTAAAATAAACAAAAATATAAATATGAAATATTATCCCTCTGTGCCATCATGCTTTGGACTATGAGTCTAGTCAGTAATTTTAAATTATCCTTGCGTTTCATTGGTGTTTATTCATTCTATGTTGGTTAGTCGTTCTCTCTCTGCTCCTCTAGTCTTGTTCCCTACATGGCAGCATGACATTCAGGTAATTACACTTACCAGTTTCCCTCCTCTGTCCTTAGGCACTCTGTTTTCATCCACTCCTTAATGAACCTTTCTGTTGTTCCTTGTATGTAATTGCTGTTTCTACTTCTGGTTTGCTCAATTAATCATTCTCCGCATGGTTTTGCCTTCTCCCCACCAGCATTTGATTTCTTTCCAGATCACAAATGTTCACTGTCTATGTGTATGGAATCTATATAATATATAGTTGGCCCTTCCTGAACTGAATTACTCAAATCAACAAACATTTCAATGATATTTAATTTACTGAGATGCACCTATGCATAGGCATTATGCTGAATTAGACACAAGAGATCATGGGAAATAGGGACAACTGAAAATGTTTAACCTCTAGGATCTGTGCATCTACGGTGTTGTTTGTGCGTACGTTTTAAATAGTACTATTTTGTATTTACTCTATTGCTGCATCAGGCAGTTCATGTCAGCACAGGGAGGTTATTGCTGTTTTTGATAGGTGAACACAACACTGCTTTTCATAATTATTGACAGAGTCTGTGAGGTTTCTGTTACTCCGTCTTCTAGCTTATCATCTGAACCCAGCGGGGTTTGTGGTTTTGTGGCCCGGATGGGTGTGTGCGTTTTACTTTTTCCTGAGGTAGTCTTGAGTATTGAGGTTAGCGGCAGAAGAGCTAAAGATGTAGGAAATGAGCCCGGTGAGAAGGATGGTGGTTATGACCTGAGGTAAAGAGAACTGTCTTCTTAGAAAACAAAGTTTCAACGTTTTCTACGTCAGAAGCACTTCCAGTAAAGGGACGGATCTATTTAAACTGATGCTTTGCGTGTAAAAAAAACAACAGCTTTCAGAGATGGCAAATGCGATTGTTAAGAATGATATCAACATCTGCACGAAACAAAATCATAGCTAATAAGTTTATATATCATTCTTCGAAAGATCAGCAGTGTGCTTTTACTCATTTTTATGTAGTGAAAATGTATTTCATAAAAACATCACAAGAGCTTAAATACACAGAGGTGCCAAAACCCTTAAACTTTACATTACAACCATAAACCTCAACAAAATACAGATGTGCAAAACTGTGAAGTGAAAGTAAAATAACATGGATTTCAAATTTTTGGAACAAATAAAGTAAATTCTAAAGAGTGCTCTGCATGTGTGTTTAGCCGCTTTACTCTGATACCCCTGAACACAAAAAAGTGCATGAAAGTGAAGGTTGTCCACTTAAACTGAAAGGTTTAGCAAGGAAAGCAGCCGAGAGATCCATGGTATCTCTGGAGGAGCTACAGAGATCCACAGCTCAGGTGGGAGAATCCTTTGATAGGACAACTATTAGTCATGCACTCCTCAAATCTGGCCTTTTATGGAACAGCGGAGAGAAGAAATGCACAAATAATTCCTGTTCCACCGGCACAGCAAACTTGGCGCTATAGTCAGATGAGATCAGAACTAAACTTGTAAACACTATGAGTGGCCAAAACTTAACGCTGAACATCACCCTGAACAGTTCATCCCCACACTGAAACATGGTGTTGAATGCATCATGCTTTGTGGATTTTTTCTTCCAGTTAGGATGACGCTAAATACATGATCAGTCCTGGAAGTCAGTCAAAGTTCAGACCTTCATCCGACTGATTTGGGAAAACTGTCATTCAAAGACCAAAGATCGGTATTCAGTCTGACTAAGTTTGAGGTATTTTAGAAAGAGAAAATAGGCACAAATGTCTGTCTCTAGATGTGCAATGCTGGAAGAGACATAGCCCAAAAGATTTACAGCTGTGAATGCATCAAAAGGTGGTTCCACCGAACATTGACCTAATGTTGCTGAATACAAATGCATTCCTCACCTTCCAGATTTTCATGTATTCATTTCATTACATTTATCACTTCACTTCCCATTCAAAGTTATAGATTACTTTGTGTTGATCACAAATAAATCCCAATAAAGTACTGTCGTTATTGGGGTAAAGGTGGGCCTAAGCGCAGAGCGCGATGATGGTAAAATTTTAAGGAAATGAAGAAAAAATATAAAATAAGAAGAACAGGGCAGGGAAAACAAATCACGAGGAGAAGCAACGGCAAATATATTGGCAGAGAAACGGGACGACCAGAAACCAGCAATGAGTGATGAAACCAGGGAGTTGCAGATTTCCTGTGGTGGCCCCTCTCGGGCGCACTGCTTTGGGGGCCCCTTTGGGAGTCCGGGGTTATGGGTCCCCTGACCCCTGCCTCTGTGGTCTTTGGTTCTCCACAACCACTATCGAGCTATTTCCTTCTGTATAATTTTCACCTAAACTAGTGCACTCTCACAAACTCCCACAGGTGCTGGGTCCCAGGTATTAAATGTTCACTTATATACAGAAAGCCTATAATTTGTTTATTTATTTTCTTTCACTTTCTTTTTTAAGGTATCACATTACACATGTCAGCTTAAATAATAATACATTTAGCAATGGCATCTAGGTGTTATTCGATTGTATCTATTGCTTTATGTCTGTTGGTTGTGCTGTTCTTTTTGTGTCTCTTTCCAGGTGATGGAGCAGACAGAGGACGTTTTATCATTCTCTTCCTTTTATCTCTTCTTTCTTTCACCTCTTCTCTTTCTTTTTTTTTTTCTCTCTTCTTGTTCTTCCTTTACTCTCCCACTTTCCCATTGTAGTGTCCATATAATTTGAAATTCTCCCTGCAGGAATCACAATAAAGCAATTTACATGCACAAATCAAGCGGAGCATTATGGCGAAAGCTGTTTGCTCCACTTGTGAAAGCAAAATCTGTCGAGCTCTATTTGGCATTAAGACATCAATTCTTATTGCCACATTGCTAGACAGGACACTGGAAAAAAAAAAAATATAACCACTTTTACACGGCAAAATGGGAACTAAAAGCAAGTAAAATTTTCTGGAAATGAATCTATTCAACCTTGATTTTAGCAGGCAAGTTTAATTGATCAGCCAATATAATAAGATTTTTGCACTTAAAATAGGAACAACTCATCTCCATCATCTTTTTTCAAGTGCAGTGTATCTAATTATCTTATTAAGGGTAAAATATGTATTCTATATGCAGATAATCCTATTTACCTGGACAAATACACTCATTTCAAGAACATTTTACTTACTTTTAGTTCTCTTTTTGCAGTGTAGACGGTGTTTCCCATCTCATGCATGAAGGTGTTGCAAAGCTGGGGAGTTCCTTCAGTGACGGATCACAGAACACTCCTTTGTGCATCATCGGTACACAAAAGTGTGTTATCACAGGTCCTTCCTTCCAGCAGCTCTTAGACTTTATAACCATTACTGCTCCCAACAAGTTCAAAAGGTTGTTTACACCCTGGCTGTTTTTGCACTGTGTAGGAGTGCAAAATTTTCTTGTAACTAGTCTTTTGTTATTTCTTCATGCAAATGAACATTTTGTACATTTTCATTTCAAATTCAATTAATCTGAGTAAAATCTTTTCTAAATAACTGTAAAATCTTCTTTCCTATGTTGTAAATTTGTCTTTACAGTCTCGTATTGTTAGTTGTTGTATTTTTCACCTTTGTGTGTATCTGCATGCTCCATTTACCTTTCATTTTGCTGCTGGTAAACCTCAATTTCCCCACTGTGGGACATTAAAGGATATTTTTTCTTCTTCTATGATGCATGATTCTGGCCTCATCCTTGGATCAGAATCAGACTACTAGAGACCAAAGTTAGAAAAACCCAACATCAAGAAATAATTGTGACAGAATTAACATAGTTCCAAACAATTTATATAATATAAATGTAGCTGACACATTTTCTTCATAATCAAAAGCCTTCTGTTTCCCTGGAGTAAAAATGTTGCATGATTCATAGGCATTTCTCTCCTAACTATTCTTAAAAATGGGAAAGACAAAAGAACATGTCATTTCAGCAAGGAATTTGTGTATTGATCTTCATAAATCAGGAAATAGCTAGAAAAACATAGCTACTCGTCTAACTCGTCTTGACCTGTGTGTGCAGTTAGGGCAAAAATGAACGGTTTACAATAACTGGAAGCATAACAAAGGTTGGTGGAGGAAACATGTTTATCTTGCTATTAGACACAATGAGCAAGATGGTAAGAAAGATAAGAACAATCTCCAAAAGCTTGCTGTTAAAGCATTGTAGCAAAAATGTCATTGTGAGCATGCAATAAAAGGTGAATTTACTGTACTGGCTTTTAACGCATCTTTACCAGCGGTGCTAAAAAACGTGGAGGGCGCTATACGAGGTTTCATGTGAATCTAAAAAAATACATCAAACAAAACAGGATGTGAGATGCATCCTGCTAGACTAATAACATCACAAAAGGATTAAAAAGAAAGCCAGTACACGTGTTATTTCAGTGCAAGTTTATTAACAGGAATATTTACAGATATTTAAAAGAAAACAGACATTTTATAGACCTATGTGGCAGATTTCTTTTTCCATCTATATATTAGAATCCTTGAATGCCAGTGGTGTTGTTACTCCACACATTAGTTAAACACACAAACATTATTTCTCATTAGTGTTGTGGGGAGTTCATTAGGGCTGAGGTCTCAGTGTGCGCTTAAGGTTACTCCACAGAAAAAGAAAGAAAAAACAACAACCTGACTTACATAGGTACTTATAGATGAGTGGAGCTTTACAAGAATATGAAAACTTGTTCCTTTTTTCCTTTATTTTTGCTCTAACACTTTAAAGGATCACGTTGTTTGTCTCCTGAGAGTTTCTGAGCAGAATTCCAAGGGAAGTTTCATTTAAAAAAACCAAACCCAAAACTTATCTGCACTGCAGTTTTTAATTCCTTCTATCCTGAGTAAACTGTAAATTCAGCTTGTTTTAGGGACTTTGACAAAAGAAAACGCACTCAAACGAGTCCATCACATGTTAAAGTTCATTGAACACCAAAAAACGGAACCTAAATCAGCAATTATAAACTGCACTTTACTGACCCCAGCGCAGCCGGTGTAAGTGCGGATGTGCAGCATCACAGACATCCGTGTGCATCACTTCACGAGCTCATGCAGGGTCGCAATCACTCTGCACTGCAGCTGCTGGCCAGCACCATTTGGTCGTGAAGCTTGCAGCGCTGGTAACCACAAAGCCGCATCTTCACACACACACACACACACGCCTTGAACAAGCACGTTTGTTTGCTCAAAATATACAGGGAAGAATTTGTTCTCTTTGGTTAGGAGCAGACATAGATCCTGTGTTTGGAGTCCAGAAAACTACTATAGTGTTCATGAAATTTCTAACTGCAGATCACTTTTTCCCCCTTTCAAAGAAATAAATCTTATCAGAACAAAAACAAATCAGGTTACAGTGCCTGGCAAATGGAATTATACCCTTTATACTCTTTTTTTCATGTTTTGTCACATTACAACCAACCTGGACCCTTCTAACACATAAACAAGCTGCAATCTACACCATGACATTGCAGCTCTGACTTGATGTTTAGCGTGTTGTTCTGCAGGAAGATGAACCTCTGCCCCAGTCCAACAGGTTTTCCTCCTAGAGGACCCTGCATCCATCTTCATATTAACTTTCACTAACGTCCTTGAATAAAAAAATAAATCATTCCACAGCATGATGCTCCTACCACCATGCTTCATCATTGGGAGAGTTGGTTCAAGGTGATGTTTTCAGCACATACAATTTCTACAATGGCCAAAAAGTTTAGTTTTGTTCTCATCTGAAGGCAACAGTAGTGTGGCAAAAGTGTAAATGGGCATGGCCCACTAATTAAAATATAGACTCCCAATAAAATACATAAATACCAATGTGACAAAATCTGAAAAAAATATAAGGGGCATACATTTTTCTGCAATGCATTGTGTATCCTTTTCTGATAAAATAATTATTTTAATCCATAAACTTTTAAGTGTCTGAAACTTTCAAAAACACATTTTCACCTTCGGGCTGTGATATAGGTGCACTACAAGACATATCACTAACTAGTGAGTAATAGTGTAAGGTTTTAGGGGTTTTACTCAGATATAATTCATATTTACTCGTGTGGATTTATATATGGATATATAGATTTACAGACACTCCAATTTGAAGTTGTGGAATAGTAAAGTATATGTTGCATCAGCCTCAAACACTTGCAAAATAGCTGTCTGTACAAAACTCTAAATATTTGTATACATAGTAATATAAGAACACACTGTACATACAGTTGAGAATACGTGTGAGCTATTCCAACCCCCTTTAATTTGAGTGTCAAATGCAACCCAAAGGCCGTAGGGAGGTTTTAAATGAAAATTCTGTTTCAACACAGTTTGGTCAAATCATACAATTGTAACTGCCACACAAACCGTCATACCAAGCCTGGACTGTAATGAGGTAATGAGGATGGTTATGGCTGATGTAAAAGTAACAGAATATGGTGTATCTTTTCTAGACTTCTTTGAATTTCACTGGTTTCTTGAGAAATTCAGACTAGTTCTCAGGGTTTCCCCCAGGAAACTGGTTGGCGGTGGTGGTGAACACTGTTTTCCTCACCACCCACCTTCTCCAAAAAAAGAAAAGAAGGAAAAAAGATCGTTATCTGTAGATTTCTCTGCTCTCCCCCTGAACATCTGAACTTTAAAAAGAAGGTAACGATGTCAGCGATTCTCATATGTATGGCCTGCAATTGTTTATTTGATCAACCGGCCTAAGCAAACTTTTAAATTGTTTCTGTTGCTCAAAAACCTAAGTTGCTTGCAAAGCACAACACTATAATGTAACAACGGAAACTCTTAAGCCTTTGTTTTTTACAGGACATGTAAGTCTGACAATGCTTAACATCATCTCTGCAAAAGGGGGTTTCACATAACAAAGAGCAGTGATTTCTAAAACTTAACCTCGGTTTTGAAGTGAGTATAAAACAGAAAGTCTGTATTTTTACACTGATTTTTCATTATGTAACTGTCACTTCAAGAACTTATCTAAAATAGTTAAATTTCATACATTTTTTAAACTTTCGGAATTAGCTTCTTTTATTCAAAAACTGTATCTAACTGTGAGAAATTGTATTTATTTTTAATTACAGTTAAGATCATAATTCAGAGTTAAGACCTGTTGGAGTGAATCCTGCTTAGTGCCAGTAAACTCGGTAAATCATTTAAACTCTTTCCTTTAAAAACTGCAATAAAGAAAAGAAAATGTGATTATTTATTCTTTTTGTCGCTTTCTGTCACCATTTTATTTCACTCAGTTTTCCTTAAACGTTGTTATTTTCAGTAAAAATCTATGGTTTGGTTTAGGTTTAAATTTGTTAAGACCATCCATCCATCCATCCATCCATCCATCCATCCATCCATCCATCCATCCATCCATCCATCCATCCATCCATCCATCCATCCAATTGTTAACTGACAAGATCTCTTTTCATTTTTGACTCTATATGAGCTCAGTGCAAAAGTGAATTAGCACAGAATACTCAAGATATAGTACTAACTGGATATTCTAATTGTAAAAATCCTACATGGTCCATGTTATATGAATAAAACTAGATTTTTATCTAAAGAAGTGTATGATTGGCATCTTCTTTTATCTATGGGAACAATGAAGCAATTTTTCTAAGTCATCGCTACTAATAGAAAATAGACAGTGGCACATGCTCGTTTTAACCATTTTATTAAAAAGTTAAGTTTCGATAACCTAAATAGGTTTTTATTATATGGTAACAACATTGATGATTGGTACCAGTTAGCTCCAATGACTTAGCTAGGTTGGTTAGCGTAATGGTTCATTAGCCTCAGAAATTAGAACTTGGATTTGGGAATGCCGCACTTAATGAAATTGTCATAAAACTGAATTTTTCATGGGCAAGTTAAAAACTGGATTCAGAGGCTATCACTACAAAGGGAAAATAAAGAGCAGCTAGCCTGTTCTGGAAGGCTTAGGATAACAGCCTTGCTAGCTTGTTAAGAGTTAATGTTAGCAACCTAAATTACTTTTTAGTAATTAATTAGTAAAAACTTTGCTGAGCTGGTAGGCTACCATGTAGCATCTTGCTGCTTTCTCTATATTATTACCAAGTAGCTTTTCAATATAGTTTGATTGTTACGGGTTATCATTTAACGCCGTGTTTCATTAGCCTTAAGATTCGCGTTCACACCGAACGTGAATGAGACAAATGGAGCGAGTGATTTATAAGTTATCTATGTAAAAACACATTCAGGAGCAAATTAACGGTCCGCAAGATGTTTCGAGCGATGCGGGTGCGACGAAATGTGCAAATAGAGCGAAGCAAAACTGCCAATACACCAAAGCGAAATTTCACTCAAGTTCAAAAATTTGAACTTGTCTGTCAATTCTCGTCGCATTAAGGATCCTCCTCGTCGATTTATTTAAGCACATTTTTTGTGTTACCTATTTATACAGTACAATTAGACTATATTTCTATTGAGGAATGATTGATTTAAGATCCCTGTAGTTTGTGTCTCCTACAGTGACTCGCTCAGCAAAATACATCTCACAGTGGGTTTAACAGACAGGAGGAATGGGCAAACGAATACACACTCCTCCTATTTGATGACGTGGTGAAGCGAGCTGAAGGGAAAATTACTATGTTGTCAGCCTGGATGGTTTGTGAGAGAGAGGCGAAATGTCAAGTGTCCAATGGCAAGGGAAAAACTTGCCTGGATCGCATTTGGTGTGACCGTATCATTAGTAATTTTCTGTTGCTATATTTGTTCCTGAAAAATGCCATTTACAGATTTACATTATAGTTTTAGCTGACAGTACATTATCTCAAAGGTTTTACAAAAAAAATTGTTTTTTTTTGCTGCTTGTTTTTTTAATTACCTTGTGACAAAACTAAAGCATTATAATGTAGAGGAAGCATTTTTACAAGCTGTCACTGCAAGAAGACTATAAAGATGTAGTACTAGCCTGTTTCAGTAATAGCAACAACCTTGCTAGGTTGGCATCTGTTAGTCTCTTATAACTTAGCAAGCTTATTTTCAGAGTGCTTTAATTTTATTTTTTGCTAAACTGGTATGGGTTATCTGGGAAATCTGTTTCATTAGCAAAGGAAATTAAAAACTGTAAATTGGAACTTAACCATGTTCCAATTTGAAGTCAAAGGAGCAGTGGGATGTGTCAGTTGTTGTGGCTACTACAATCAATGCACATAACATAGTATTATCTGCATTGTATACCTTCTAACAGCAAAGGAACATGGTAACAAATAGATGCTGTAACACAATAAAATGTATACTACTGGTTTAATGAGGGAATGCTGGGCAGTCCAACAAAAAACAATACTTGGTCATCCCTGTGGCCACATAAACTGAAGGTAATAATAGAGGTAGTAAACCAGAGTTGTCCTTTAATATTATTTTCAATGGATGTTTTATCCTTAAACCTTAACAGTACAGTTGAAACTCTATTCTTCAACGTACTCCAAAATACTTCAAAACACTTCTGCTATTAGTTATTGAGCCAGTTTCTCTGCCCGACATACTCTAATCTACAGCCTTTCAGCTCTTCAAAAAACCTCCAACCAGTTAAAATAAATGGGTTGCTGTGTGGGGACCTCCCCTACATTACAGAATGATAATGTGACTGAAAACCTCAGAGCAGGTGACATCAGTATAATATTGTTTCTGTTTCCTTTTTCGTTTTACAAAGATAAAGTACCACAAGTAGATCTTATTCCAAGTCACATTAGTGATTAAAAAGAAATAAATCCAGCTATCAAATAATAGTATTGTCTTTGCTTGAACCCTGGAAAAATAACTTTGCTGTCAGGAGCTGTTTCATCTGTTTGGATATAGTATTTCAGATGGAAATCTCATGCAGCTTGGTTTTTCGATTTTTTGTACGGTGGTCTGGGCCGCTTGACATCAAACTGTGATGAAGATTAGAACTCAAGAAAGACAGGAGATTTCCCCGTTGGATAATTTAGTCTTTCTACAGAAAAGTACCTCATGTGGTAGGAATTTGACCCTTGTCTCCCATTTATATTTATAGAAGTGTGCAAAGACATGGGAGAAACTTATCACCAACATAACACATGTGGTGCATAAACATTTAAACATTGCAAAAATATATCTTCATGTACAGATCAGATTTTGTCCCATAGATGTAGACAGAATAAAATGTAAATTAGACACAAAATCTAAAAATCTACACACCAATTAGCCACAGCTTTAACACCACCTCCCCAGTATTGTCTGGGTATCCCTCTGTGAAGGAGTCCTCGAGGATGTACGGTAGGCTGTCCATGGATAGAAAGTAATTGTCCAACATGTCCCACAGGTGGTCTTGCAGGGCACATAACCCTTCTTAAAGAGGACTTCTGTTGCTATGAACATCCAACAATTAGGTAGGTGTTGTGTACCACATGGACCCAAAAGCTCCCGTTCTCCATCTTACTTTGGTGCTGTCTGCAATCTGTTCACAAGGGAAGATTATGCACCTGGCCATCCGTTGCTCCGTGATCCAGTTCCCAGTCACCCAGATCTTAAGCTCCTAACTGATCTGTGACTACACAGTCCAAGCTTGGATGTTCGATGTGTATCACACCCCTCATCAGACTGGACGATAACAGCTTGTCTGTAAAATGACGAACCAAGGCAACCTTCGCTCCCAACGTTTAAGTCTTGGTGGCTAATTTATTTACTGCTGGTTTCCTTACCTTTAAAGTAACTAACATTTACATAGACCGGACAAGACAAAGCTGTTCCTGCGAAGAATGACTTAAAATTTCTCTGACACAGTCATTATTTGTCAAGCTGATTTCAGTCCTTATCCTGCAGAACTCCCTGTTTTCTTGCCCCCAGGTAATACATAATCAGAGCTGACACACATTGTGGCTGATCGGTGCATATGGACACTGACAACATACATTTTATAGGCAATGTTAACTTAAAGTGCTAGGATACTTTTTGAACAGGCCGCAAGCATAAAAGGTATATTCTGATTAAAACATACCCATTGTTAAAAAAAGAAGACATTTCCTCACAGGGGCCCTGCCCTGCAGGGCATTATCAAAACTGTTTTTATGTAAAAGAAACTATGCTCAATCAGACGTGTTTAGGTTCACTTTCTCCAGCTTGTCCATTTGTTTGCCAGAAGGTAAATGTGAAAGTGGAATGCTTTATACTCCCTTAACTGCCTTTTTAAAAAAAAAGTAAACTGGTATAAACTCCCAACTTGTGTCACTTTCTAACTAACTTCTTTCACCATCAAAAACCACCTTTCCACATGTCTTCATTCAATTAACCCAACTTCTACCAGATTTTTTTTTACCTTGGCTCCTGCTACACAGGATGAACTGCAAAATAATCGACATGTTATTCAAACTGAAGACTCAAATCTCCCTGATCAAATACCGGTAAAAGCTGAGACTAACTTTAAGGCGTGCTGAGCCCCTTGAACCTGCCAGTGTGCCTCTCATGCATCAGGGTTGGCTTACCCGGCTAAATAAAGGCGTACCACACTGTGAAGAGGAAAAATGGAAAGGTATCTGAAACTTTATCAAACTATGAGAAAAACAGCAGCAACCAGAGCCAGTGATTACAGCAACAAACCTGTCTGAAGGGCAATCAGTAAAGGACTCTAATGATGGCGTCCACAAATCCAAGACGGATCTGTTTCAGAACTTCTCAAACGGCCAAATCCCTTCTGTCGTTTTCTATCGATACCTACAGATTCTGACAAAAATCGAAGTGGTTCACCCCTAAATGTGATTCCTACACGCGACTCTCTATTTGGACAAATCTGCCGTACTCTTATATAAACCTTTAAAAGGAAAGAGAGCAGTTGTGTGCGTGTAGGTTGGCTGGCCCATGGCAATCATATCTTGCTGTTCTCCAGGTGGGAGTCAATGTGCTTGATGAGAGCGTCATCGGGATATCCGACGGGGAAAATCAGTTGGCAGAGAGGGCAGCTCCTCATGTCGTTCTCCTCACTCTCCATCCAGAGCTGAAGAGCAACACAAGCACATTTATACACATATGTAATCATTTATTCACATACATAGCGTGTGAACTGCAGCTCAGTTACAGACATGGATAATATATGCCATTCATTGTCTTAATTTCATGATGGGCTATACTGTGCAAAGCCAGAAAAACTATTGTGCAAGAGCACTTGTCTGAAAGTAATGAAAGTCTGTCTGTCTGCCTGTAAGTTAAACATTTAAAGATGAGGGGTAACTCAAGACCTTTATGCAATACCTAAAAATTTTCTCCTTACATGCTTTCTGGACTAACATATTGAATTTAGTGTGGAAATGTGTCCCACACAGAATTGCTTGATTAGTCTTGGACTGTTCTGAGATTCTCACAATTTGACAAGCGCAGTGAGCATGAATACACCAGATCCGAACTTTCACCCACAGCAACTTCTTTTACCAGTCACCTTTAACATACTTATATTCTTGACAGCATTTTTTGGATTAGTCATAACAATCCTTTACCCCACACCAAGACCATCTTTAGTATTTAAAATATGAGGCTTCTGATGTTTCCAAAGTGAAGCATTGAGTGAAAGCTCTATGGAACAATTGTCGACGTGTTAAAGTTATATACATTTTTTTCCCTAATTTCAAACTTTACATAGTTTTTAAGCAAACCACGATCAGATTAAATTTTAAATAGGGGTTTAAACAGGGGAATTTACCCATATCTTAATTCAGTAGAATTGTGTTGAAACCGTTGAGTCTAAACACAGTTCCAGGCAGGAGATAGTTTTCCTTCTAAGGTAGGTTTTGTTTAAATATATGGGTCTCGTTCTCTCAAGTAGCAAGAAAATTTTTTTTATTCCATCTTTCTTATTGGCTGTGTGGCACAATGTGACCATGTTGCCCCAGCACTGCTTCTTCCAAAGCTGATCCCTAGGCAGCTGAAACCTAAAGCCCTTTTTCACTAGTACCTACTCTGTGTGGCTTCACTTGCTTTTACTAATTATTAGGGTTTACTATTAATAACAGTTACTTGGGACCAGTTCCTTCTTCAGTAACTGCTTCGCCAAGCAAGCTGAGTCAAGGTGAAAAGCCGACATCAGAAGACCGTATGACTGACTGGCTTGGTGTCACCTGTTGTGTCGCTAGAAGGACTGCATCGATGGATGTCGTGAGAAGCTTAACACGCTATAAACCAGACCATAAAGGACCACAACGGCTGAAGTGGTGTGAAGTGTGAACTGAAAAAATCTGAAGTGGTTCGACCTAATGGACGCCATTTACGAGAACCGACCAGCGAGCAATGGGGGGGGGAAGAGTCGATTCGGCTCAGCCACTGACTCCATGATTTTGTATGGTGAGGTGTTTTGTGTCTTTAAACATCTTTAATGTTTAAAGTCCCATCGGTGGTGAGGTTACTTTGAACAGACAAGAATTTTCTTTGTTCCTCTCACTTTTGTGTGAAACTCCGGTTGCCTCCTTCATGCTCAGCGTCCCCCGGTTATATTATGTAATAAGGACTGCTGTCTTCTTGTCCCATTTTTGAGTCCAGACTGAATGAAACCATCAAAGCGCCACCAGCCGCTCCCCCTCCCAAGGCGCAACTTTCTGGCTGGTTGGAAAGGCTGCTGTGCCAGATATTTTTTCCCTGTCACCCAAGCTGGGAAAAGAGATTTTGAGAACCACACGTCCAGAAACACATTTCAGTTCATTGAGAGTTGAAGCCACAACTTCCAGACCACAGGAGGCACTTCTCCTTCTCCTAATATGGTGGTTTTCTGGTGCTAGCTAAACTAATGGGTGGTCCCGAAACTTTCAATCCTTCTTTTTACCATTAGGCATAAAACTGTAAAGCCCATTTTATTAAACTCCTGATGAATCTTTAATATGTGTTAAACCTTTAATCAACTTGACAATACTTTCCACACTGATTTTCTTATTCATAAAGCTTTGCCTTTTAGTTGATGTTACGACCTGGTTTTCTACAAGTTTTTGCATTTATTTTCACTAATATTTTTTTCGCCTTACTTTAGACAGGTGATGGCCATCGTTTCACAATATTAACCAAAAAATGTAAAGCAAAAATTTAAAACAGATTTTTTTATTGATTCTATTTAAAACAGGAACATAACAACGATCCCCTGTGCCACAAAAATAATTAATTTTCATAGTTAAAATACAGTGATTGGTAATATTTATTTGTTACCTAGGGACTTGGAAAAACATAGAACCCAGGCTACATTTGGTCATCACTTTGAAGCGAATGTCCTTATTGTGCAAAATTGTGCAAAATATCAATTAACCAGTAACACAAGTATAACGAGCAGACATTAGCTGGTTGTTTAGTGTAGCTATCTGCTCAGGTAGCCCACCTGCAGTCAGACACATATTGTAGCTCCACAACCATTTTAAAGCAACCTTATTCTTGTCAGACTAAAGAGTGGTGCTCCTAATATTTCAGAACAGCTGGATTAGTTTTGCTTTTAAGTTGGGGAAAGTGTAGAGGCCTTCTTTCAGTGAAGTGACCAGCAATGCACAGCATTAAGCCGGGAAGGGACCATGCACCGCTACTTTGTGCTTCAGACAACAGGAAATAACTCACTCACACTAATCTGCCAGCTGAGTAAAATGATTTTAAACTGTAGGAAAGATGGGAAATGTTAATGCTTTTGAAATCATTGCTTTTATATACATAACCGGTCCAAGCAGAATGCATTTATTTTTCATGAAAAACGTTACTCTCCCATTTCTTTATTGAGTTATGGATTAACCAAAACACTGTAAATTTGGTAAATCCATAATTTGAAGAAAGGGTGGCGACGTTTGAATTTCAGCGTTGCTTTAAAGACTCGCTAGTCACTCTGGACGGAACCAGACAAACTGTTTCCTTGTTTTTTAAGCTAATTAAGGATCTGCACATCTCGACTCCATCTCTGTACATCATGCACAGTCATAAGGTTTATATCAAACTTCTCTTTTTTTCCACTGAGAAGATTGAATGAGACCATTTCTCATTGTGCTGGCCACCTCTTATAAGGGAACTAAAAGGCAGACCTCAAGAAGATTGTGAAATCTAGTGTGAAAACTCTGCTTTTAATGGAAACCGTTTTAGAGTTCAGGTAAACCATGGTCAGGGCGTTTAAGGTAAAAGCTCAAACATGTGATTGCACTTTTTACATCAAGGTGCTATCATTAATGACAGGTGCACAATATCATTTTTTTTAGTTATTTAGATTTATTTTTGGCATACGTTTTAACAATATTATTTTCGATTCATTTTTCATTTCAATTTGTGGCAGTACTCGCTGTGCTATGCCCAATCAGCTCAAACTTCAGTTCCTGCATTTAATTTCCCTCAAAACAATCAATTTTTTTAGCAGTAAACACTGCAAAAACAGCGACGGTCCCGTCGATTGTGGTGTCGCAGTTATGACGCAGAGGCTTGAGTTGATGATGTAACTCGTAGTCTCCCAATTCTCTAATTCTGCACGCTTGTAACCTGCGCACTTGAGCCCTTAAGTGCACTTCCACCGGGTGCACACTTCATAGAGTATTGGGACAGGACCTAAGAGAGTTCTTACCACAACAGAAAACGAAAAGTGTTGGCATCAAAATAAAAGTCTATTTATTTAAAATTTAAAACAGCCCATTTAACTTTGCAGAACCAACACTGATGCATGTTTGATTTCCAGATTTCATGTGGGACGGTAAAGGCCGTGCAAAAGACAGAATGTGGTCCCTCAGGATGTATTATCCCATAACAAGTAGATTTTTCCCCTCTTTGTAAATGTGATCAAATTAAATGACATGTTTTTCTAAAAACTTAAAGGCTTTTTATACATCTTTCTCTAGGAAGAAAACAGTGTGGAGGATTAACTTTTTATTAACTCACGTTGATGGAAGGCCAGGACTGAGCATGCTCGGATGTTGTGTAACCCTGCTGGGGGTGGCAGCTGAGGTTATTGGGCCTCTGAGGGATGGGAAAGGCTGTGCAGGAGGCGGGGCCCCTCATGACACTGCTGGGTACACCAGGAGAGAGCACACCCAGAGTCCTCGGGGGGCTGATGGGATGTGGACAGGTCCACTCCTCTTCATCCTCAGAAGACTGTGGTGGTTGGGGGGCAGGCGTTGAAGGAGGAGGAGGCTCAAAATGAAGGTGTGCCACCTCTGACAGGGGGAAAGGCATCTCTCTGGAGTGGCGCATGGAGCTCTCGCCCATACTGCTGTCTCCACCGGCCCCAGCCTGAAGGGGAGACGGGGATCCTCGATGCTGCAGTCCACTGTGAGGGGAGCCGATGTGTTGGGGCTGCTGCTTAGAGTAGCCCTCCACATAGGGTCGTGGCTTTGGCAGGGTGGAGACTGGGTCTAAGGAGAAGCGGGGTGGGCACTGGTAAGCGGAGGGGTCAGCTACCTCTGAGTAGCTGCGGCGGCCCTGGAAACTGGCTCTCAGGTGCTGGGTGGGGGGTCGGTAGGAATAGGAGGCAGGTCCATCGTTGACGTCTAGAAGCGGGGAGCGGCGGTGTATATCGGGGGAGAGGCGCTGCAGCACAGGAGAGCGGCGCTGCTGGATCGGGGAGTGATGTGGTGGCACTGGTGAATGGCGCTGAGAGATGGGAGAGTGGCGCTGGGATACTGGAGAGTGGCGCTGGTGGTGGATGGGAGAGTGAAGCTGCACTGTGGGAACAGAGTGGAAAGACATACAATTAGAAACCCGAAACAAAATTAACACCTTCGTGCTTCATGGAACGGTGATAGCACAATAAAGAGTCCACTTTATGTACATGCACAGACTTGAGTTGGAAATATGGCCTCTTGTTTATATTTTATTTTTTTTATCCTGAACAACAGAACCTGATTTTCCAAATTTCTTAGTTACCCCACTGACCAGATTTACGTAGAAGCACGATGTAAAGTGTAGATGCTGCAACTCTTTCCATTAAGGGCGACCTCTACACACCCATGTTCAATTCAGTTTATTTATATAGCGGCAATTTACAGCACGTCATTTCAAAGCACTTTACAAGGTCAATTCCATCAAATTATGCTAACGGAACCCCCAGCAGATTGCATCGAGTCATTGACAAGCAGCCTTCACTCCTCCTGGGTGTGCATACGGCAACAGTGGAAAGGAAAACTCCCCTTTAACAGGAAGAAACCTACAGCAGAAACAAGCTCAGTTTGAACGAGTATCTGCCACGACTGACTGGGGGTTCAAGAATATCCAGCAGTACTTTCTATGTGAGAGAAGATAAAAAGGGTGACTGTAGTACTTTCTCCCTTAATGGCTTCCTCTAGGAGCAAAACACAGTGAGCAGTTAGGCTCTGGTCCAGTTTTCAAGTCTTACAGGGTGAAACATACAGTCAGTTGTAGTAAAAACTCAGGCAATAGCTGTCATGAAGAAGGACAGAATTAAATACTAATAATAGCTTTTTGTTTATTGGTGTAATATGAGCACATGTTGAATTTAAGAACTTTTTTCACCTTTAATATAACATTTACAATTCAACAAACAATCTGCTTGAGGGGAAAAATATGAAAAATTAAAAGTCTGCAGTGACCTGGAGGCATCAATGTTCACACCCTGAAACTAATACTTTGTTGGAAAACATTTGGATTTTGGGATCCAGTCCTGTCACTATAGCAAATCTGATGAAACTGAAATAAAGTTCAGCTCTCCTAGTGAAATGGTCTTTCATTTATTTGTTAATCCTTAACACCAACGGCAGATTTTACAGAGAGGTTCCAAAGGATCAAAACAGCCTCATTGTGATGGAACTATCACATTTTATAAGGTCGAATGAAATCATGAACCTTTGCATGCCAGAGATGGAAAATACTATTTAGTCAAGATGTGGGTTTCAAGAATCAAGAATCTATTATTGTCGCATTACTGTGGTGAGCTTTTTTTGGGACAGGATGCACACAAACAACAAACAGTATATATACAGGTAGACACAACAGACATGGACATATTTTTTAAATGAATTAATTGATTTATATAGAGATGAAGTCAGTCAATGAGAACAATGTTGACTGACTACTAAAAGTTGATAAAAATGTGTTTTAGCAAAGCTGTAGTTCAGGGTGTGGACACTTGTGTAACTATCTTGTTGTAGGCTTTTATTTCATTTTTGCCTCCTCTAATACATTTATTTGTTTTAATTGAAATTGTACCAAGTAAATGTTGCATTAAAGATGACATATTTTTAACTGATTTAGTATAGTGTAATTTTTCAGTCACATAAATCTGAACATTTAAAAGGGCTTTTTACACTTTTT
This sequence comes from Fundulus diaphanus, assembly GCA_037039145.1. Lineage (NCBI taxonomy): Eukaryota > Metazoa > Chordata > Actinopteri > Cyprinodontiformes > Fundulidae > Fundulus > Fundulus diaphanus. The sequence goes on along the minus strand of CM073143.1, from coordinate 22,293,818 downwards.
ATACTCGTTGAATATATTACTATTTTAATGTCAAATATAAAATTTTCTGCCCCTTGTGTACTAATGCAAATTTAGCCCCTCATTTAGATGAAGTGATTAAAAAGGAGCTTTTCAATTTTATAATCCAGAGATCTGCTTGATTTTAATAGGCCATTATTTAATTCTACTCACAGGACTTGTATTAAACAAAGTAACTCAGTTAAATTCGATTAACCCCGTTGGGAACCAGAGATCCATGAAAAGTTAGTTTATTACTAAGTAGTTCAATTCAGAAAGTGAAACTAATGTCACAACACTTGTAACCCCCTTGAGTATTTGAGACCTTTTATGAGTTTATGAATGATTCATAGGTCAGAGTTAAACAGTTCAACCAGCAAAAATGAAAAGTATGTCTTCTGGTGATGGAGGGATCGGGACAGTAATCGCACTACAAAGGCAGCAAAGGTGCAAAGAAAAACTTGCCCGAACAGGTTCTGGAGAGCACAAATGTAAAATATGTAAATAATATTAATAAAGTGAAATCCTTATCTGCAGTTAACCAACTGATGTATAAAAGGTCCGGGGTTTTTTTTGGCTTAAAGAAAAAAATGCAAACATCTGTTTCACAGTCGGTGTCGGCTGTTCCATTGGCAGAAAACTCCCCGTTTTTCCTCTCACACATGAATACACAGTTTAATCATAAAACAGGATACAGATTTTAACCATATTTGTCGAAAAACCGACTTGTTTTTGCTGCTCTACTCTCGCTAAATTGTTAAGATGCATTTTCCTCATTAGAAATCATTGTGGCCAGCTGCTGAAAATACCATTTTCATCAGATGTCGCAACAAAGGCATTCAGTTAATAGAAATGCACTTTATGTTCCTCTATGGGTCCATAAAAAGATTTATCTGCACAAGCACAGTTGTAGTGTTTCCTGTAATTACAAGATATGTTGATGAGTGAGTCAGCCCTGTAGCCACCACTTCAGCTACACTTCCCATTACAAAGAGGAAACATGATTTTGGGCTGCCTGGCTAAGGGCGCCAAAGAGGGGAGGGGGTGTTTGTGCTTTTCAGTGTTCTCTCCAAATGAGGAAAAAAAAAAACAGGGTAAATTCACAACATGCTCTCGCTTCCAACATTCAAGAAAGCTAACATAGCTACATGCATTTTCCCTGAAAGTGCAAACAAACAAATGTGACTTTCGTGTTAAAGATGGCTAAAAGACAATTACATGTGCATCCCTGATGAAGTTACTGAAGTCCTCCCTGGTTCTAGTCTGCATGCTCGGTTTGTGGTTGGTAGAAGATGCAAACTTGCGAGACAACATGTGTTCTTTTGTGCTTGCAGAGAAAGGTGTTGCTACCGTTTAGCACTTCTTTCTTACTTTTACTCCACGTGCATCTCAGATTTCCTATCTTTCCTTTTAAAGTGCGAAAGCAACACAAACAAATCACAACCAACACTTGGAAAGACGTAGACGTCCTGGATGAATTAAACTTTTTTACCATGTTATTGAAATTACGCAATCAAATTATTGTATTTTTAAAGATTTTAGTTTGTTGTTTGATTCAGGTTTTACAGCTTAGATGTCACATTAAAGGGTGAAAAGATTCGGAAAGATTTGATCTTGGTTTAATTTTTCACAGTACAAAAACCCAACACTTTTACAGGGGTGTGTAGACTTTTTCTATCCACTGTAGACTGGGTAGAGTAATTACTGGAATGGGAACCACGTGATTACTGATGGGTCGCAACAGCGAGAAGTCCTTTTGTGAGCCGGTTCTGACAGAGATCACAGTTTGGTGATCAGTGCATCTCCAGAATCTGGTGTTTTTTTAAAATAATATTTTAAGATAATTAGTCACCTTAAAACTAAAAGTACTTGGGATGCGCTGATCCGTTCTGTGTTTGTGACCTGTCGATACCGATTTTATCTTTAAGAATTATAAACACGGAAGAATAAAAACAGCAATAAAACATTTTGTGTCTTCCATCATTGTTATTTTTATTTCTATAATGATAAGAGATGACAGACTTTATGTATTTTACAATTTTTTCAAAACAAAATGATTGCCAAGTTGATATTTTAAACTGTCTTTGTCATTTTATTTTTAGCAATTAGTGTAGTTAGCATTATAAAACTGAAAAACAGCAGTTTGTGTCTACCTTAGACACCCAAACAGAAACATTTTCCAAAATAAAGGGGTTGAAAGCTCATTCTACTCAAAACAGACCAACATTTCTGTGCTCTGTTAATCCTTCCTGTTATCTGCCAACAATCATGCTCTCTTAAAGCTTGAACAAACAATATAATGACATGTTGAAAATACAGTTTTATTTAATGAAATTAACTAAGTTTGAGTCTCCTCTCAGTAAAAACATTCCTACCAAAAATGGTTGTCAATGGTTGTACTATGGTACGTTGCTGATTGGAAAAAAGAAGTTTTCGTCTAGAGCCGATCAAGCTCATCATTTCCTTTGTAAAAGTTGTTGGAAATAGAAGGTGTTTTTGTGTTGAACATTTTGAAACTTTTAGTTTATTTAAAATGCACAAAATAAATACCCATTGGATAAACTATCTTACAGCTGCTTTATCCAGTGCATGCTTATGATGGGCTGGTGCCTGTTTCCAGGAGTCAATGGGCGAGAGTGAGGGTCCACCCTGGACAGGTGGGCAACACCCTAGTCTAGCACAGAGCAATATAATGATAGAGAGGTGAACCAACTGTCCCATCTAAAGACTATTTAGGGTAACTAATTAACCTAACAGAGATTTCTTGGACTTTAGGAGAAAACCGAAGTGTCCAGAGAAATCCTAGGGCTGCATACGGTGAACATGATATGCTATAATAATATTTTATGATCATGCGCTATACTGTAGATAATAAACCCATGTTGGAGTAAATCAGAGATCCTGCCCAGAGCGGGTGACTTTCCTTTTGAAGTGCATGTTTGGGTTTCACAATGAATGCACAACTGTTTACAACTCTTTCTCTGAGAGTGCTGCAGCGGTGTTTCTGCAGCTAAAGGATCAGATTCCTCCATTCAACGACCGGGATCATCTTGACCCAGATTTTTTACTGACGCGCGTCGTTGCAACACGTAAACGCTAACCTGGACTGGCCGGCTCCTGCGCCGCTTTTCTCAGGATCTCCGTCTGCTTGGAGCACAGCGCTTGGAGGCGTCCCAGTTCCTCCGTTAACTCTGTGTAGGCCAGAGCCAAATTCACCCTGAAGGAAGAGAGGAGGAGGGCAATTATGCAATTATCAGAATCATTGTTACGGCAGAACACTAGAGTGCTGGCACAGCGTTAAGGTGTTACAACTGTGTGGTTATTGAAACTGTAATTGCAGTCAAATTCTTGTCAAAATGGAAATATTTTTTTTCCCTCATTAGCCAGGAAGCGCAGGCAACCAGGGACGTGAATTAATCTTCGTCTTCTCTGAAACCAAATAAAACCTGCTGCAGTGACACACAAGTCAGGCTGGCTAATTGAGAAGCTCATATTTTTAGATTGCATGTCACAGCGCATAATTCAAAATAACACCATTTTCATGCAAGATGTATCTTGACGCTCTCGGGGGCTGCACTGACGGAGAAGCTCTATTTCCACAGCCTTAAACCAGGATGGCTGCTGTATTTTAGCCACGGCAAAGAGGTGACTTCCCCTCGGATCAATTAATTTAAATAGATCTGAACTGTAATTTATTAAATTACAATTAATCTAAACCTTTGTGCCAAGCTGTATTCAATCTGATAACAGGGTGAGAACAGATATGGCTGCAGTTTTTATAAACTCTTCAGTCTTGATCTTAAACCGACTCATTCAGGTTCAGACGGCGGCAGATAACAGCTTTGTTGTGCGGGCTAAGACTCGAAACCTAGCATCAAATCTACAGAGATAACGTTGCTTATCTGAACAATTTCTTATACATTGGTGAGTACTTCAAGAAAATTGAATTTATCATTAGTTTCATCAACAGATTTATAAACTGAAAGTTTCAAAACACGACAGCGGGTGTTTTGTATGAAAACCCTCACCACGTACATGAAAGCTTCAAGGTATAGTGAAACCTCTCTTGACGGCAAACATGAACCAAGACCACATGATCTGCCTTGAGACTAGTGAAAATGCCAGAGTTGAAAAGGGGATGTTAATTGTGCACAAGGCCATCTCCGTATCTGATAAAGCGCTGTTAAGCGTTTTTGATGTGATGACCTTGCTTAAAAAAAAATGACTGATCTCATTCTTCCATAAAGATGGTGAAAGATAAAAAAAACAAACTTCTGCATATGCTGGGGAGTTTTTCTGCATAAAACAAATAGACAGAAACTTCCCTGCATAACAAAAAAAACAAAACAAAGAGAAACATCCTTCCTACACAGCAACCAAACTGTAAAGTTTTAACATATGTTCTGCAGCACTCCCACACGCTAATTTAATTTATTTTAGTTGCTCCTGCATTTTTTCTTATATCACAAACAGACGGCTGGGTTTTATTTCTTAAATGCCATCAATACGTAGAATCTATCTGGATACAAACGCACTCTCAAAGCCATGTTTGCCCATTCATCGCTGTCCTTTCTCCTTCACGATGACTCTTGAGCAACAACAGTACCACTAATTTCAATTTAAAATAAAGTGAGGGTCTCTATTTCAGGGAAGCCCACATTGATAAAATAAAACCAGAAAAGCAACTGAACAGCTCATAACTTCCAGTGGTTAGTTGGTGCTTGTTAATGGCCCACCCAATTTCCCAACAAACTGCAGTGACTCACACACAGAGTGGGGGTATCGAACCCCCCGATCAGCCCACCAGCTTATAACAAACAACATTTTTCCCTTTTGGTTCAGGTTTGGTACATGCATCCCTGTTTGTGGCTTTAAAACCTGCTACAGAAGGAAAGTAATAATCATTTGCCTTACTTACTGGCACGGTGGGTGGAGCATGTGGCTTGATGCTATTATCTTAAAAAGCGTCCATAAAACTAAGCCGCCCTAGTTCTTTACTCCGGCTTCGGCTGTTTATTTCTAAAGTCTGATTTACAGCGGATTTATTGACTGTTTTAAACTGACGCACCCCTTCCTTTTCACACTTCTGCCATCTCACATTTCAGATTTGCCTGTGTTTTTTTTTTAGCAGTTTTTGAAACAAGCCCTGGCCAGAACGCAACACCTCTCAGCTCTGGCTCTAAGCTCTCGCAGAGAGCAAAGAGGCCCAAAAACGATAGGGCTTCAGTTTGTATCAGAAAAAGGTCTCTCTGTGAGTCTAAAGATTTTTCTCACAGCTTGCATGCATTTGCTTTCTTGTGCATATGTTCATTTGTTTCCTCTTTACTCTGTTGAATGTGAGTGTGCACGTTTTGTACAGTGTACGCTACAGTGCGTGGGAGGGGTGTGATAATGTCAATGCAGCATTGATGAAAGGGTTGTGCAAGGGGATTGATCAGGTAGAGAAGTGTACCATATGTGCGTGTGTGTGTGTGTCTGAGTGGGAGACGAGTGTGGGCTGAAATCTGACCTCTGAACTGATGTTTTAAAGGAAGAGCCGTCTCTACACCTGCCTCTGGGATCTGACATTCCCTAGCTGTTGGCAATCACTCAGAAAAACATGACTTCAGGATACACAATGGTGCACGTAATACCTCGCTTTTTCTTAGCTGAGAGACGGAGAGGTATTACAAGAAAAGGAAGCAGATTTTTTTTTAGACCTCCTGGAGGGCGCTGGGGTCTTAGAGAAATCAGACTGATTTTTTTTTTTCTTCACACTCTGCAGTCCATGTTCTGAATGTTGTTGTGCACGGCGTAACACAGAAAGGCGTCAAACTCTTCTCACACCAAGCCACAGTTATGTGGTGATGCTTTGCATCTATAAAGTGAACCATACTGCATGCAATTATATAAAGGACTGAATAGTAAATGGGGCTATCCAGTTTAATTTACACTTTCAGAGTTTCAGCAATCTCTCTGCAGAAGTTCACAACACATTTCTTACCTTTTCATTCAATCCACCGTAACTCGCCTACAGTGTGTTTCTCAATCTTGCTGTGCCATATTCACACTTCTTTATTTTATCATTCCGTTCAACAGATTTCCAACGGACCACACAATGGCTGTACATTTAGGTCTACATCTGAGTTGGTCTTACTATGCTAACGTTAGCATTAGCATGGTCCGAAAGCCCTGGTGCTTGCAGTTTGTTTTAAACATCTGGATTGTACAATACATGGCCGCTACTTTTACCATGCCATGTAATCAAATTCTAGCCATGTAAAAAAAAAGAAAAAAAAGTACAGGAATTTTAAACAAACTGATCAGTTTAGCATTAGCATGTTTGGATGCCTCAAGGCCCGAGGGCAGTGGTCTTTTTTTTGTTGTTGACCGATCTAGTGAGCTGTTTGAGAAATTAAAAATGTCTGCATAATAAAGTCTGCAGTCGGCAAATTTTTAACACCGCTGGGAAACCACTAAATCACTATGCTGTGAATTTGTGGACAATTCTAACACCAGTTTAGTCCGCATTTCTGTTTGTATTTTCAACCAGAAAAGGGAATTCCACCCGAGCAGGCAGTGATTTATCTGAAATTGCTCTCGCTTTCTGTAAACTGAGGACAGATTAGTCAGTCTCTCCGTAAAGGAATAGTTCTGCACTGGTAGAATGGGGGTTGATCTGGGGGTAACGGCAGGTGCCTGCTTGTGCCTACCGCGCTGGTGGCTTGTGGTTGAAGAGGGTAGCTTGTTCATAAATTAACGGTTCCATCTGAGGGAAGCAAGTCTGCACATGCAGTTACAAGAAGCACAGCGGCAAAGAATGGATGGAAATAGGACAAAATTCTCACAATAACAGCAGCTGAAGAGAAAATAAGGGTAGTGCTGCTTCTTTGGTTATTTTGCTGTTTGTAAAAAGCTTCCACATACCGGAGAAGTGTCTAAGTATCACCACTAATTAACAGCCAGAAGACTTCTAACAAGATTATGAGGTTTAGGTACTGATCAGGGCAAAGGTTCTGTGTTAATAATCTTCACTAAAACTTCCTTTTTAATCTGTGCAATTTACATTAAATGGGTCCAATTACAAGAAAGAGCTCCAGGAAAAAGTGTAGAGGCAATTCAGTGGGAGTAAGCAATATTGTTGAGTAAAACCAAAAGGTGACCAAGGTCTGGAAAAAAGTAGTACACTTCCACCGCACACTTAGAACAAAAAAAAAGTATGCCTCTTACGGCTGCCGCACCGTTTACTTTCTGTTTGCTCCCCATCGAAACACCTCTGGGGTTTCATTGTGTGGGAGTCAGTTGCCCAACCTGCTGTGGTTTTCTTTTTTTTCTTTTTTGCCTTTTTTTTTTATAGCTGACACCTTGTAAACATCAGATGGCTGGGGTAATTTTGAGACACAGATGAAGATAAGAGACCGCCCTCGCTGCCGGTAAGAAGCATAAAAAGATAAGAGTGTAAACACAGCAGAAGATTTTATTCTAATGGTTTAGTTAAGCAATGATGAGACAGAAGAAAATACTTCATTTTTAAGGTCTTAAGAAAAAAAAATGTATATTAAAAATATGTGTTAAGTGGACAGGAAGATGTCCTGGTTTGTGGATGCACTGCCCCCTGCTGCTCAGGGCGATTATTTGCAAAATCTTTGATAAGCTTCCTGCAAATTTAATAATACCTAAAGTTTTCCTATTTTAAAAGTTAACAGTCCTCTCAAATTTTTAAGCTGTTCATGATCTCGAAGTTCTGTTAAATTCAGTCAATTTAAGTATCGAGAAAAGTTAGTAAATATCTAATAAAAGCTTTTAAACCTAAAGGTTAATTGGTTGTATATTTTATACAATCACTTGCCAGAGGACTATAACACAAATAGGATAAGGAATCAGTGAATACAAAATTGAAAATTTCATTTTTATGATATTATGTTTATACATCTTATCCATCTGTTATCGATCAACAAACAAGCTTTTTGATCATGCTTTAGCCTTCAGGCTAATACAAATAGACGCCCTTGTCTGGCTCATTCCAACAATTTCAAACTCTTTTCATGGCCTCTGTTGAGACTCTGTTATTCATCATGTCAAACCTTAGTTTCCTTTTGTTAGCTTTGTAGTTGTTTTGTTGCTCGTCTTGCCTTTGTTGTGCCTTTAGTTTGATGTATCTCTGCATATCTATCCTCCATGCTTCACCTGCTCTGATTGTGTGGGCATTTTTTTGGAAATTATACTTCAGAACTGGACCCTATCTGACAAGCAGTTCACTACGTTTTTCCCTCTCTCTCTCTCTTTCACCAAACTAAAATAGTTCAGCAGTTGTTTTGTCCATGAGTCAGAGACTGCTGATAACACGACCCAACCTCGCTTTAAAAAACAACAACGCACAAACAACAGGCAAAAGCACCTAATGAGTGAGTATGCTCACGTGAAGCCACAGCATCCAAAGAACATTAGTCTACTGTTAATGCTGTTTGAACCCAGTTAGTCAGTGATTGGAGAACTTGTTTGCTTCCTAATGAGGCCCCTGGAGATAGGCCTGAGCACATCCCAGCAGGAGAGCAGAGATGAGCTATCGCTGAAACATTTCTCAGTCTTGCTCTTTTTTTGTGGTGGTTGCTCAGCCTGTGTTCCTCCTTGCTAACATTAACCACACTGCTGCTTTCCACCCATCTCTGTCTCCACGTGAACTCCCCCCTCCCTCATCCCCCTGCTAAGAGACCCTTGGTGGTCACTTACTGCTCATCTCCCACCTTCTTTATCCACTCCACATCGCACTGCTTGCACGGAGAAGTCATTTCCTGCAGAAGTAGAGCATGAAATTAGATTAGCATGCAGGTTGCTGGTGGGATATTGGACAAAATCTGACAGCAAGGGGAGATCTTGACAGCAAGGGGAAAACTTTTACAATGAAGTGCAAGTGCTCAATGCATGTTTGTGCTCCATATTTTACCAACACAGCTAGAAAGTGGCTGAATTGTTTTCTCTTAAAATGAAAACTGCTCAATTCAAGTATTATAAAATGTATGTGTTATATTTTCAACTTCAATATATGTCAGATAAAATAGGATAATGAGGGTCTTTTTTTAAAGACAGTTTCCATGTAACCCCCAATTTAGTATTAAACTCAAATTCTGTATTTTTTCAGCACGTTGCTGGCAGCTTCAAACAAGAGTTCAGGGCTTGCTGTCCAGTCGAGGCCCATGGCTGAATAATCATTTTCATCATCTATGTTATTGCTGCACAATTATGACTACAATTGATTTTTTTTTTTTTTTTACTGGGCAGAAATCTTGAGTTGTTGCCCTCCCACTGTTTACAATTTCTCTGCATGCAGAAACTGTCATATGTTTGCGTGGTCACTTTGGGATGTAACAGGGCTGAACGATTTTGGAAAATAATCTAATTGCGATTTTTTATCTTAATATTGCGATTTAATGCGATTTTTTCCCAGTTTAATTTATCATGTCTTTTTAAACATATACAAACAACAAATCAATTTGTTTCCTCGCCGTGCGGATTAGTTGCTAAAAGACCCACAGCATCTAAACTTGGAGCAGAAATGATTGCATTCTGCCTACGATATATTTCAACCAAAATTGCAATTTTGACTTTTCTCTGCATTAACCACAAGCAACAAAAATGGCCTCTAATTAAATAAAGATGTTTGTAAACAAGGACTATTTAAAACAAGAACTTTTAATGTTTCTATTAATCAGAATATTATTCAAGAGAACACCTTTTAATTGATTTGGACATCGATCCTTGTTGAACATAAAGTGCAAAGTGCAACCAACAAACAAGTCTATGTATTAAACTGATTGACCAGTACTTAATGCTATGTATGATTATATAAACTCTAAAACAAGTAATAAAGTTAGATTATCTCACTGCTGCAACTTCCCGTCCATTTGGAGGCAAACCGACTTTAAACATTTTACCGACACCTAAAGGACGCGTCTAATTCCCTAATTGTTACATAGCCAAAAATTGCAGACCTGTGCGATTTGGAAATTGCATTTTTTTAAATCGCGATCATATTGAAAATGCGATTAATTGTGCAGCCCTAGTAACAATTATGAAAATTTGCACCACGATTATTCTTTTAAAAAATCCTCAAATTAGTTGAAAATGTAAGACGCATCCCAAGCTGAAGTTAATAATAATGATGAATAATGAAAATATTTCTAGTAGTAATTTTATTCTTTCCCTCAGACAGTTTTTTTTAATTACAATATTTATGGCATTACATATAAAAATGTCTTTAGAATAAGTTTTCATGTCAAAGTAAAAACTATGTGTGGTAAATATAGGACAAAATTTTACATTTACACACATTTTTTATGTGCAGTGGTAGTAATTAAGATATTATAAACCTAGGCCTACAAAATAGGGATTTGAGCAGAAAATAATTTTCTTTAACAGCTGGAAAAGTGAAAAAAAGATGTACAAAAACCTTTCTATTATACATGACCTTTACAAAGTAAAACACATCCGAAGCGAGTTGGTTGCACTGCAGTTTATTTAGGCATGTCACATTGGAGGGAACTGTTTTCAGAATTTTGCCAAAAAAAACATCTGAAAACCAAGTATCGCCTTTCTTCTACTTCACAATTATGCCCTGCTGTATTTCAGATCCCAATAAAACACACCGAAGTTTGTCGTTGCAATGTGACATGATGTGAGAAAAGTTCAAATGTCGTGAATGCTTTCTCATGACACTGTAAATTTAATGTGATATTTTGTTGATGGTTTACAGTTCGAGACACTTCCGAGCAGTAGCACGTCAGTTTAAATGGTCCAGATGCTGTGAAGCAGACTGAAAACAAACCAACACCGACCCTCTCCCTCTGGTCGTTCTGCAGCTGTCGGATCTCGTCTTTCAGCCGCTCGACCTCTGCCTTCATCTCCTCCTCTCGCTGACACGCCCCCTGGGCTTCGTGCCGTGCCCCTTCCAGCTCCGCCTCTAGCCGCTGCAGCTTCAGGTCGGACAGGGTGTCCAGGCTGCGCGAGCTCTGAAGGGTCAGGGCGGGACAGTCCAACACTGGGAGGAAGAAAGCAAAAAGAATCAGAGGAGAGGGTGTAAACATGCAGCACAAAAGAACTCAACACTGAGCTTTTATTGCTTTTTTTCTCTTCCTGACTGATACCCCGCCCTGCTGTCCACGGTTGTACAATCGATGACTATAAAAGAGCCAAAGAGCTGACTTCTTCCAAGGGCAGCATCTTTCAGCTTGTACCTGGGTGATTTGATCTGTGTGGGCTGGTTAGTGATTCAGCTCCGCTCACACAGTCCTTGAGCTACAGAAGACATAGCAACAGCACAGCAGTATCATCTTTTATCTTTGCTCCTGCCTCCTCCATAAAATACTTGTATGTGCAGTCACCGGTGCAAACCACTGAGCAAACACTGCATTTCCACACACATTTTCTCATCCGTTCATCACGATTTAACACACAAGTGATGGAAGACAAGCAGCTTTGATGCAAATTTCCGTGAGCTCTCTGCCAGTTTGATGCCTAAACAGAATGATAACTCCCCCTCATCAGGGTATACTACGGCACAGGCATCTGTTGGGGTGGCGGTGGCACAACTTCTTTCATGTTCCAGACACCCACGTCGCTGACGTCACAATGTCACAATGCAAGGCAATTAAAGCTGACAGAACCTCATCTACTCCGGTCCTTCCACAATATTGCAGACTTAGCGGTGTTGTTTCAACTGCACCACACTTGTTTTGCGCAGGAGTTTGTCTTGTTTTCCGTTAAGCGGCTTTTCTTTTGCACATTTGGTTGTGCAGACTACTCACAATAGAGATCATCTGGCGGTGCGGACGGTTGAACAATACAGGTTTGCAGAACACATATTGCCGTGCCAAATGTTTCTGGAGCCCGCAATGACTGGAGATTTAATTAATATTTTTTTAATATCTTGGACTTAGAAGAAACAGCTGAAGGCATATTGTCAAACAAACCTGACTTCATCTGAAGTTGAGAGAGAGAGAGAGAAGAGATGGGTTGTATTTGTTGTATAATTTATTGCTATGTTGAAAGATGTGTTATCATTATTAAAAAAATTAATTTGTTGTCGCAGTAAAACATTCCTAAAACCTAACAGTATTGCCAGCATTGTCAGTTTTACTATTCTGTTCACTGTTTATTCCATGAGAGCATCAGTTAAGATATCAGTAAAATAAAAAAAAATATGATTTAATGCTGTAATATTCTGAGTTCTGTTATGGTTTATGTTAGTTTTAGTTTTCCTTCTCTTTCCTGTCTTTTATTATCTGGCTGTTTTGAGTTCTGTCTAGTCTGGATTCTTGTTTAGGTTCGTGTTTACTGTTTTAGTTATGTCTTCAGATGCTTCTTAGTTTAGGTTTGAATTTTTGATCTGTTCCTGTTTTGAGCCTCGGCACTGATGTCTGGTCTAATTACTTACTCTGCACACCTGCCTAACTCCACCCCTGCTGCAATTACCTCTCACCAGTTTCACCTGATTCCACCTCCATATAAACTGCTGAGACCAGACATCAGTGCCAGGTTGTCCTGTTGAGTATGGGTGAGTCTCCTCCTGCGAGGACCTGAGCCACTCCGTCCTGTCTGTTCCTGCCTTGTCTGCCCTGCTCATCTGTATATTTTTTGTTCCATCTTTTTGTTCAACAGTCTGTTTGGATTTTTTCCCTGTTTTTGAGTTGGTGATTAAAGAGCTTTTTGTTAAAAGAAACCTCTGCTGGTCTGGCTGAATTCTGGGTCCTTTTCCTCTGATCATTACAAATGCAGGTGTTATGGACAGTTTAATGATTTAAAAATAGCACTTATTTATTGAACTGGTGTCCTGAAGAAGAATATTTTTAAAACAGATATGATTTTGGAGCTGTTTTTGTGTTTCTGGGGCTTTGACCGAATGTGTATGCACGCACCCAAACAGTTTGATTGCGACAATGTTGGAAATTCCTTTTTTATCGTCACTTTTATCTTTTCCACAAGACGTTGTAACACGATTTTATTGAAAGAGGCTGTTGGTTTTGACTTAGCCGTCCTAATTTGCTGTGATTTAGAAGAACCTAAATGAATTGTATTCATTTAATGTGGTCTTTTTAGGCCTGCTCCAGGCGGTTTAGATAAAGCTTAGATCATAAAATGGGAAGATGCAATATTGTTTAAATATACAGACAGCAGTGTACACTTTACACTTTCAGTCTCTTTCTGCAGGAAGATGTTTGTTCAGGGATGTGTCATCTGCTCAACAGTTGAGTTGACCTGTTAAACCTTTGGTGTGACCTCTAAGAGACAAGTCTGGCGCTAAAACAGGAATCTTCCATTTTATTGAACTACAAGTGTATATTTCTAATAGGTTTCTACAGCAGTAGTGTTGCTTAGGGTAGCACCAATATCCCAATCATCCACTGTAAAAACAAAAAAAAAAAAAAATTAGTGGATTTCAGTAGGCCTAATGGCTTTCAGGGAAAGTTAGTTGGAACTGATATTAGCAGGTCAGAGCACAACTGAATGAACTGAAAAGGTAGGTGCTGCTTTGGAAGTACGTTTAGGACGAGTTTAGCAGGACGCCACTTAAACCCAGTCATGAAGATCTCAGAACAGAGAGCCGCACATTCTGGACAGTCTGGAAACATACAGAGGCAGACGAAAGACGAACAGAAGACAGGAGTGCTTTTTAGAAACCAAGATGGGCTGAGAAACGCCCAAAACAGCTAAAGCTACTTAAAAGACAAGGCATAATGCGTAACTATGACAGACGTCTATGAAGGGAAAAAAAAAGGAAAGCTGAGACAGATAAATATAAAGAATTCCCCCACAAATCTGCACCCTGTAACCCGGTCATAAATCATGTAAAAAGCGACAAATAGATTTGCTGTTTCTCAAATTGCTGATTTGAAAAAGTTACAGAAGCAGTCGTGTGTTGGGCTGTTTTTCAGCATTTGCATGTGTTTGAAATCATTGCTCTTACTTTTGCTAAAACCTGCTTGGGCACACTGGACTCCTTTGTAAATGGCCTCAATTTGCCTAGTAAAATGTGTCCATAAATTGTAAAAGAGATGGTAAGGCTGCCTACTGTGTTTGTCAGGGCCGGAGTGGAGCTGCAGATACTGCATGTCTTTGCTGTGCAGCTGCATGTTGAGCTTCTGCAGGGACTCGTCCCTCTGCCTCAGCGCGGACTCCAGGTTGAGGATCCGCTCGACGTGTTTCTCCACCAGGTTCGTCTGTAATCACACACACAATGCAGATCAAGAAGGGAACACGGTCAAATGTTATCCGCAAAAATAACCCTCCAAACATGACATTAGAGATTTTACAAAACAGACAATCAGAAACACTATACCATTAAAACTTCAAACAGAACTATTGATGCATAACTGATTTCTGGATCCTACTCCAGAAATTAGGTCTAAACCGGCACTTTCAATGATTGTGAGCTCTTAAATAAAAGCTGGGTTTTCAGATTTTTAGGAAAACTCCTATATTTTGCATCTATTTATTTCATCAGATTGACTGAGAGACACAGGAGGAGGACAGCAGGACAGGAATTTAATGGGTTCGATATTTGGCCTCGATTACTGATCAATAATATTCTTTATTATTTTGTACAAAGGATGCCATATATATATATATATATATTAGGGCTGGGCAAGTTAACGCGTTAATTTCGCGTTAATTCATTAGACTATTAACGCCGATATTTACTTTAACGCGGGTTAACGCATGTTGCTCACATGCTTTTATTTTGTGAAGGTCTGTTGCTGCGGTGTAGGGGTTTGAATCAGAACAGTAGGTGGCGATAATGCACCAATAACCTCGCTGTCAGCCAAGCCTCGGATTCAAAGAGGAAGAAAGGTGCTGGCCGGAAAAAAAACAAAGCCGACATGCGGAAGGCGGTGTTTCCCGCAGGAATTTGCTTAGGCGAGGCGGTGAGTTGGTGAACGGAACAAGTTTTGTGCGGAGCGGGGTTTTCAGAAATTGCCTGTTTTTGGTAGATTCTTTCCCCATAAAGAGAATTCCCTGTCAGTGGCAATAAGCTTTAATTTATTATTATTGCTATTTTTTTGTTTTACATGTTTAAGTTGAGCTTTACACTAAATATGTGTTACTGATAAGTGCTACAAATGTTACAACACTTTTGTTCATATGGCAGCAGAACATTAAAATAAAAGTGCTCTTTACACTACTTTTGAATTAATTCTTGGAGTTTGTAAATACAATGCGATTAATCAGATAAATTATGCGATTAATCGCGATTAAATATTTTAATCGTTGCCCAGCCCTAATATATATATATATATATATATATATATATATATATATATATATATATATAAAATTAGGGCTGTCAAACGATTAAAAATTTTAATCGCATAATGTCGATAGTTAACTCGAGATTAATCGCATATTTTATCCTTTTATTTCTGAAAGTGTAATAGCCTGTTTGGGCATTTTAATATGCAATTTTGCAATAAATTACACTAATAAAATACATCCTTGTACAAAAAATATTTTTATTTTGTTATTTTTCAAGCACTTTTCAGAATTGGAATGAAAACATCCTGGTGCCAAATGTTAAACTCTGGACTATAATGGCTAAATGACTAATCATGACGCCCTGATGTTTACACAGTGTGTAAACAAATGTGTAAATAAATACCTGTTTTCATGCCGATATTATTTTTTTTTGTCTAATGTATGCATAAACATATAAATTAATAAAAATTGTACATTTCAATAAAGTCATAAGTTTTGTTCATTTCTTCTCTCTCTCTCTCTCACACACATCTAATTCTGAGCTTTCACACCAACAACAATAATTTCTTTGAATATTTTTGCTTGCTGTTTCTATCCATATTCATAGAGTTTAAGCCTGGAAAAAGGTTTTAAATTTCCAGGTCATTCCAGTCTTACACTTTGCTTGCAACTGGGCCAGGAGCTTAATACCCTTGAAAGAGACTGTTTAGGAACTGATTAGTAACTCAAGGTACTTCGTTTGGCAACGTGATTCATCCTTGGTTTGTCAAATACAGAGACAACAAATGAATAAGCATTAAAGTACGGTTTATGGGTTGGGGTTTCTGTTATCAACGTGTAAAAACTCATCTTCAGAACCAATCTCTGCTTAAAATGGTGATCTGCACCATGTAATCTACTTTCAGCAGTTATCACCGGTTATTGCACCATAAGCTGCAGAAAATACGAGCAGAGTTGCTCTGTCTGCCGTTACTACCGACGGTTCCTATGGCGGAGGGATATTTCAGCTGGATACACTCAAATGTAGTGCAGGCAGGTCTCACAATAATATGGGGTGCCCCCAGGGACATATATCAAAATTAACTTCCATATACACATGTTAAATTAAACTCTTCCATATAATATAGTGAAAACCGTGCATAAACACTAGTGAAAACATTTACCTCTTATATAACCTACTGAAAACCGTGCACAAACACTAGTGAAAAGCTCTCACATAAACTAGTGAAAACATTTACCTCTTATATAACCTACTCAAACCTTCTCATACAAAGTAGTGAGAACTGTTCATATAAACTGGTGAAAAGCTTTACCTTTCATATACACTACTGAAAAGCTTTCATATACACTACTGAAAAGCTTTCACACACACTACTAAAAAAGCTTTTATATACACTACTGAAAAGCTTTCATAAACACTACTAAAAAGCTTTTATATACACTACTGAAAAGCTTTTATATACACTACTGAAAAGCTCTCACACACACTACTAAAAAAGCTTTTATATACACTACTGAAAAGCTCTCACACACACTACTAAAAAAGCTTTTATATACACTACTGAAAAGCTTTTATATACACTACTGAAAAGCTCTCACACACACTACTAAAAAAGCTTTTATATACACTACTGAAAAGCTTTTATATACACTACTGAAAAGCTCTCACACACTACTGAAAAAGCTTTTATATACACTACTGAAAAGCTTTTATATACACTACTGAAAAGCTTTCATATACACTACTGAAAAAGCTTTTATATACACTACTGAAAAGCTTTTATATACACTACTGAAAAGCTTTCATATACACTACTGAAAAGCTTTTATATACACTACTGAAAAGCTTTCATATACACTACTGAAAAGCTTTCATACACACTGCTGAAAAGCTCTCACACACACTACTGAAAAGCTTTCATACATACTTCTGAAAAGCTACGGATTTCTGTTGAAACGGAAGGCATTTCACTTGAAACGGAAGGCATTTCACTTGAAACGGAAGGCATTTCACTTGAAACGGAAGGTATTTCAGTGAAACAGGAAGGAATGTCACTAACCCGGAAGTTATTATAAACAGAGGTCATTCCGGTTAGCTCTGTACATTTTGTGCAATCTCCGGCCGAATAAAATTATTGATTACTGCTGAGTAGTGATGGGTCCGGCAACACCGATGCATCGGCGCATGCGTCGAGCTCATAGAGCAAAACCCGTGTCGATACGCGGGGAAAGTCACGTGATCGATACAGGAACTGTTTCGAACTGACGGACGCGCCAAACTGTGTTTATAAGCAGTGTTCTGTTCCCTCTAAGCTGCGCGCGTGTGCATTCGCGCATCTGGATTCAGCACGCACATCAAAGCTATGCTGCGCAGAAAATAAAAGCCAAGCTGAACTGTTCGTTCTTTTTTTAACCATTTTACAACTCTGGTGAGATGGTGTTCCGCAGTCTCGCTCTGTGAGTGCCAGGTGCTGATCGGAGCGCACCACTGATGGGTTTGGCAGACGCCTTTATGGTTGGGCAGGTTGCGCTGTGCGTCTTTGTTCTGAGTCTTGTGTCAGAAAAAACGGCTGAACTACCTTGAGTGGGTTGTACATCACTCTGTCATACTCAGCGTTTCTGATTTGAAAACAGATGATATAAGTCAGGTAACTAAACACAGCGCCCGATCAACCATGAGTTGAACGTGAACACGAGCATGAAAAAAAGCCCGATCAATGGAACGCAAATAACGCGATTCACCATGGCAACGACAGGAAATAAGCTTGGAAATGCGCATGTCCTGCGAGTAGAATTAGAAATCTTTAAAGAAGGCATATGGACAATATTAAACCATAAGAAACAATGCCGTTGCTGCTGAAAACCGCTAGAGAAAATTAAGTAATATATAATAATAATAATAGTAATTGTTGAAAAAGTCAATGCATGCGCAATATGAAAGTTATGTGATGGAGAATTAAAGCTGTTTTCTCACACTTCACTAGTTCAACACAAAAGGGTGTGTGTGTGTGTGTGTGTGTGTGTGTGTGTGTGTGTGTGTGGAGGGGGGGGGGCAATCATTACTAAAAGCATTGAAAGGACATGTCAGCAAATCATGATAAAGTACAGCTTAACCAGGCAAGGTTAAGTTAAAAGTTTTATGTTTAACAGTACTCAACTAAAGCATTAATTGGCTATATTCAACATATGCAATTAATGATGGGATGGTGTGTGTTATTGAAATAACTGATATGTTCATCTTTGTGCCATTGTTCACCAATCCTTCTAAAAATGAGTTGACACTGATTGTCTTGTAGATGTTTAATCTGCCAATCTCACTTTATATTAACTACATAGGCTATATGGAATGGAAATTTAGAGCTGGAAGTGCCGAAATTTGATACAGAATAAATTATTGCTTTCATTCTGCATAGTTATTTTATTAATCTTGTGGGTCTCTGACTATGGAACACCTTTAAAGTGTAACTGAATAACATTTCTGACAGCGCAACATACAGTTTCCTCTGAGAGGTTTTCTGTGTCTCCTACGTTATTAAAAAGCTGCCGTTGGCATAAAAATGAAGAGCAGCACAAAGAAATTGTTCAGAACTGATAGCGTTCCTTCGTTGTCTTAGAAAAGCGATGTGCGGCTGAGGATATTGAAATAAATCATCTGACGACCCCAAATGAGCCCTAGCCAGGACCATCTTCACAAAAGCTGTCTCCCCCTACTTCAGGCATGTTATTGGGCATGTTTGTTGTTTATAAATCATGTACTAAAATGCCAATTTGTTCTTTTTACATATAACATTTGGCAACATTTGACATCGAAGTGGGCAGGCAGACCAAAAGTGCCAGCTAATGCCATCCAGGAGGTGCACAGATACTTGGCAGAGCGTCCCAAGATCCTATGATATACTGGAAAAACGAAAAGACAGTCTGTCCAAACCTCTTCCGCTTTTCACTACAATTTCTCTGAACTCCAGCATCATCTGTGCTTCATCGGGTGTTTTCTACTGCTGGAGAAGTGATATCAAAAAAGCGTAACAGATTCAATATTCAATATCAAAACGTTGAAACAACTTATTTTTTTGAATAAAAATTTGTAAAAAAAAAAAAAATGCCAGTCCACAAGCATCCTCATTCACAACATTTTTACTTAGAGGTTATTACGTTATGATACAGGTTCACATTATTTATTGACTGTATAAAAAAAATCAAAGATATTTTAAATTCAAATGAAAATATGAAATAATACAATGCAACATACAATGACTTAAATTGTATTATTGTGTATACTAGGTCATCTAATCAGTGTCAGTTAACGCTGTCAACTAGGTTGCCTGTAGGGATTTTTAACGTCCAGCAGGTATCAGTATTCAGTGACACAGTATCGGCACAGTATCAATACAGTTTGGCAACGTGTCGAAACACTTCATGACGCCTCATCAACCCAACACTACTGCTCAGCTACCCGCTGAACACCTCACAGAAGCAGGGGCATTTCTCAACTTTATTTTGGCTTCAACGGAGACCCTGTTCCGGATCCTGTCAAATGCTACAACGCTAAACCGCTATTTCAGTAGTGTATATAAAAGCTTTTCAGTAGTGTATATAAAAGCTTTTCAGTAGTGTATATAAAAGCTTTTTTAGTAGTGTGTGTGAGATCTTTTCAGTAGTGTATATAAAGCTTTTCAGTAGTGTATATAAAAGCTTTTTAGTAGTGTGTGTGAGAGCTTTTCAGTAGTGTATATAAAAGCTTTTCAGTAGTGTATATAAAAGCTTTTTTAGTAGTGTGTGTGAGAGCTTTTCAGTAGTGTATATAAAGCTTTTCAGTAGTGTATATAAAAGCTTTTTAGTAGTGTGTGTGAGAGCTTTTCAGTAGTGTATATAAAAGCTTTTCAGTAGTGTATATAAAAGCTTTTTTAGTAGTGTGTGTGAGAGCTTTTCAGTAGTGTATATAAAAGCTTTTCAGTAGTGTATATAAAAGCTTTTTTAGTAGTGTGTGTGAGAGCTTTTCAGTAGTGTATATGAAAGCTTTTCAGTAGTGTATATAAAAGCTTTTCAGTAGTGTATATAAAAGCTTTTTTAGTAGTGTGTGTGAGAGCTTTTCAGTAGTGTATATAAAAGCTTTTTTAGTAGTGTGTGTGAGAGCTTTTCAGTAGTGTTTATGAAAGCTTTTCAGTAGTGTTTATGAAAGCTTTTCAGTAGTGTATGTAAAAGCTTTTCAGTAGTGTATATGAAAGCTTTTCAGTAGTGTATATAAAAGCTTTTCAGTAGTGTATATGAAAGCTTTTCAGTTGTGTATATGAAAGCTTTTCAGTAGTGTATATGAAAGCTTTTCAGTAGTGTATATGAAAGGTAAAGCTTTTCACCAGTTTATATGAACAGTTCTCACTACTTTGTATGAGAACGTTTGAGTAGGTTATATAAGAGGTAAATGTTTTCACTAGTTTATGTGAGAGCTTTTCACTAGTGTTTATGCACGGTTTTCACTATATTATATGGAAGAGTTTAATTTAACATGTGTATATGGAAGTTAATTTTGATATATGTCCCTGGGGGCACCCCATACAATAACCCCTATTTCGTCACTTATTTTAGAGCCCAAATAAGCGACTTCACTTTCAGAAACCTGCCCAAAAAAAACGCAACCCGTGACTCATGAAATTTAGAAGCGCTTTTAGAAAAAAGAAGCCCAATGTCGCATGAAATAAACAGTCTTTGGAAACAGTGAGCGCAGGTCTGTTTTGCTACAGTTTTCTAGCACTCTTGAAACTACGGAAAGTGCCGAGGGTAAAAGAAACACAGTCTGGAGAGCGCGGCGGGGGGAAAAACATTAGGGAACGGTGTGTGTGTTTTGACGCGCGATTAACGGCGACAAAAAAATTGTCGGCGTTAAAATGGGTTTACGTTAACGCCGTTAATAACGCGTTTAACTGACAGCACTAATATATATATATATATATATATATATATATATATATATATATATATATATATATATATATATATATATATATATTCTGTGGACTGAAAAGACAAAAGTGGAACTTTTTGAAAGTTGTGGGTTCCATTAAATCTCATGTAAAACCAACAAAGCCTTTATGAAAAAAGTTGTTATACTGAGAGTCATACATGGTGTTGCCAGTATTATGGTTTAGGGTTGCTTTACTGCTGCAGGGCCTGGAAGACTTGCCATAACTGAAAGGAACCATAAATAGTGTTCCTTCCCAGAAAGTCCTGACGCCCACACTCACCTAGGTTATGCAGCGGAAAAACGATCCAAAGCGCACCAACAACTCCACGTGATATGACTCAAGTAAAACATAAATGACAAGTTCCAATCTGACTTATATACGTATTACAGTGTCCCTTAAACATGTGGTTCCTAGCTGGAAACCCCTCCAATGTGGTTGAATTAAAACAATTCTGCAAAGAAGAGTGGGCCAACATTCCTCCACGGTGATGTAAAAGACTCATAACCAGTAATCACAAATGCTTAACGGCAGTTGTGCCCGTCAAGTTGTCTCGGATATTCAAATTTGTTCCATTAAGGTGTGACAAAAAACTGACAAAAACAGAAGAAATTGCTGAGGGGGTGGGGTGTGCTCTTTCATGGCGCTATAGACTTTCATTCATGTAGATTATTTCAGTTTAATGTAGCTCATTAATGCTACAGCACCATGGCTCTGAATAAAGAGAAGTGTTCTAAGAAAGGAAGTCATTCAGCAGCTGTTAAATCTTCATATTGTTTAACATTTTTAACCAAAATAACAGCTAATCAGTTGCATTTCGCCAGAATCAGAAATACTTGAGTGTTTTTAAACCCCTTTCACTCTAAATTGAAATGTCCTTCACCTTATAGATTGTGTTAATGAGTAAGTGAGCGACTGGCTGGAACGTGATTGAGGCGCAGTTTGCAGATGAGGTCCAGTAATGAGCTGCGGGTGACCCTGCGATGGTCCCTGCCAGGTGGCAGCTCCGACATCTGTGGATTATTTCGTTGCCTCATCACTATGACAGTTTAGAGCTGCTGAAGATGGACTCCACTGTCAAGTGAGATGCTTTATTACCCCAGAAGGGCACCAAGGGAAGTTCGGCCAGCCAAGTCTGTTCAGTTGGAAAAGCCCCGCCTGGTGTTGATTTGTAAGCACTTACAATAAATGAGATCTTAAAGTCTCGATCAGCAGTAGGATACACAAAGGGAAATTAAATCACATGTGGCTTAATTCTTAATGTGGGCAAAACGAATCAAATAAATAGTCAAAATTTAGAATATTTTCCTTCTTTTATAGCCAGATTATAGTCTGCAGGATCAGAAAATGCAGTTTTTGTTGAAAAAAGAAATATGCTGCATGGCATACAATAAAGCATCAACAGTGAAGTACTTGATTATCTGATTGCCAGCATATTTTACTCAAACGTTTGGATGTAAACTGGACATTGGAGTAGGTGTCGCAGATGCAGAATTAACTTTGTCCACCAGGGTTTGTTGGGAGGTGCTAAAGCCCTTAAATGATTTCAAAAACCTAATTCTTTCAAACTATTTCATTAAAATTAATCCTGATAAGATCCAGATGTCCAAATTCTGCCTAATTGTTGTTTTTATGCTTCATTTTTATGTTGTTGTTTTTATCCGTTTGTCATTGTAGCATTTTGAGGTTTGATGACCAATGTAAAGTGCATTATAAATAAAATGTATTATTATTATTATTATTGCTTTTGTCATGTTAGCCACATAATTGAGTTTTGTTGTTTAACTGTTGTGAAAATGATTCTAAAAATTGTGGGTATCTTCAAATTTAAAATAGCTTTTTTTTCTGTTTATTTTATTATTATTTTTTTAAGAAGATTTTATGTGCTAGACAGACACAAAGTAGTGTATAATTCTGAACCAGGACATGATATGTTATTTTATTGCAAATAAAAAACTGAAAAATGTGGTGGGGTTATGTATTCAGCCAAGTATTCCTTTTTCTCGGATGTCCCTAAATACATAAAATGCAATCATCTGCCCTTACAACTCATCTAGTAAAGAGAGCGGACCTGTGTGTGAATTCATCTCAGTACATAACATTCTCACTGTCAAAAACCAGACCATACTCACACGTATAACCAGCATTGCTGGAAAAATCATTGATCTGCCAACACCCAACCTGTCTGAACTCAGTTACAAGCAGGGCTTTGAACCGGTTCAAGGAACGAAAACGAAAACCGGGAACTTTTTGTATTTTACAGGGAACAGAAACGAAAACGGAAACGTTATTATTTTTTATGTTCTGGAACTGGAACACTTATTTAAAAATAATGGTAACCGGTTAATACCGGTTTTATTTCGTTCCTCAAAGTTTCGTTGCCTAATTAACTAAAAAAATATATATATATTTTCCTGCGCACGTTACCATGACGGCTGAGGTTCACTTCCTGTGTGACATCACATCACACATTCGCTAACTCAATGGAGCGAGAGCGGTGTCACCACTAGAGCTACACATCTTAAATAAGAGGTAAATTACGATCAGTGACGGACTGGACGGTCTGGCATTCGGCATGATCGTCGGGTGTGCGCCGCCCCTTTCACCCTGTTCATTGTAGGCCTACATTATCTCTCGGCCCACTAATAAGCCAAATGCAGGGTTTCCCGCAGCGCTGTCTTGGCGAGGCGGCCGCCTCGCCAAACTCACGCTACCGCCTCGCCAACATTCCAAAAAAAAAAAAACCACAAAAAAAACCAAACAAACAAACGAACTCGATTTGCTGCATATTTATTTGACGTTAACACGCGTTTTTTTGTTGCTGCTGTCGCGCGTGCATATACTGAATGGCAGGGAAAAAACACATGGATACGCCCCCCCCCTCGGTCCGCACAAAACTTGTCGTCTCCCCCCCCCCCCCCCCCCAACGCACCTCCTCGCTTTAAGCAAATTCCTGCGGGAAACACTGAAATGCCTCTTGGTTTAGTTTTCATGCATATTAAAGTTAGAGTTCAACACCAATGGGGCTACAAACTTGCGTGTTATTTCCGTGCATGTGAAGTTATATCTTTGTGTTGCGGGCACGTGCACCCGCGTGCATGCGCGTCCCCATGTGGGCCGCTGGTTGGTGAAAATGCCAGGGCCGTTTTTTAATCTCAGTCCGTCACTGATTACGATCCATCGTTAAGTAAAACGCTCATTCCAAACAGCTGACAGGAACGAAATTAACCGTTCCGGGAACAGTTTTTTTAGTTCTAACCGGTTCGGGAACGTCAATTTATTGGTGGAACTCATAACCGGAAACGTTATAATTCCGTTTCTGTTCGGAACGAACCGATTGGAGAAAAAAATCGGTTCAAAGCCCTGGTTACAAGGCCATCACACACGTCAGAATCTCAATAACGCAGGACTCTACTCATCCACCACTACAGGAATGCAAAATCTCATTGAGCTCAGGACGCAGTTATGGGACATTAAGGTGAGGGAGGGCTCGTTTTGGAAAGAGCCTGATGCCTGCAGTCATTGGCGTCCTAAACAACAAGCCCCAGCGAGGCTGCCATGTATTGACATGTTGTGTCCTGTGCAGTATTTTTATGATGTATTGTGTATGGTGGAGTTATGTTGTGTTCTGTGCTGTATTGTTACTACCTTCTGGTGATGGGAGTCCAGGGGCTGAAAAGAATTTCCCATTGAGACAGTAAAGTCTAAATGCAAATGACCAAGGAAGAAGACCAAATAACGCAGCAGGCAGTTCAGGGAGTAAGTTTGGAAGAGATTTATACTTGGATTATTATTTTATTTTATTGTATGTGATAACTACAACCCTGCCAAGACATGGCCGTCCACCTAAACTTGATAGACCTGGTAAGTAGAGCTTTAATCATAAAAGCAGCCCAGAGGTTCATGCTAACTCTGGAGGAGCTGCCGATATCCACAGCTCAGGTGGGAGAATGTTTTGACAGGGTAATTATTAGTTGTGCACTCCCCAAATGTTTTCTTATGAAAGAGTAGTAAGAAGAAAGCCACAGTTTAAAGAAAGCCATATGACGCCAAGTTTGCCACAAGCCATTTAGAGGACACACCAAACATGTCACAAGGTGCTCTGGTCACAAGAGACCTAACAGGCACTTTATTGCCAGTGTGCAAAATGCTATGCAGGACAAAATAGCACTATATATAAAACATATGTGGTACATGGTGGAAGCTAGCGGCTGAAAAAGACTTAACACAGGGGCGAAGATTCATCTTTCAGTATGATGACAATCCTAGATGTGCAGCCAGAGCCAGAATGGAATAAATGAAATTATAGGTATGTGTTAGAAAGTCCTGACCTAAATCAGCTGAGAATCTGTGGCAAGGCTTGAACTGTGGCAGAAATATGAACATTTCTGCAGCAGGCGACTTCTAAATTTGAAGATCTCTCATAGTATTAATATATTATATTTTTACCTCAAAGTCCACATATTTCATTGAATATTAATGATGTCATATCTGGCTTTTAAATCGAATCAAGGTCTACAAACTGTGAAACTAATACTTGACGTATAAACCATTAGACACCAATGTAAAGTATTGCCACTGACCATCTTGTCGAGGTCCCTCTGGAGGTTGTTCTTCTCCATGTGGATCTTCTCGTAGGCCTGGATCACATCCTCCAGCTGCTCCTCCCTCTCCTTTCTCTTCTGGAGCTGAAGAGAGGCAGATAAAAAGCTGAAAAACACGTGTGTGCACACATACAGACAAAAACAAGTTGACACATTTTCCACTTCTGAGTTTTCAAACTTCGCCACAAAGGAAAAAGATGGGAAAACTTCTATTGTGAGAGTCATTAAATGTGTCCCTCAAGATGATGTTTTGTAACCGAGTGAAATTAGGACACTGAAATTCTAAGACGTCAGCATGCACTTCCCCCAATCTCACAAGCATATAAAAAAAGGACACATTTGATGTCTTGGCGGTTTAGTCTTCTTACTGTGTGGCATTATGTATGTCAGAGTGAGACACAATTTTATTTGGAAGAGCTGAGAGACTGAGTGAAATTAGGAGATTTTCAAAGGAGGCGAGGGAATAAAGCTTATCTAACCATGAGGAAAGGAAATATGGTCACTTTCATGCCTGTGCAAATTCTGAGTTATCCGGGTCATCGCAACAGCCAGCAGGCTTAAATCGGAGGCAACCGGACTTTTGTTCAGTACTGGTCACTTTCAGACAACAGAGCGGGGGCATCAATAAGGGGCTGCAATAAACAGAGAGGTACTCTGCCTGCCGAAGCCCAGAGGAATGTTCCATTTGTCGATCGAAACGTGTGGTGAAAACTGGTACTGGCTAATGGAAAGCTTTGGGAAAGATTACAGCAGTATTTTATTGGGTTTTGATGTGATAGACCAACAAAGTAAAAAATTTGAAATGTGTAAGATTCATCTGGTGTAGAGCTCCTATTACTCTATTACCCCTAAATATAATCACCTAAATAAAATTTCCTTAGTTAGTAGAACCAGCCCATCTGTGAATAATTCAATGTTCTTAGTCAGTTACATGCATCACCCCCATAGTGACACATGGCAAATGGCTTGTACTTGAATAGTGCTTTAACTAGTTTGAAGACCCCAAAGTGCTTTACATTGCAATCAGTCATTCACCCATTCACACACCTGGGGCAGACTGACTAAACCATTCATCGGCGCCACTGGGTGTTCTCACCACCGGCAGCAGGTAATTTGGGTGAAGTGTCTTACCAAAAGACACAGCGACTGAGACAGTAGGAGCAGGGGATCGAACCGGCAACCCACCAATTGCTGCCACCACATGGTGGTCGACTTCTAAATTTGGTGGTCATTGAAACAAAATCTGGTCCGTTGATAAGAAGGTGGATGGTGCTAAAACAGGATGGTACAATATAGTTTAGAAGACTCCAGACTGAGGCAGGGGTCAACACATCCAGAGCTACAGTAGAACGGTTTAGATCAAAGCATATTCATGTGTCAGGATGGCCCAGTCAAAGTCCAGACCTAAGTCCAGTTGAAAATATGTGGCAAGACCTAAAAAATGAAGTTAGCAGAAACTCTCCGTCAAATCTGACTGAGCTTGAGCTGCTTTGCAAATAAGAAGCTTGCAATGTTGTCCAAAGCTGGTAGAGACATGCCCCCAAAAGGCTTGAAGCTGTATTAACCCAGAGGGGCTGAATAGAAATGTGTGCCACGCTCTTCAGATTTTTCCATGAAGTGTTTTTCCCTCAACTTCAGAACTATGTACTACTTGGAGTTAGTAATAATAGTAATAATAATAGTAATAGTCATCTTTATTGTCATTGAAACATACATTACAATGAAATTTGTTCTCTGCTTTTAACCCATCCCCTTGGGGAGCAGTGGGCTGCCATGTGCGGCGCCCGGGGAGCAATCTGGGGTTAAGGGTCTTGCTCAAGGACCCAGAGTGCAGGCTGTGGGGATCGAACAAGGTACTTGCATCCTTCTCTGAGTGCAAGCGCGCTGCTCTAACCACTCGGCCACGACCCCGCCCGCTAGTCACTTGACCACGCAATAAAATACATTAACATTTGAGGCTGTAACCAGACAAAATGTAAAAATGGTTAAATGCATTGCAAAGATAGATGGAAAAAGGAAAAAGACTGTTCAATTAAAACAATAACAGCAAAGAAATAAAAAACAACACATAATTCAATTTCAGAAACACAATCTTAGGGTACTAGTTGCCATTAAAAGCCAGCCTAAATAAATAGGTTCTGAGGTTTGATTTTGAAAGACTTAGACCACTGATGAAGCTTAGATCCACAAGGAGCTAGTTCTAGAGTCTGGTTGCTACCATTGATAAAGCCCAATCAGCCCAGTGTTTTGACCGTGGTGAACCTAATAACTAATTTGAAAACCTTAAAAACCTTTTAAGATTTACCAAACAAAAGCTTGGTAATTCATACGAATATTGTGGGGCCAGGCCATTAAGTGCTTTAAATAATAACCAATAAATGCTTAAAATCTATTCTGGAGTGGACAGGAAGCAAATGTAAAGAGTAGAGTGGAGGGGTGATACTATCACGTTTGGAGGTGTTGGTTGAGCCACTGTTTGATAACAGTGATGCAGTTAAGGAGGCGGAGGCGAATATTACTGTGAAGTGGCTTCAAGGATCGGTAAATCTGTAAATCATCAGCATAACAATGAAAGGACTGCTCGTGGTGAGTCATTACTGAACCAAGAGCTTTTGACCTTCACACACATACACTATGAACAGATTTTCAAAAGAAGTTAGGCATGTGGCTTTGAATTTATCTTGGATTTTCTCAAATCTACCAAAAAGATCAAAGTGGTCTCAGATATAGTATCTGTACACCCCCACTAATCTGGTTTATTCACATGTTGATTTGAGAAAAAGTTGCGAGTATTTGGAGGTAATCCTGTCTCTTCATCATTCAACAGACGAAGCCACTGCCAGCAGAACAGCCCCACAGCATAATGCCTCCCTCACCATGACAGCTGGTGCCGTGTTCTTAGGTCTGAAAGCCCTGCCATGACTCCTTCAAACATTGTTCTTACTATTGTGGCTAAATAGTTTAATCTGTCTCGCCTGACCATAAAACAGTTCTCAAGAAGATGTTTGGCTCGTCCATGTGGGCTGCTGAAAATGTCAGTACATGTTGAAGGCGTAGATTTCATGATCATTAGCCTCTTGCTTGGAGGGACCATCTCAGTCCATATTGATGGTAAACTAGTTTCACTGCAGACAGTGACGCTGATGTCCTATCATCTTCCAGTTCATGACAGCCTTGAGCCTTGGCATATAGCTTCTATTTTTGGCAAGTGAAATAAAAATGAGTGTTCAATCAACAAGTCTGGGTTTGGCATCAGACCAAAGAACGGCACTTGCCTGTCTGCTCTGTGTCAAGGGTGCTGTGATGTTAGACTGTTTCTCAGGAGCTGGGCTCTGCCCCTTTGTTGCCCTGAAAGGAACTCTTAAGGCTTCAGAATATCAACACATTTTGGATACATTTTTTTAACTTCGTGGTAACAGTTTGGGGATAGTGCCTTCCTATTCCATCTTGACTGTGCACCAGTGCACAAAGCAAGGTCCATAAAGACATGGATGAGGGAGTTTGGTGTGGAAGAATGTGACTGGGTCCTGGCATCAACTCGATAGAACATCTTTGGGATGGATTAAAACAGAGACTGAGAGCCAGGCCTTCACTTCCAACATCAGTGTATGACCCCATATGACAAATTCCCGTAAACATTCACCTAAATCTTGTGGAAAGGCTTCGTAGAAGACCTGAAGCTGAAAAGGGGGGACAAACATCACATTCAACCATATAGATTGAGAATAGGATGTCACCCAACTTCATATATGTGTGAAGGCACATGAGTGAATACAGTATAACCTGTATACTGGTTTTATATTGAGATTCTCTACACCGTATTGGTTGGGTTTCCAAAGAGCACTCTCCAGTGAGCCATGTCAGTCTGAATGTCAGGTGTCAGATACCTCTTTTAAACCATTTCCTCACTCTTTTGCAGTGTTCTTTTTTTTTTTTTTACCACTGCTATTGCCAGTTTCACCACGGCCTTCCTGTGTGAGACGCCTGGCATGTCCCCGTGCCCTCATTCCCACAGTTGTGAGAGCACTGGAGTTATAGCTGAGCAGAAAAACACTCAAAGCCCCTCCCTGACATGTGTGTGAATGAAGCACGCACGTATGCACGCTCTTCATCTTTTGCTCTCACTTTAACTTTTCCAAAGACATGTCCTCCAAAGTAAAGTGTAATGCATCTCAAAGAACATCAGTCAGGAGGTCCAGAACATTGACCTGAAGCTCCAGGGTTGCACTTCATTCTTGGACAGTTTCCCAAAGACATTCAGTCGTATCCATTTGTCGTAATTTTTTGCCCAGACAGCAGCTGGAGCAGCTTAATTAGCTCTGGACATTTCTTGACCTAAATTGAGATGTAATTAAATTAGTTTTTAATGAAAAAAGGATTTCCTCTGAATGGGTCCTCTGGGAAAAAAATACTTTAGTGTGATAAAGGGTTTATTTTAGTCACAGTATTAAAAAAAGAATATGTGTTAAATTGGATTTCTTTTCCCCTTGTTTTATTTCCTGATCTGGGTTTGTACCTCATGGGTCAGGACGTTGACTCTCTGGTGCAGGCTGCCATTTTCTGACTGCAGCAGCGCTGTGTCTTTACTCTCGAAGGAGCAGTAGGAGTTGGTGTCCTCCCCAAACTCGCTAATCATCGGGAACTGCACAAACAAGGCAAATCAAACAGAGAGAGAGAGAGAGAGAGAGAGAGAGAAACACATTTTTAAAAACATATTGCTGAAGAGTACAGTGCTGATTGTTCTGCCATGTTCAAGTTTTACATTCTTGAATGACCAAAGATAAACTTTAAGGGTTAATTCTGCTTGTTTAATGTTGATCCTTTTTGACTGAAAACTATTGAGATAGTATGTGGACTTTTCATCAGCGGTTACCCTGAGCAGATGTTATAATTTCAGACCTTTTAAGAATAAGGATTTCCAATGAAAATAAATAAAGGGCCTAATTGGCCCCAAATAAAAGCATACATTTACATTGTATTGCTTTATATCACTTATCCTGCCGTTGAAAAAAAAAAACATAGATTTTTAAACCGCTTGAGCCTTTTTCACATTTTTTAACATTGCAGTTCATCCCCCCAATGTCAATACTTTGGGGAATTACCTTTTATTACAATTAGGGCTGCAAGTCTTCTGGGGCACGTCTCTACCAGCTTTTCACATCAAAAGACAAAATATTTGCCCATTTTTCTTTGCACAATAGCTCAAGCTCTGTCCGATTAGGTGGAGATCATCTGTGAACACCAATCTCCCAGTCAGAGATTCTTAATTGGAGCATGAACATGCTTGATCCAAATCATTCCACTGAAGCTCTGGCTGCATGTTAAGGCTCCTGCTGGAAGGAGACCCTCCACCCCACTCCTAAGCCTCTTACAGAGGTTCTTCTAGGATTCTCATGTATTTAGCTTCATCCCTTTTCATATTAACCTTCAGCAGATTTTCTGTCTGGAGAAAAGCATCCCCTTAGCATAATGTGCCAACATATTTCAACTTGGGTATGATCTGTTCAAATATATCTCTTTTAGTGTCCCTCATTGTTTTTTGTCTTTTTTGTATTTTCTCCTACTTGTCCTCTGATTTACGTGGTTGTTTTATCCAGTACAATTTGAGGAACAACATTTAAAGTTCAGAAAATAATCAAATAATCAGTTTGATTAAATGTCTGAACAGATAGAGTATAGAAAGTGTAGGTTAAGCATGTTTTGAATAGGATGTGCTTGATTAAGGTGTAGACCAAGCGTCAGAACATGTCTGCTTTGCAGGAATGGATCGTTTTCGTACCGAAAGAGGCCAAACAGAACAGTTCACAGCATCACACTGCCTCCACTAGCTTGCCATCTTTTCATAATGGATACCAGTGCCATGTGTTCCCTGGGTAAGGGACACACGTGGACCCGGTCTTCCATGTGATGGAAAAGAAAACAGGATTAGTCAGACCAGGAAACCTTATTTCCTGGTCCAGTTGTGATCCTGTGACAGAAGTCAACATGGGTGCCCTGACTGTTCTGTAGCTATGATGCCCCATGTGCAACAAACTGCAGTGCCCTGTGTATTCTGTCACCCTTCTATCAGTACCAGCATGAACTTCAGCAATTTGAGCTACAGTAGCACAGACAAGTCAACACTCCCCACGAGTAGCAATGACCCCAATGCTGGTTTACCACTGTTTTTCTTTCCTTGGACCAACTCACATAGATACTGGTCATGCAGACTTGTAACACTTTACATGAGCTGCAGTTTTGGAGATGCTCTAGTCTCACCCAATCATGCAATCATAGTTTGCCCCTTGCCAAACTCACTCAAATCCTTATGTCTGATGATTTTTCTTGGTTCTACAACATCAACTTTGAGGAAGAAACGTTCCCTTGATGCTTAATATATGCTAGCCACACAGCACATGGCATAATGAAGAGATAATCAGTGCTATTCACTTCACCTGTCAGTGGTCATTATGCTATGCCTGATTAGTGTTAATGTATCTGAAGTGTCATGGAAACTGTTGAACTAATAATTGTGAA
The DNA here is from genome assembly GCA_037039145.1 of Fundulus diaphanus. Lineage (NCBI taxonomy): Eukaryota > Metazoa > Chordata > Actinopteri > Cyprinodontiformes > Fundulidae > Fundulus > Fundulus diaphanus. Next base: position 22,261,519 of record CM073143.1, on the reverse strand, counting down.
AGAAAAAGATCAGAGCTGCCACAAATTAAACTAACTGCGATGTTAAAAGCGCCTTTAATCCAGAGGTGGAATAGAGATGAATGAATATTTTGAACTCAAAGTTGCAATAATTTTGTGTGAATCATAATGTGCAACAACGACCTACATACCTGACTCCTCGTGGACTCAAAGTAAAGGGGGCACAGCAGGCATCCAAAGCCTAAATCAGATGTCTAATTTTTAAGACTTAATATACCCAACTTTAACCTAGATGCCCGTGGGCAGTAAAAAGTGCATAATACAAGTTTTTAACTTTCCTATTTTTTATTTTATTTTCCATACATGCCCTTACAATTGCCTGACGTGTAAAATGAGCTATCCTCTATTTACCGCAGTTGCCTCTAGAGGCTGGATTAGTCAGTTTATGAGAGAGGGATTTGGGTTGAATCATCTGGGTGTGCGCATGGGTGCGATGCACTGCGCTCATTTTCACCTGGCTACTTTGTTGAGTCTCCGCCGTAATTGATGCATTAGTGAGAGACTTCGGGCTAACTTCAATATTTCTACTTCTCTTACCTCAGAAGACATTACGCCTCTAAACAAAAGACCTGTGCAGTCGCAGCGGCAGATGCTTTTCCTCTTCTCCCATGCAAATGCACAACACTGGTGTCGTTTCATCTTTTCGCCAGAGGGGGCAAAGTTGTGCGAAAATCCTGGAGGTTACGCTATGCTGCTTTAAGCTTGGATGCATGTTGGTAGGTACTAGACTGAAAACATCAGAAAAGTCTACAGAACGACTTTTAAAGCCCTCCAAAAAGCCTGGTGAACCATGAATGAAAACCAGTTTTAATGATTACAACAAAGTGATTAATGACTTTAGAGTTTTGCACTGTTCTCTGCATAGTTAAAGACTTGTATTTGACACATTAAAGATCTTTATAACTTGAATTTGTGTTTTATTGACTGCAAACCTGTTCATCATATGGATAAACCTGTGTAGGAGCAGCAGCCTATCTTATCCTAAATCACTTCTGAAAAGTTTTAGTTTACAATTAAATCAATGAAAAGTGCAATTAAGCAGAGTGAAAGTTCAATTGTGGACTATCAGTTGAGGGCTGAAGCAGATTAAATGTAATTTTAGATCTAACCTTTAAACGTTTTTACGGTTACAAAAGCAAACTCTGGTTGTTAGCAGAGAGTTGTGTTCCAGGCATGCTGGTTATATAACTCAGTGGCGTTCAACCTAAATGAACACATTTCCATTTAGAGTGCCTACCATAAGGGCTTTTCATTTTCTCTGTGAAGTCGTTGCGTCGCTGATGCAATGTCTATTTGGGGAGAAAACAACCCTTTTCCATTTAGAAGAGCATCTCTCTGTGCTCGGTTTAACCGTAAATGGGGTAAACATGTGCAGTCGCCCACCCCCCTCCCCAAGGGCCAGAGATTCCTGACAGCGCTGAGATTCAAGAACTCTGAACTGGAGAGCAGCTTCTCTTCAGCCCATGTTCAAAGCAGCAAGAAGGGTTCCCGTCCATCATAGCAGCAGCTGCGCTCTGGAGCTTCTTTTCTAACAGGGTTGTTTGAGGCCGGGCATGTTGGCGGAAATTATTCTCTTTGTGTAATCCGGAATAATGTTTAAACATGAGCTGTAAGAAAGAACATAGTTTCTACAGAATACAGGCAGGATGCATAAAGATTTAGGTTAATCCATCCATCTATCCATTTTATATCAGAAATATTAAATAATGGGGCTTTTTCTCCCAAAAAGGGAGCAAAAGGCAAATTTCTAATGATGACTTCAAGTACAATCATTATCATTGACTATTAATGTCTTTTGTAAGAGTATTTCTTCTTTTCCTGACTGGCTTGATCACACCAACTGGCTCCACTCTGTTGAGCTGTTATGTTCCCTCAATCTACTGCCAAGTCCCTTTTGAAAGAGCCTGCCTTGTTTAAAAATCCTTCCCAACAATGACTTCCCAGATGATTTTATGTAACAAACCATCTGGAGCGTCAGGAAAAGAAACGATGGAGCCAAACCTCACATTTAGGTACATCTGAGCCTGAGAATCTTACCATTTTAATAACTGTGCTCATTCAGTTTCACTTAGGGTATTAAGTTATTTAAATCCATTATTAAATATAGCAACAGTTCCTGATAATTAATATTTGGCAGCAGGGCTATATTTTGGGACCTCTTTTCTGTTCTGTTTGGAAAAGTAAAGCCTTCAGCAACGTCTGCCGCTAAGTTTGGAGCGCAGAAGACAGAAGCATTAGTGACAACACGCCAAGCACAACACGGATTAATCCAGACAGTCAGATAGTAGGAGCTGGTGTGGAGGTGGGTTACAAAGCACCTTGCAGGTAGGCAGGCTAATGCACGAGGTGCAGACACTGCCAATCTGTCTACTGGTGAGCGCAGTCAAGGTCAGCTCAGTTCATGGTCCAGTAACCCATTCTTACTTCAGTCAATCACTTCGAGGTAAAAAGTAATTTTAGGATCAAGATAACTAGAGCTTTGACGTGTAAAAGTCAACGTGGCAACAGATCTCTCACTTCTTCTGTAAACTGACTGTAAACTGTAGCACCACCTTGTTTAGGCAGGGCTTATCATCCATGTGAAAAATTCAGACTCGGGACCAAGGTTGCCCTTTAAAACATGTATTTTTTTTTCTGAATCTCACCAAAAAAAACCACCATAGAAAAAGAAGCAAAAATCTCCAAGCATGGAACTCTTCATGCATGTCTCTTCATGCATGAACTACTGGAACAGCATGTTTGAATAATAAAATAAGAAAGTTTGTTGTTCCACAGTCATCCCAATACAGCAACAAGGCTTTTCACTAACACTAAAAAGAGACAACCCATCAATTGTCATGGTGTCTTTGCAGAGGCTGCCCATGCTAAGTACAGAATTATTCATACCCCCAGCAAATATAGATTTAAAATGTACTTTTATTCAACCAAGAGGTTTGTTTCTGACAGAAAATAAGATGCATCTCTCTAACGACAACAAAACAATGTAAAAGGATTATTAGTTTTTAAGAAAATTATCTTTTTCAGTCTACATTTAACCAAATATGACATATTGAAAATGTTAATAATAAATTAAATCTGTATTGCTATTATCACTCAACCCCGTTTTGTAACTGCTGAGCAGCTTTTTGCATGTTTCCACTTGGAAAGGCCTAATTTCTTCAATTCAATTTTAATTCAGGTTGCCAATTCACAACACATGTCATTTACAGAGTCAATTAATTCAAATCATTCAGACCGACTGGTTAAAAAGTTTTCTTCTTAAGGAAACCAAGCAGATTGCATCGACTCTGACTTGCAGCGTTCACTCCTCCTGGTAATTTCCGTCACCCTAATCTTTAGCTCCTTCCACAGATTCTGCCAGGGTATGAGTAATTTTAGGTTTATGTGTACATTTAAGAATCCTTTTAAAGTAGCGCTCCTTACTTTTAAATTCCTTTTGTGTTGTGACCTCTCAGAGCCTCGTAGCCCTTGTTGTAGTCTGCGATCCTCTGATCAGATAAAGTTAGTGGTGTGTTACTTAAAAAACAGATCTTTTAAAGCCAGTATGGAACAGGTTGCCTCAATCTTTGCAATGCTTGATTCTGTCAAATATTTTGCAGAGCTAGACTTTTTTGTTTTCGACATGCTTTCAAATAATACTCGATTTTATAACTTGTTTACTTTGTTTTATCACAAAATGTTTTTTTTTTAGTTTTCCTCCATCATGTATGTTTTTATTTGTCTTTTTTATCTCTTCCTCTGTATTTTTGAGCTTTTGTGAAGCTCTATGGGGTTTTTCACCTATCAAAGGTGCTATTTGTAAATGCATTTTCCTTACCAACTGCCCTGGGTTGCTACCATCTCATTGCGGGCTTTGCTGTTTGTGTTAACAAGCAATTGATATTTATTTATTCAATTATCGGCAGAGCTCCTCGGCTCTGACTGCTGTCTGACCGGCATGCTTGCTGGTGGAGATGAGACTTGGTGGTTAGATTACACAGCAGGTGAGGCAGAAATCCTTCTAGTGATGGCTGAATTGGCATGCAGACTGAACCGCGCCAGTGTGAAGGAATGAGCATAAAGTAATGACGTGGGAGGACAGAAAACAAGGAAAAATGGGAAAAGCAGTTGAAAAAAGGGGCCACAACGGAGGAGGAAAGTGCTGCAAGACACTAAAAAGGATAAAGCACGAGGGAATATAGGAACATAATGATGTGAACAGCGAGGGGGAGAGATAAATTGTTGAAATTAGGAACAAAGGAGGATTAGAAGGAAAAAAAGAAGTACACGCTTAGATATTTCACTAATCATTAGTCTTTTTCTAGGAATTATACAAGAACACCAGACATTTTCCTCTTAGATTCTGTTTCCTATTTTTCACTTTAAGGTTGTCAATGTAATCTACTGTATACAGAGTAGGTATAAGCAGAATCAAACGCCTCATGTTTGTTTCTCAGAAAACCAAAGAGATCAATGTGATTGAAATAAAAAAAAAGATTGCTTTGTTATTGTAGAATGTCAAATATGTGCAAATGAAGTTCAAGGAGGAGAGAGTCAGAACCCCTGGACGCTTCCAGCGAGCAACTGTTTCTGCAGGCTTCAGGCTGCCAAACTGCTGTTGACTCACTCACAGGTGGCCGTTTGCTCAGGGACCGCTCCCAGAGAGGCAGGTGTTGATTCTGCTGGAGCAGGTGCAGATGTTGGCCATTTGGAGTAGAAGTTGTCGCAAATGCAAACACGCCAATCCGACTCGTTTCTGTCCTTTAGGTTGCCATCTGCCACATTTTTTTTTCCTTTTTAATTTTTTTTTATCTACCTGCAAAATCCAGGATTAATTCTTTGTTTCCCGCTGCAAAAACCAGCTGACATGATTCCTCAAGCTTAAGAAGATGTTTTTTAAATGTCATTTTGTACATTAAAGGCAATGGAAAGTATAAAAGTAATGCCGAATTTTTTTTTTTTAATTTTTGGAAAAAGTTTTATTACAAAACACCAGAATGAGTATGAAAAATGGTCAAGAAAACTGACTCTTATCAAGGAAACACTGTTTTAAAATTGCACTTGGCAATTAACAAACAGCAGGGTTGGTTGGTTGGTTGGTTGGTTGGTTGGTTGGATGGATGGATGGATGGATGGATGGATGGATGGATGGATGGATGGATGGATGGATGGCATTCTCTAATCCTAAACTTTCAGAACTTATGTCGTCAGTATCCTCAGGTGCTCTCAGGGCTGTAGTTTTTACTTTGGAGTTGTAATTTGTTGAGCGACTGATAATAATTACATAAATCCTCAGTGGGGGAAGCAGCTTTTTCTGTATGATAAATTTCTGTGAAGATTTCCTACTACCAGAGCGCAGACTGAACTCTGAAAATGTTTTACAGAGAGTGTTTTGAAAACAACATTAGTCATGAATGCTCACCACTTCTTCCACTTTTATGCTAATATTGCATTTCTGCTATCTAATTTATTCTGCATTGCACAACCTTATGAGGTGTTAGTTTTCTTTCACTTTGTGTCTGAATTTCAAACTTCTTATTATGTCTTGTGTACCACTGATAGTCAAATCAGGGGAAAGACGTTGCAAACATGCTTGGACTGTTAATGGTATGATGTATGATAAACTGGATAAAACTACAAAACAATCATTTTGCGCATTAACCTTTTGTTATCCACATTTTCAAATCTAATTGAATGGCATTTGTGTGTTTTCTTCATCTAGAATAAAATGACCTTCAAAAAATGTTTTTTTCTTTTTGAAAGTCTCCACCACCTTAATAAAAACAGAAAACGGCTCAGTGGCTCTCTACCCCTTCCAATAAATTACAACAGCACAAATCAGAGGTCCTTCTTTCTGACACCAACAAGGGCAAAAACAGCTGTCTTGGTTGTTGTTGTTTTTTTTTTTTTTTAATAAGCCAACTGTTGGACCTGAACATGTTCTCACCTTGATCTCATAGATCTTCAGCTTCCTTTTGATGCTGGTGTTCTCTCGCTCCAGGCTGGCCAGTCTCGTTTTGATTTCCTGATAGGCGGAGATGAGGGTGAAGTGGGAAGCAGAGTACAGGTCGTCAGTCGGAAGGGGCGAGGTCCTCCACGCCATGCTGCCGCAGCCGTCCTCCTTCAGGCCTCCTGCGTCGCTGCCTCCTCCGCCCAGCAGCCCCAGCTCCCCTCCGCCGAAAAGAGACTGCATCGCTCCGGGCCTCAACCTGAAAGCAAACCAATATTGGGACATGAATTATTTAAGTACCAAATCTTTTCCATTCTTTTGAGCGCACCCTTCAAAAATACCAGAATTTTATAGTGCTGCCAGGCTGCATATTCTGAAAGCACCAATCAGCTGCTCACAAAAAAAATAAACCATTTGAATTTTGTAGCTTAGTTTATAAAATCTAAAACTGCTAATATAAAAAAATACAGAAGATAATGTTTAGGTTATATTTACGGTACTAGTTTTGATTGTAGTTGGCAGATAACTACATAGCAAAAGTCACTCAGTATACAGTCATATTCAGTAAATTACAATAATATTGAAAAGTTCAGTTATTTCAGTAACTCAGTTCACTTAGCAAAACACATTATTTAGATTATAACACAGACTGATGATATTTTATAGCCTTTATTTCTGTCGATCCACCTCCAACTAATAAAAACTCAGCATTAAGAATTAGAATATTGCATCAGACCAATAAACAAATAAAGAGTTTTCATGCAGAAATGGGGACTTAATGAAAACTATGTTTAATACTGGTTTAAAAGTTGTTGTGTTTTTTTCAAAATGTACTTTTAATCGGATAAACAAGCCTCTTAGAAGTGCACATTCTATTTTATTGAATATGAATATATAGCTCATTGTAGTTGTTTGAACTCACAACCTACAGGTTGCCAGAACACCACTCTCCCTATTTAGCCCGAGCTGGGCCCTTAATTGTGAGCACAGTGGGGATAAACGGCTATTAGCTGATAATCGCGCTACAGATGATTTCTACTGTTATACTATGCTATATGTCCAGATCATTATGGATATCCAGCATTATTTCTTTTCCAATAAAGATCTGATTTATTTTTTAAAGTGTGCCCTCATTTTTGTGAGCAGTGTATTTGCACAGAGGGCTGTGCAAAAGTTTGAAATTATTGCATGCTTGTTGGTGTGCAGCTCTTAAAAAAAACACAAAAAAACTTCACCTTCAGACTTATCTGACAAGCTGATGATAACGCTGATACTGTTGCTTTCTCCAAAGTAAGGCTGAAGCTGAAGGCAGAAGTGAAGTGTTGACCTAATAGACAAGCATGCACCCCTATTTATGCTTTTATGCTACATTCTCCACACTAGGAAAACAGCAGATTTTTCTGCACTGTACATTTTTGAAATAACCTATTTTTCTTCTTCTCGTCATGATCCGACCGTTGTATTTTTCATCTGCTGTGTTCGGTGCCTGTGAGATTGTTATTGTCCCTGTTGGTACGCTTTATCCACAGAGACTCCTTGCAGACCCCACATGGGCAGGTCCGGATGACGAACTCTATAGTGGACCAGTAGGTATGAATTGGGCTTTAGGGGCGGCTAGCGTGAATTGTTCATTGCAGCAGACTGCTGAGATCCTTTTGGTTGCAGCCAAAGCAGTAGTGGGATGGGATGCACATAGCAGCCGTGGTGCCAACAGTTTATCAATAACTTACTTGAAGGACCGCCAGCCCAATGTGGGTGTGATGGCATCTTTAACATTTGATTAAAGATGCCATGCCTGGTAGCAATACTTACATATACTTTCTTTTTCAATTTTGGCTGCATAGGTAGGCTAACTAATGCCTGAACAGAATCTGATATTTTAATCAGACTGATTAAAATATGAGTTGAGTCCATGCTCTCGTTCCATTTCACAGTACTTAAAAAAACATGAGCTTTGACAGCCTACTCTGAGTGGCATGATGAATGAGCCGGGTAGTTAGCCGATCCTGCTACATCACAGCTAACCAGCCTTCATGCCCCAAAGACGCTCAGCAATGCTTTCAAAAGTAACAAATGGCACCTGTGATATCACCTTCCTGTTGTAAAACGACCATAGATATGAAATGTGCACAAAATTCATACAGGATGTGGCAAGGGGCACTGAGATATGTCAGTTTAAGGACACAGAGGTAGTTACACAAGATGATTTTTGATGTATATTGGAATAGATGTCATCCTGACTCCCAGCTCTGCCTTGTGAGTCAGCGGTTGCCTACTGAGCTATTTTCATCTACTCCCTTCCTCCACTATGCTATTTTTCTTACATTTCTAAGAGTGAGGGGAATAAAGCCTCGGCCAATCCACATCTCTCTTTCGCGTCAGTTTAGGAGGATGATCCAACAGCACTCCCACCCGCTCAGGCGCACACACAAACTCACGGCTGTGCACACAAAGCCAAAATACAACAATAAGAGCTGGCTGGAATATATGTTCAAGCAGAAATGCCTGTTTGGCGAAAGAACCCACAGACACATGGGTAACCGTATGTCAAAAGTGGGAAAATGCAGGTTCATCTAAAAAGAATTCAGAACAGTGTGATAAAGTTCAAAATTTCTTTAAAAAAAATTGAAACATAAATCATATATCTTCATTACGCATAGAGTGAAATATGTCAAAACTTTATTTCATGTAATAAGAGTGATTATGGCTAAAATATAACGGAAACTCAAAATTCTGTGTATCAAAAAACATTGTTTACATATGATCAATAAAAAAGGATATTTTAAACAGAAATGTCAGGCAACTGAAAAATATGTTCATTTCTAAGCACTTAATACTTGGTTGGGCCTCCTTTTGCATGAATTACTTGATCAGTGCAGCGGGGCATGGAGGCAGTCAGCCTGTGGCCTTCAGATCATCTTATTTATTTTTATTAGATTCCAACTTTTTTCGTGGAAAGTGACGTACACAAGTTTCAGGCCCTATTTTGTGCGTATGCAGACTATATAAATGTAGCAACAGTTTTTTTTTCCCTGTAAGCTTCTTTTGTTAACTGCGTCCCTCAGCTTCCCTGCTCTCCTTCTGTCATAGCTGGTCCACATCTCCTCTGATTGCTAATCTGGTTTCTCTGTCATTTTCTCACTCTTTCCTCTGTGTTTAAGATCACTAGTTCTCTTTCCTCACTGCTGTATCCTTCCATTGCTCTATCCATTACCGTTTCGATTTGTTAATTTTAAACCGTTAATTTTCCTTCACACACTTAATCACAACAATAAAATGTAAATAGACTGAGCTTACACAATGGTTTTCCAGTCAATTAGAACTATTAAAATTATTTTTATTCAAGTCATGTTTACTCGTTTCACACTTTAACGTGTGGAGCAGGGAAGCTGGAATCAAACTTGCAACTTTCCAATTACCAGACAGCTGCTGTTGCTATTGAGCCCCGGCCACTCGCCATCTCCATCTTATTAAATCAGAAAATGATCTAAAAGTTGTTTTTTGTAATTTCGCTTGAATGAACCTTATAAAAGATATGAGTGATTTGTCAATGTATAATTTCTGTTCACTTTGAGGATCATGATTTACAGCTGATGAAAACATAAAATTCAGTTTTTTGGAACATTTGGACAATGCATGAAACCTAAAAAATAAAAAAAAATTGTGTATAGCGCTTTGTTTTTATCAGAGCCTACGCAATCATTGGGATGACTGCTAACTTGACAGTTGTCCAGCAGACAGTCTTTCACCAGACCAAAAGACATTACTAAAGAGTGCTGCATCCAAATATTTTCATAGAAAGTTGAAAGAAAGGGAAGATTTTGGTAGAAGAAGCTGCACAACGAACAGGGATAACTGTAGTCTGGAGAGGATTGTGAAAAAATCATTCAAGAGCTTCAAGGAGATTCACGAGGTCTGGATAGTGGCTGGAGACAGAGGTTCAATGCCACCACACACAGGCGCATGCAGGACATGTTCTACAAGTGTATGCCGGCCACTTGAGATGGCCAGCCGGATTGATAATCTGTAGCACTCTAGTTCTACACATTATCAATCTGGGACTGCTGCCACTGGATCTCTTTGGAGAAAGAAGGGAATTTCAGCAGAACTCCATGAGCATCGTCATAGCTCCGGTTCCGGTATAAGTCCCCCAATAAGCTAATATGCTTATTATATATATAGTTTATTAACTTTATATACCGTCTGTCTGTCTGTCTGTCTGTCTATCTATCTATTCAAAAGTCAATATTTAGCATAACCACCTTTTGCTACAATTATAGCTGTCTTTTAGGTTAGGTCAACCTGATTTGTGCATCTAGAAACTGGCATTTTTTTCTCTTTTGGATTGAAGAAGAAAAAAAAAAGGAAAAAAAGAGGAAAAAAAAGAGAAAAAAAAAAGAAACTGGCATTTTGCCCCTTCTTTTAGCAAAATAGCCCAACCTTAGTCAAGAGTCAACATTGTCGCTCTAGCTGTATATTTAGGTTTGTTAATCTTCTGGAAGGTGAACCTCCTTTATTTAGCTCCATCCATATTCTTACCAACTCTAACCAGTTTTCCTATATCTGCTACCCAGATCCCTCAGAAATGATGCTGCCACCATACCTTCCAACTTGAGTATGTGGTTGACGGTGATGTGCATTGTTAGTTTTCCTCCAAGCATAGCATTTCACAGTGTAGTTTGCATCTGATCAGACAAGTTTTTTTCTCTGGGATTTAACAGTGTTCTGTGAGAGATGTTCTATAACCTAACCCTGCTTTAAGGCAAGTTTATTTGTAAAGTGCTTTTCAGTAACAAGGCAATTCAAAATACTTTAAAACTTCTCCATAACTTTGTCCCTGACCTGTTTTCAGTGTTCCTTCGTACTGTTTGTTCCTGTTCTCCGACAATTTTCTGAGGTCTTCACAGAAAGGCTGGATTCATAAATAGATTAAGTTACACACAGGAGGGTTGTGTTTACTAATGGGGTACCGCGCACGTGACGTCACCGCCTCAACAGCAACGCCCCTTTTGCCGCTTAGGTAGGACAAACCGATAGAGAACGCACGTAGCAACCAGCAACAGAACCAGCGATATGACCGACTTTGCAGCCATTAAACTTTCCCAAAACGATGTCCCAGGCGCACGGTTTACTGGTCGCACTGTCGAAGAACACACCAACCTTCAGCTCAAACGATGGCTTGAGTGTCGAGGGCTTAAAAAGACCGGAAAACGGGCCGAGTTGATCGAACGGTAAGCTTTGTTTTGTTTTTTCCTGCGCGGCGGTCATGGCGTCATCGGCCGTTTTTTTGTTTGTTATCACCGTCCAGGGATCGGTATATGTTTAATGTTTGTCTCATTTGAAATGTTTTTGAGTAGGCTATCCTGGTAGCAGGGTATCATCATGTTAGCGCCTGCTACCATGATAGCCTATATGCTATCATGGTAGCAGGCATTTCATTATTAACATCTCGGCCACCAAAATAATCTTACCTGTTCACTACTTGATGTCGCTGGAATTGGGTCAGGATGTTCTTCGGTTGTGCCCTTTCCTCCGACAAAATCCTTGCTACATATGTAGGCCGACCGCACCGATGGACCAAGCGCACACACTTCTCCTTGGCACTCTTGAATTTCGGGAAAGTAATGAAGAAAACATCCTTCATATGCGGCCGATCAGCGTAACTCGAGTCGCTGTTGCACGTTCCATAGCAACAATGTTTATAAACAATGGTCTTAGATTTTGGAAAAAGCAGTCTTTTAAACAGTACAACCTAGGCTAACTCACGTCTCTTCTACAGCAAAACAGCGGCGGATTTGGGAGTTTGTCCTACTGCGTACCACGTGATGTGACGTCATCGTGACGTTACGTTTCTAAAAATAGCTCGCTCGCGGTACCCCATTAGGGGATTTCTGAAGGCAGTTGGTTGCATTTTAAAAGTTAAGGGGGTGTGAATACTTTTGTGAGACACTCAAAAAAGGCCCGAGAAAAATTAACCCAACACAATTTGTTAAAAAATAGACAATTTCACAAAATTTAAGATTCAATTCTAATCAGCTGAAGAGCAGAAGTTGAATGCGGTACCGCGCGCAAGCTATTTTTAGAAACACAACGTCACGATGACGTCACATCACGTGGTACCCAGTAGGGCAAACTCCCAAACCGCCGCTGTTTTTCTGTGGAAGAGACGTGCGTTAGCCTAGGTTTTACTCTGTAAACGACTGCTTTTTCCAACATCTAAGACCATGGTTTATAAACATTGTTGCTATGGGACGTGCAACAGCGACTCGAGGTACGCTGATCGGCCGCATATGAAGGATGTTTTCTTCATTAATTTCCCGAAACTCAAGAATGCCAAGGAGAAGTGTGTGCGTTGGGTACACTTGTGCGGGCGGCCTACACAACATTTCAACCCGGAAAAAGTTACCAAATTCACCTACATATGTAGCAAGCATTTTGTCGGTGGAAAGGGTGATGATAGCATATAGGCTAGCATGTTAGCAGGCGCTAACATGGTACCCTGCTACCGGGAAAGCTTACTCAAAAACAAGCGCCCTGAATCTCTTAAGCGAAAGATTCTGAGATGTGAACAATCGTTTTGTAGCTACCTATTGGCAAGATATACAGATTCCTGGACGTTGATTGCAAACAAACAAAAAAGGCCGACGTGAACGGAGCACGGTGGAAATCATAACAAAGGCATGAACGCCGAGCAGGGAAAAAAACAAAGCTTACCGTTGAATCAACTCGGCCCGTCTTCCGGTTTTTTTGAGCCCTCGACACTCAAGCCACCGTTTCAGCTGAAGGTTGGTGTGCTCTTCCACAGTGCGACCAGTAAACCGTGCGCCTGGGACATCGTCTTGGGTAAGTTTAATGGCTGCAAAGTCGGTCATATCGCTGGTTCTGTTGCGCTTGTAATGGCTGGTTTGTACGTGCGTTCTACGACTGTTTGCCCTACCGGTGCGGCAAAAGGGGCGTTACTCTTAAGGCCGTGACGTCACGTGCGCGGTACCGCATTTGAGGACATTATAATTTGCATCAAAATGAACACATCTGATTCCCTTTAGCTAACATCCATCGGTAAAGATAATGCTGTGTAGGCTGGTAACTGTGGCAACATTTGCCTAACAAAGGACAAGGACAAAGGGATATTCATGCTTGTGCTTCTCTAAATTAACATATATAGTTTACCCAACACAAGGCAGTTCACACACATTCACACATCTTAACTTCCTGTCTGCACGTTGCCTTTACCCCCTACCTTTAGATTCAGAGTCAAAACTTCCCCTTGTAGTTTAAATCAGAAAATGCAGAGGGCCACCCTTTGTGATACTGACACGCCAGTTGTGGCAGATTAATTGTTAACAGAACAGACAGAGGGTGAAATTGGCATTCTTTGTGATTGTTTTTACCTCGAGCCCACACATCATACACTTTTTCTCTTTCCCTGAGTTCTCCGCTCTGCCTGCTCCCTCCTTGTCCTTCCTTTCTACCCTTCTCCTTGGAGACCGCCCCTCTCCTCCTTCTGTGATATTGTCCACAGTATTGAAAGGGCCTCCGACTGCTGCTGTGTTTTGTGTAAATGGAAAGTCAAAGGAGCCGTGAACTGCGTAGGTAACTCTGAGCAGTTAATGTACTCATCAAAAACAAGTCTTCGGTTTCAAAGAGATCTCCCATGGTCACTTTAGTGAGGATCTAGAATAGCCAGACCAAGTCTGACATTTTCCTCCAGGATGCCTCAGCACTAAATTAAATTGTCACCAAGCTTCCTTGCCCTTAGTCTGTGTAACAGACTAAGGGCAAGGAAGGTTTGATAAGCAGTCGTTGTGCAGTGCATCATAGTATTTTGTTTATTACAGTGACATTATACCTCAACACATTTAATTGGATTATGCGATAAACCCAAACAAAACAAAGCATACCGAAATAGTGATGTGGAATGAAAATAGTTCAGGGTTTACAACATTTTTACCAAACCAAATCTAAAAAGTGTTTTGTGCATTTGTTCAACTGAAGGGAATACGATCTATTAGGATCTATATTTTTTGTATTTACACACATTTACTGGCAGCTCTGACATAGCTGTGTAAATATTTTTCACTCCGAAATATTATTTGAGATATTGCCTTAAATGGCCTTAGTTTTCCCATTAGTGTCACATAATGTAAGAAGAGGGGAGGCCAGTGAAATTCGGGTGTAAGAACTATGACGTGGCCGATATTGTGGCTTCAATGAGGTCAGGACGACATGCAGATGCAGGATATGGCAAAAGGAGCATCACAATCCTTTTTAGACAACAGTAAAACACCCGGAGAGAAACAGCCCTGCAATGCTGCTTTTTCGTCCTTGTACTAATATGGTCCTTGACGTGCAGAATCTCATGCCTGGGCCCACAAACACAGAAACCTGAGGAGTCACATCATACCTGCTGGCAGGTTAATTGGCTCCTAGTGTGTGCTGTGCTGGCCGGCTTCGGCCTCGTTTGCCGTGAAAGCCAGGGGAAGCATGTGCTCTGGGCTGAAACTAGGAGTTATGGGAGCATTTGGCAGATCAGAAAGGGAACGCCACCTCTTTGCCCTGGTCTCACTATTCACAGACATACTGTCCGAGTCAGAGGTGCCAAATGTCCGGCCTGCTGTGGGGAGCACGGGATGACACTGAGAGGAGCTGGACAATGCCAGACGGAGAGAACGTATGGCATCAAAGGAGAAAGAGGATATAAATGGAAGAGCACCACCTGCTTTAGCATGTGAAAAGTGGAGGACGGGGAAAATGGTTGCATTTCCCTTATAGAAGATGCTTTATCAACTGTTCTTCAGTTGACTTTTTAATTAATTTGTCACAAAATTCAGTCTTATAGTAGCACATTATATGCTCCGTTTTTTTCTTTGTCTCCACAAACAGAAAAAGCAACCACATACACATATGGAGATGGTATCAAGTACCAAGCGACAAAATGACTTTAATACAATAAGACAACACATATCAAATCACTGGCTGAATAAGCTGATCACTGAACCACATTGGGACTAAATGCTTTAAACAAATGAGACAACAGAAGGAGATGATGGCATTCACAAAATTCACTTTCATTCATCAGGAGAGGGTTTGTCTCCCTTCTGTTATCACTACATATTCAATTTATCTTTGGACATTCTCTGGCTCTGTTTGGATAAGACTGGACACAACAACTGTAATTAGAGATTTTGGTTGGAAAGGTTTTTCTTTTTCCAAACAAGGTTTTCACCATGTAAGACAGACAGAAAAGCTCCAATCCTATAAAAAAACAACATAAATATCTCATAAACTTTCAACAAAAACAATAGAAGCTAGAAAAGCACCAATCAGGCTTTAAATGTAACCATTTTTTAGTGTTCGTCGAGGCCCAAAACCGAAAATGCTGTCGGTTCTTTGACTGAGGCACTGATTTTAACTACCAACAAAAATGTTGTTATAAGCTCACCCTCACTTATCCATCAAAGCAGGAGTCCCTATCGCTTTCTTTCTAAATGTTACCTTGGTGCCACTTCACAAATATTTAAAGGAGGTGGTTTTGTAGGGGGAACTGATAATATTGGGATGGGACATGCTTTTAGTCTAAAGAAGAGTGGTTAAAATAAAGTATTGTTTTGGCACCTCCTTCTTGGAACATCCATAAACCCAAGGTGATTAATACCCCTGGCAGATTTAGGTTTTAAGTAAAAATTTATTGTTACGCACATATTTCTGCTGACTGTAACTAAGGTTTAAAACAATAAAATCAATTTTCCATTGTTATTTTGACAATTTATCTTTCAGGATGAGATCTAAGTCTTCATGGTTGCCACCACCCTCATCTTTTGCCTGGGACTCTGGCTGGACCATCCCAAGTGTTAATGCCAAACAAATACTTTACATTGATTATTCAGGGTTATATAACATTTTCAACATCATGTATAATTTGTATAGATATTTATGTGATGTACTATTTATAGATTGAATTGTGCCCTATTAATGTTATTTATTTAGGTGTTCATTTCAAAGCTGCCCAGGAGCCTTATATTAAAAGTCTCATCAAAGCAAAAGACATACAGCCAGATAAATAAATAAAACAGCATGAAAGCTGCAGGGCTAATGCAATATTTGGTATTTTAGACCTTGTTTTAGTAAACTGATAAACACCAAAAACACAAATCTTCTCAGATCTTTTCCAGCTGCATGAGAGAAATTTTTTTTTTTTTCAAATCTTCGTATGAGTTGCTCATCTCTGTGGCTTAATTAGTAAACCTCACGTGGGCCTGGCTGAGGCTTTGCACTTAACACAACGCCTAACAGGTTTCACCATCAGGGTCATCAATCAAAACACACAGTACAGCTGATGAGAGTGAAAGCACATCATCATCAGGCCGCAATGGCGCGTAAAACGTGATGCCAACAAAGCATAATCTTAACCATGATTTTTTTTATATTAAAAAAAATCTAAGTTGCCTAAGTTGCCTGCAGCTGTTACAGTATTCTAAATAACAGAGCTGAATAAGTAGCAGTGGGCTGTGTTTCAAGGCTCCTTGGAATAAAACAGTGGATGAACCTCTCTGATAGCTGTCTGACCTCAGACAAATGGTAAACAATGGAATGGATTTAACCCACTTAACACGCCGAAGGGGAGGTAGATGGCATGCAGACTCAAACAGCAAGCGCAATAAAGATGCACAGGCATTGTTGGGCACAGACAACGGAATATCAGACTGTTTCAGACACAAAAAGAAATGCAAGCGATTTCTAAAAGTGATCCAATTTAATCTGTCAGAGTAGTGAGCACGGCCACCTAAAATATGTCTTCTCACCCACACTTATCTCAACTTTCTTCTCCAAATACCCTAAAAATGCCTTTGCTCTTACAGTTGCAGTTCTGGACTCCTACAGATAGTTATGAAAACCTCTTATGCTGTCCCGATGGTGCTCATGAGTTTCATGACCATCAGGTGTTATGCATAAAAGAAATTTAAATGTTTGTATGACACAAGAGTACTTTAAGTATGAATTATTTTATTTCCTTATTTCCATTTATTTCCTATCCTGGCAGTATTCTTTGTCACTGAACCAGTCCATTGAGCCGCATGAACCAAATTCCAAGATGGTTCATAAAAGAGTTCAGTTCTGTTCAAATAAACTAAGCCTGGTACAACAACTGAAAATCAGGCTGCAATTCAACAGCTCCATTAACAGCGCTGTGCTTATACAATCTTTTAGAAATTTCTACTTCAAGTAGTCTTTTTCTCAGTCCATCATTTGAAAAAGGAAAGAGTATGACACCACTGCAAATCCAAGACAACAAGGAAAGCCTTAATCAGAGAAGCAGCCAAGCGACCCACAATCACTCTGGAGGAGCTGCAGAAATTCTCTGCTCAGGTGGAGAATCTTTACAGGACATCTATTTCTCTTGCACCTCACAAATCTGCCCATTTTTAGGAGAGTTACAAAAAGAAAGCTAAAGTTTATTGGAAGGCTTTTTTGCAGTTCATCAAAAGCCCTGAAGGGACACAGCACACACATGGAAGAAAGCACTCTGGACAGAAGAGGTAACATCTAACTTTTTGGGCAATATGCAAAATATTATGTGAAGAGGGAAACTGGTGAACATGTCATGCAACTGTGAAAAATGTTGGCTGCAGCATAATAAAATATTTTCTTAAACTCAATGGGATTTTACCAGGTTAAACAGAGTAAAATACTCCAATATAACAATGATTTAAATATTTTTAGAATCTAGAATTTGAGTTTCTGCACTGTACGCTAAATCTGAATTCCAGGACATTTTAGCATTGAATTTCTTTTCCATTGGATCTTTGTTAGTCATATTTTAAAAATTTCAATACCTCAAACCCTTTGTTTAATTGAATCAGGTCGAGTTTACAAGTAAAATACTACATGTGCGGAGTTTGGATCACATTTTACCCTGAAACATCAATATATAATTACCTGCGGCTCCAGGACCAATCCACCAGCAGATCTCACTTGATGCTTGACTCCATGGACGACAATTTTAATTTTATTTAAAGCATACAAGTACATACACTGCTATCGCGCGATGATCCAATCCTCGAGTGATCCGTGTTTTAACGCGCACTGGCTCTCCGCTGTAAAATCACTCCCGGAGGAAAGGGAAGCATGCCTGGCAGAAAGTCCTGTGCTCCCGCAAAGCTTCTGCGTTCAATGGAACACCGGGGTCCTTTCCCTCTCGCAACTACATGCAATCTGGTTTATTTTTAGACAGGCAGATACCCGAGTAAGCCAGTGGGCCACGCCATTGTCCGGGCCACCGGAAAAACTTCCGATTCTCCCTATGGCCGGTCCGCCCCAATATATATATATATATATATATATATATATATATATATATATATATATATATATATATATATATATATATTTTTTTTTTTCCAAAACCTGCGATAGACTGGCGACCTGTCCAGGCTGTACCCCGCCTCTCGCCCATTGACAGCTGGAGATAGGCACCAGCACCCCTCGCAACCTGACAAGGGATAGACATGTTACAAAATGGATGGATGGAAATTCTCCAAAACGAGGTCAGTCAGACTGCTGTCCACTTAAAGTAAGATACTCACTGCTCACAGCAACACCACAAAACCCCACTTGAAAACACAAACTCTCGTTTGGAGACCAAAATGTAGTGTACGCTAAAACACATACAAAACAGCCTGGGTCCCAGCTGCCACAATACACACCCACACAAACCCACAGGGGAACACACAGCAAAAAGTGCTTATGCAGCCTGTCAGCGCAGCAGAAAAACACCACCTCTAACAAATGCCGCGCTGTGCTGTGCCATCCTGCTCCATGATTCATCACCAGGGGAATCAGCTGTGCACGCAGGCGGCCATAAACTTCCATGCATGTGCGTGCGTGAGTTAGAGAGAGAGAGAGGGGCAGCTGCCATTTGGGAGATTGATGGCAGGGGCAGGAGGGAGACAATGAGTTGTGTTGCTATATTTTTTTTCCCTCAACCCAGACGTCTCTGTTTTTTTCCATTTCTCTTTCCCCTCCCTCGCTGAAGCTCCCCTCATCTTTCTTTTTTGCTGAAGTTGAAGTTAAACGTCAACTCCTCCACCCTCCAACCATCATCCTGTCTTCCATCCCCATCGTTCTTCCTGACATTCATCCATCTTGGTTTTCACCAGCCAAGTTCATCGCTTCCCCCCTCCTGGTCTCTCTCTCTCTTTGCTGAAGGGGAAAAACTCTATCTTCACTATGAAAGAGAACTTTACACACAAGAGACATTAATCTCCCGATTAGTGCTAGACCCAATTCTTGGATGCCCTTTCTCTTAAAAATGAGATAAAGCTGAGTTAAGCTGCAGCCCAGGAAAAAAAAATGAATAAAAGCATTGGCAACAATTAATAAGCCACCTTCTTTTACCAGTTAAAAAATGGACACACACAATCCTGAACACATCTGGAGCAATAATTTGTTGTATTCATTCTTTGCTGACAGGGTTAGTCGGAGTCGGATGACTCACAAGCCCTTCTGTGTTTCCTGCTGAAACAAAGCCTGTAATTTGATCTCCGCTGGCAAAAAAGAGCAAAAAGGAAGACAGTGCGATGCTTTCTCTCATTGCACACTTGGCTCGCCAGGAGGCTGGAGGGAAAGATGGCTGCTGCACACAGATGAGATGCACAGTACAATGAAGAAGAAATGCAGCCGAGCAGTGGAGGCAGTAAAGTCATAAAGAGATCATTTAGGCTACTCTTATAAATATTTTGACTATTTTACCAATGGACCAAATGATTTGGTGAAAAATAAATGCAAATGAGCCCAGTGAGGGTCTGAAGAAGACTCGACTGTTCCAACTTCATCTCCAGACACGTTCCTTTGTTGCTTCTGCATCTTAAGCTGATCTGAAAACGATGTAGGCTCCACCTGGGAACGGCATCAAACAGAAGATAAGCGAAACTGGGCGCTCGAAGGTGAACAAACTGCACTCCAACATTTTTTTTTGAAGGCTAACAGGTTTCTGTTTGACCCTAAGGGAAGCGAAGGAAATTGATACACAACTCCTGCTGAATTATTGCGCACACATGGATGTTCACTGTGCGGTTAGGGGCTGGATTTGTAGGACTGCTGACAGATTATTTAAGGTAAACCCCACTGGTTCCTTGGTTTTACACAGGTATGACTGTTTCCAAATCATGAACTAATGAAAATGTTCAAATAGATGAGTGACGGAAGCTGACAAAACTGAGAGGAAAACAAGCAGTAAGTGCCTTAAAAAATACTTATTCCATTAACTGAACTTTTTACATTGTATGGTTTAACAGTCTCAAACATTAAAAGAACTAGACGTGAATGTATTTTTTTATCTGGCTAAGAATTTTTATTTATTTATTTTTTACTCATTGTATTGTGAGTTAAAATACGTAATTTCATAACAAATTATTAATCGACTGCGCAGTCAAGCGTGTCCAGGCTTTTTATAGCAGGAATAAGCAGCGAACTGGGGAAAACCCGGGATGACTTTTCTCTGCCAATGGCAAACGAGGGGCGGAGCATGTATCAATAATTTGTTCATCAAATGCTTGCATTATTCTGGCTGTTCAAAGTAATCTTTGGTTCAATTGATCAAGGGATAAAGTGGATTTGATTACTGGAGCATTTTCACTGTGTGGATTTGATGCGTCCATTTATTTAGACGCTTAGAGCAAACATAAATATTCATAGGCAAAATACAGATAAACACCTTAGTGGTGACACATTTTTCTACTGATGACACGTGAGGAGTTGGGGTGTAAATCACCAGTTTGTCACAATATGATGTTATATCAATTTGTTTGGATGACGATAGGATATTTGTTAATATAACAAAGTCTTCTACGATTTCAGATCGATATGATGTGATATTATCTGCCCATCTAACACTATTATTTACATTGATATCAACTCACAAAAAAATTTGATTTGACCATTTTATTTCTAAGCTTTTACAGGAATCAGTAAAATTATTCTTATTCATTTCTAAATAATAACAATAATATATCCCTTGTTCCATATAGTCTTATGCCTGAATTTTAAAAATACAGAAACACTTGTGAAATATTTTGTTCTGCCTCTTTTTGCTGCTGGAGTTCGTGGGGTGGGCACCAAAGAGCCCAGCGCTGGAATCTTATAATCACGCCTCTGCCTTTTTAAAATTAGAGTAGCCGGGTGAAATAGAACGCGCAGCGCGTCACACCGACATGCACGCCCCGAGGGTTCGGCCCGTATCCCTCTCTCATAAAATGACTAATCCGGCGTCTAGAGGCAACTGCGGTAAATAGAGGATAACTCATTTTACACGTCTGCCAATTGTAAGGGCATGTATGGGAAAGAAAATAAATAACATTTAACATCAAAACTTGCACAATGCACCTTTAATGGAAGAAAATAATCGGATTCAATGTGTTAGAGCACGGTCCAGGTATGATCACGAACGTATGTTGACCATTTACATAAGAGGATGCCATTTACACAAGACGTAGCTTTTTATGTCAAAGAAAACAAAGAAAAGTCACTCGATGAAGCCTTGTTTCCTCTGGAGGATTGTGTGTGTGCTAGAGTCACATGTTTAGTCTCGTGCGTGTCGACTTGGGCACCAGGAGGGAGAGAAGGAGGATTCTCACTGGGAAAAAAACAGTTGCTGGCAGGGCTTACAGTTCAACTAAACTGTTCTCCTTACTCACAGTTCTAATTAGTGCATGATCAAGTATAATTCCTTTAATGTAAACTAATGGAGTTAATGAAGATCATCGCAGAATCTCTGTTGGATTTAGGTCTAGGCTTTGACAAGGCCATTTGATATACCAAAGAATTATTTTTGCTCTTTAACAATGTATTATGGGAAAACCTGCTCAGTTATATAACTTGTTTTAACTTTTGACAATATATTATGGGAAGTCTGGTCAGTTAAATAATTAGTTTTTGCTCTTTATGAGAGAGTACTGGCCAGTTCACACATTGATTATTGCTGTTGTGGTGTTCGCACCTGAGTTCACATGAAACTAAGAACAACATGTGTTATTGTGTTATAATTTGTTTTAACTTGTGGTGGGAACTTGTGACATGACATGACAATGTGTTGTGGGAAAGAATTATTCACGCTCTGTATTCCTTATTTTGCTTATATTTGTGCTCTGAGTTCGCGAGGTTATTTTGTTTCACACACTGCTGAGATGCTGGGAACGGTTTCTGTTTTGGAAACGGGACGAACAGATCGGCTGGGAGAGAGAATTGGCCATTCTCGCTTCCACCTGATACTTTGTTTATGAGTACATAAAGAGGAGGCCGCCCTCAGTTCGGTAGAGTCTGCCGTGGGTTTTCGTACGGATGCCCGGCCGCGTGTTGCTGCTCTAATCCGGACTGACGGCTCTCCAGTCCTGTGCCGATGGTAAGAGCTGATTTTAGAATCTGTTGAGCATCACGCCTGTTTGAAAGCTTGTTGCTTTAATGTTTGCTACTTTGCTATATTCTGTGGGGAATAAAGGGGACATTTATCCTAGCAGAATTGGTGTTTGAGAAGTGCTTGCTGTTTTTGCTGTATTCTGTGGGGAATAATAAAGAGGTCACAATTATTCTAGCAGATACAGTGTTTGAGTCATTATTTGTGTGTCGCTGATCTCTCATGACCCTGAAATAAACCTTTCAGAAAACACCATTCTAACACACGAGTATCTATCTCTGGCTGTCGGATTAGGGTCTGCAAGGACAAGCCCTACTCTGAGCAGCCTCTGGCCATTTATACAGCACAAATCAAGGTGGTGATATCTGTTAATGAAAAGAAGAGCAGAATGAAGCTCTGCAGCATACATATACAGTATCAAACATGAGATAAATGTCAGAAAACCCGTAAGGGGTTAAACAGTAGCTTGTGGCACCAAATCAGTTTTGGTTTTCTTTTGAAAAGCGCACCACTACTGAAATAACGACCCAAGGGGGAAGTCCAGTGATCTGTTCTGTCTCTGCAAACTTCTCTCTGTTTCTTGCAAGACATCAAGTGCTTCAAATATGCACCTCACATCGTCCCTCTCTGTGTGCTTCTGCCTTGGATCCCCCAGGCAGCTGGCTGCTCAGACCATCTGTAATTGCTATGTTAGAAACTCGAGCCACAAAGCCAGTTTACACTCACAGCAGTCAGCTGATACATGGCTGTGACTACCTCATCACTACCAGAACAAAACACACACATAGACAGGGGGGGATCTTTAAATCATGCCTTTAAATATTGTGAAAGACGCTCATGTTTCATCAAGGAGGATGGTGTGTTCAGGGTCGAGTGGTACTTTTCCTCCACATATAGTGTTTGCATGAACACAAAAAAATGTAAATAATTTTAGTCTCTTCAGACCAAAACACCTGCTTCACCAACTTGACTTGTAACAGACGTCAGACGGGACTTAATATTTCTTTCAACAATGGCTTTCTCCTTGCCCCTCTCCTATAAAAGGCATAATTGTGGAACATAATAATTGTCCTGGCATACATATTCTCAACCTTGAGCTGTGGATTTTTGCAGCTCCTCCAGAGTTACTATCGGCCTCTTTGCTGCCTCTGATAAATGCTCTCCCAGTTGTGTCATACTCTGGACATTTTCAGATGATGGATGGGACAGTGCTCTCGGAGGTTAAAAGCCTGTGATATTGTTTTATATCCAAACCCTGCTTTGAACTTCTCCACAACTTTCTCCCTCACCGGTCTGCTCTGTGCCTTTATTTGCATACAAGCGGTAATTGTTTGCGCTGGATATTATTTAGGGGTATCAACTTAAAAGGAGAGTGAAAACATCTGCACTTTGAGATAGTGTCCCAGTTTGTGAGCCAAACATCTGTTTATTTTTTTGACAAGAAGCATACAAATGGCAATGACCAAACTTCCCCATAGTCAGATGATTTTCACAAAAAAACATTGTTGTTTTCATACCCTCCACACATTCACATTTATGAAACAAATACACATGATGTGTGGAGGTGGTTCATTTTTAAACAAACAACTGTGTACAAACTGGGTGTACTCTAAGTGGCATACATGGTATCCTGCAGGACATAATTAAAATGTTATCGGAAACTATGGGACAGTATGAGATTCTCACAGTATGTTAATCTGAAGCCCCACGACTTCATTGCATTTACACAGGAAGATTCACCTTAGACCAACATTATTTATACCCCAGGCAGACTCAGATGTAATCTTATAATTTATGTTTCATCGGACTGGTGGTATTATTAACATTTCAGATTGGGCCAACCAGAGTGCCGATTAAAATCTAAAAGAAAATTTGTGAAGGGAGCTACAGATTAGGGTGATGGCCAGAGGATTTACCAATCTCAACATTTTGTAGATCAGCACAAAAGATGAATGGCCAAAATTACAGTGGGCACATGCAAAAAGGGGGTCAGGGTTTATGAGGAGCATTTGATTGCCGTAAGCTTGTTTCATAAATCAATGAGAAAAAGCTAACTATTTTTTGGTATATCATATTTTAAATTAATTAAAAATAAGAACAAAATTCTATTTTTAATATAACATTTTATGTAAACTGTAAACAAACAATTTGACAGTAAAATATTTTATTAAAAAAAAAGCAACAATTAGAATGAAAAAATATGGATATTTACAACTATTAAAAAATGCTTTCTGAAACATTTATTGCTGTTTTGACACATAAACTTAGAAATATAGAATAAATACCCACAGAATTTAGTCATTTTAAAAGGCTAATTGTACAGCATGTTCCACCTTTTGACATGATGCTTTTTATTGAATGACACAAATAGGCCTATAGTAAGCTGACTTTAACTGGTTAACTTTTCAGTTCACATCTCTGGCTATCTGCACAGGATAACTGTGATGATAGCCTTCGTTCAGCTGACCAGCAGTTACCAGCAACAGATGGGAGACAGCTAGCACTGTGCTACTCTATCCCTTTAAAACAAGCTATTTGCTCAGATGACAAGCCTGCAGTTGGCTGCTTAACAGACGTGGTGCCAATTTTGTCCAATCTAGCTTTATATGCCGCACCGAGTGGCCCATTGTTAGTTTCCACCCCTGGTTGTCTGCAACTGGTAACTATATTATTATTAGGGCTGTCAAAATAACGCGTTAATTTCGATTAATTAATTTAAATAAAATTAACGGATTAAAAAAATTAACGCAAATTAATCGTATAGGGTAGTTCACTGCTATTGTTTTCATCCGGGTTTTTTCGCGCCTGCGCGCCGGACTGGAAGGCAGAAGGCGAGCACAGCGGCAGACGCCAACAGAGCAAACAACAAGTTCTCGACGTATTTTTCTTCTTTAGGTAACGTATCACAAGATCGTTTTAAGAGTAAGTTGATGGTTGATGGTATCAGATTGCCAGATACAGTCCAGATAGCGAGTCTGTGAATGCTGGCCAAACGATTTAGTCCGGCCCGGTGGCCAAATGCATTATCATTATTCAACGGCTGTATCTCCTCGCTGCATCCACCGATCTGCACTAGATTTTTTTGTGAGTCGTGGGCTAGCGCTGCTCAACGCGTTCGTGTGTATCGGCCGGTGGACGGACGGAGAAAATGCGTGACAGCTTCTGCGGTGGCTGACGGCCGGCGGTGCGCGAAGGCGCTTGGCTGCAGGGCCGATTGACGCCGCTTGCGGCTTTAATTATTTAAGCCGAACAATGACCAGTGCAAAATTAAGTTGTATTTACCGGAGATGAAGTGTAGACTGCAAATTCTTTCGGAGTATGATGGCTCCCAGTCCATTGGGATTTTTTTGCCTGGGTCCTTTTTCACTGAAAATATCCATTTCTTTCTTCGTCCTTCGGTAAACGAAAGAAACGTACATCCAACGATTTGGAATGCCTCTGTGTGGCATAAACTAAAAGCACGCTCTAATTCACCCGTTTTGTCACGGTGTTTGGCGAGAACAGTCCTGCTTTTGCCTACCGGCGTAACCCGGAAGTAGCGCGGACGTCACTTTACTGTTGTAAAGTGTTGATATTGAGGGGAGTGTTCATTTATGTTCATTGTGTCCCCTACGTTACTGTGTGCCACCTATGCCACAACGACACATGTTAAAACGTCTGAAGGCATGAAATGTGAATAAAAATTTTTGAACTTTAATTTATCTAATGCTGATTATTCATTGAATCATTTGAATTTAAATATTTAAAATACTTTCACAGCAAAAATTATATGCGATTAATTTAGATTAATTAATTACAGAGTATGTAATTAATTAGATTAATTTTTTAATCGATTGACAGCCCTAATTATTATTTATAATAATATAGGTAAATATATATTTGCCGTGTCTCAGCCAACTGACTGGCAGTGTGCAGCAACAGATGAGGGAGGAGGGATACTTTAGCCTACAAACAATTACAAACGACTTTACACACTCCTGCACTTTTCCCGGCATCTCATTTAAAAGACCTGAAACCATTAGGAACGGTGTGATGGAATGGATGCTTTGCCCTTTCTCCTCAGAAATAGATGTAAATACGCCAACGTAGATAAAATATTACACAAGAATCAGCATTTATTCTGCCAGTTGTTTAGCAACAACAAGACGTCTAATGTTGTCTGTACAGTACAAAGGGGAGAGAGAAAAAAGAAAAGCTGCCCGTGTTGTTTTGCCCATGACTCATACAACCCTGTGCTGTGTGTGTGATGCAGGTGTAGCTAATAAAAGTTACAATTCAGCACGCTCTCCACTAACAAGGAAGAAACCACGCCTAGTTTCAGTGTTTCCACACTGTTCTTAATCTCAATAAAGGGACAACTAAGGGATTTATCAGTTAGATTAAACTAAAATGGGTGAAAAACAGAAGTGAGTTCTATATTACATGGATTTTAAGAAGAGACACATAAATAAATGTCCTTGTTCATGATAATATTGGGGTACTATGTCATTCTTTCTCAGATTCTACCTTGAAGGAGGGATCCTGCCAGCATGAAGTTACTCCATGCGGTTAACCATAGAGTAATTTGTCAAAGACAGTAGCTGCCTAATGAGATTTGACAGATATCCTCCATCTTTCAGCTTTCTAAAAAGGAAAACACATCTGTTCAGCTGAGAGTGGACGTGCACACAAAAAAAATCCAGAAATCTCCTTACCTGGCCAAAAAGACAATCACACATAAGGGGAATAATTAGTCACTGATTAACTTAACATGCATGTTTTTGGACTGAGGAAGGAAGTCAGATTCAAAGACATCCATACAAGAATCAAGAATCTATTTTTGTCATTATGTGTTATCATACTGACATTTTTGACGAGACAGACACCGGCTCAGGTTTTTTTTAATTTGTTTTTGTTTATGAAATCAGTTGATTGCACTGACCCCCAAAGCTTCCTGAAAAGCTTAAAGCATGCAAATAGTCTTTAGGGTCTAATAAGGCTCAGATCCGAGTCCAAAAAGTCCCTTTACGAATGATAGAAATTGCTGTGTCGTTGCATGAATTAATTGCCCAACACTCCATCACTGATACGGTCATGCCCGTAGTAAATACTGTGCAATGCTTCAAGTTACATAACTGTGCGATCTACATGGATGGGTGTCCAGCCAGACATTCCCTGAGAATGAGTGGCTGGTGAGCAAATAAGCATTACTGGGCTGGTGGTTTATTGATCAGTATTCTCAGGATCCATTAGTATAATAGTTGACCTTTGAAGAAAGGTTTATACTGTCCATTTATGTCTATTGTTGATAAAATATTTCTGAGTTCTGTAAAAGTTCTGAGTTTTATGTCTTTGCTTGACCTTAGCTCACATCGCCACAGCTCTCTTCTTTTTCACATCCTCCTTCAGTGACTCATAGAGTTCAGAACTAATAACAAGAGCATTTAAACCATTTTCCATTCACTGTTGCAGTGATAGCTCTCTCACTTCTTTGTGACGTCTTGCATCTATTAAACCTTACGTCACAGGATGCGAAATGAATTGCTGCCAAGATTTTATTGAGCTTAGTAAGCGGGACATGTACGTGCCATTGCGAAGTAAACAGCAGTCTCATAGACCCTCGGAGATCTATAAATGATCCCACCTCAGCCACTGTTTGACAGAAATCAAAGAATGTCTTGAAAGCAACTATTTGCAACTAAATGCGAACAAAACAGAGACCCTCATTATTGCTCCTCACAATGCTTCCCTGTTATCAGGGATGCATCAAGAAAATTGGTCCAAAATTGTTTTTACATCTTGAAGAACATTTCAAAGTTGAGATTATGGGTGTCAAAAAAACGAAAAAAAAGAATAAGAAATAGTAGTGCATGCTTTTATCCCATCTTGTTTGGACTATTGTAATAGCATTTTTACAAGTCTCAGTAAATGAGCTTTAAATCACCTTCAGACGGTCCAGAATGTGGCAGCAAGACTCTTAACGCAGACAAACCGCAAGAGAGGACATCAACCCTGTTCTGACCTCTCTGCTCTGGCTCCCTGTACAGGATGGGATACGTTTAAAAAATGTCAGGGTACTTTAAAAATAAGAAAAGCTCCAAAATATATCCAGAACGTATTGATGCCTCACTGTTCCTCTTGGACTTTATTGTCATGTGAGCAGAGGTTGTCTGTGATGCTACGCATTTTAAAACTTGGGGAGATCAGACTTTTCAGGCCGTGGCCCCGGGGCTCATGGACTCTCTCCCGTTGCCCCTGTGCTGCATGACCTCCACTGACTCTTTTAAGAAGCAGTTAAAGAAATTTTTATACAATCAAGCTAGATTGCTACATTTATTTCTAAGTCTTAAAGTCATGCCCTATAGTCCTGGGTTAGTTTTTAATTTACTGGTCACTGAAGCCCAGAAACAAGGTTGAACATCGTCCAGAAAATTCCTTGATAGACTTGGCGGGTAAGTGTGAAGTACACTGCAACATTATAATTTTTTCAGAAATACTGGTTTCTCCACCAGCATCCCTGGGAAACTTTACGCTGGGGTGTTGGAGAGTAGGCTCTGACTCATTATTGTACCTAAGATCCAGGAGGAGCAATGTTGCTTTCATGCTGGCTGTGGACCTGTGGAACAGTGGACTGGATCTTCACCCTGAGATGATCGTGGGAGTATGCTTCTCTGATCTACGTGTGTTTTGTGCATCTAGAAAAGACCTAAAACCATGTCCCCCAAGGAATGTTTTGGGAGGTGCTGCAGGAGTATGTGGTATCTTGGTGGCTTTTAAGGGCCATCCAATCCTTGTATGCCCAAAGAAAGAGCTGGAGGGACTATATATCCCTCCAGCTTGGGAATGCCTTGGGATCTCCCAGCAGGAGCCGGTGGATGTCGCCGGGGAGAGGGACCCTCTTGGGCTTGTCGCCCCATGACCCGACCTCGGATAAGTGGAAGACAATGGATGGATGGGTATTAAATCTAATCTACAGTATCTATACTTAATATATCTGGTACATTACAGAAATCAAAATATATCATGTATGCTTTATATACAGGACTGTCTCAGAAAATTAGAATATTGTGATAAAGTTCTTTATTTTCTGTAATGCAATTAAAAAACATGAAATGTCATACATTCTGGATTCATTACAAATCAACTGAAATATCGCAAGCCTTTTATTGTTTTAATATCGCTGATTATGGCGTACAGCTGAAGAAAACTCAAAAATCCTATCTCAAAATATTAGAATATTTCCTCAGACCAAGTAAAAAAAATTATAACAGCAAAACAAAATCAAACATTTGAAAATGTCCATTAATGCACTCAGTACTTGGTTGGGAATCCTTTTGCACAGATTACTGCATCAATGCGGCGTGGCATGGAGGCAATCAGCCTGTGGCATTGCTGAGGTGTTATGGATGCCCAGGATGCTTCAATAGCGGCCTTTAGCTCATTTGCATTGTTGGGTCTGGTGTCTTTCAGCTTCTTCTTCACAATACCCCACAAATTCTCCATGGGGTTCAGGTCAGGGGAATTGGCAGGCCAATCAAGGACAGTAATGCCATGGTCAGTACACCAGTTACTGGTGGTTTTGGCACTGTGGGCAGGTGCCAGATCTTGGTTGTGCAGCGTTTCCTGCCACATTTCCCCCTTCCAACACACTTTTTGTGAATGTGCTTTGAAACTGCACTCTGTGAACAGCCTGCTCTTTGAGAAATTTCTTTTTGTGTCTTACCCTCCTGATGGAGGGTGTCAATGATGGTCTTCTGGACAGCAGTCAGATCAGCAGTCTTCCCCATACTTGTGATTTAGTTTATTGAACCAAGCTGAGTGTTTTTCAAGGCTCAGGAAACCCTTGCAGGTGTTTCGAGTTAATTAGACGATTCAAGTGATTAGTTGAATAGCCTACTAGTATACAGTACTTTTTCATGATATTCTAATTTTCTGAGACAGTCCTGTATATATATATATATATATATATATATATATATATATATATATATATATATATATATATATATATATATGTATATCAAGTAAATTTGATCTATTATAATGAAGTGAAACTTGATATACTTAACTTAAAAAGTAGGCTGCATATATCAAACATCCTTGACACGTAAAATATACTCTATGTATCAAGTATATTTGGGATATCTTGAGGTACGTGTACTTGTTTTATAAATTTTATTTAAAATATGAAGTGCCGTATATATAGTTCCAACTGCGATTTCTCATACAGATTCACCAAAAACCGTTTGGTGTTTCCAGTGTGTTAATGAGAGGTGCGAATTCAGTTGAAACTGTTTCATATAAAAAGTTCCTATATTTCAATCTGGACAGGGCCTAAATAAACACAATAAGCTCAAGACTAAGAAAGGGCACGTGTGTTAATTAGCAAGCGAAGTCAAATGCGACTTCAGAAGAACAACCAGATAAAAAAGATGCACACTAGCACAGAACAGAGCAAAAAAGAACAAAGCTGGTGCATGCTTTCCTGATCCGCAGCATTTTATCTAAACGACCCTCTGCCCTGTCTGAAGTACACAACAGGTTCAGTTACAGCCTCCATTTTTTGAGGACGCTCAGATCATCACAAGCTTAAGACAGAAAATAAAAAAAACAAGTGTTTAATTGCCTCTCAAAGCTGATATGAAGATCTTAGGCTGGTGATTAATTAATGAAGCCTGGGGCTGCGGGTTCACGCTGGATGAAACAACATGATGTGTGAGAGGGAAGAGAGCAGAGGCTCGGATCTGAAAGACTGAACAGTAAAACGAAAGACGGCGTGTACATCTCGTGTGACGTCATTCAGCTGGAGCGTAAAGATGTCTGCTCATTCAGGTGACGCTAACATTACTGATCACGCATGTGTGTCGAGCTTCTGGTGCACATGTGCCCTTTGTTAAGACATCAGAGCATCATTTTTATGTTGCTTGGCAAAGGACAAAGCTGCCCAGCTTCCAAAAATGATCCTCTTCTCCTCTGCGACATTGAAAAATGTGCATATATGGCTGTCAGTGCAAGAGAAATGGATAAACCAACCTCCACGATATCAACTGAATGCCCTTACATCAAACTTCTCTCAGTCAATAACCTTCAAGCACCCCTTTGAACATGTGTGAGTCTGAGGACTATCCGATTACACCAAAACGGCAAAACCCAAAGGTGTGAAGCGGAATCTGATTCTCATGAGGAAAGTCATGCAAAATGTAAAAAGAAAAACAAGCACCTTTCAGCCCCAGTAGACATTTATGGATGACTATCTTTTCAGAAAAACTGTATTTTACACAAGGAGGTCCTCTTTTTGTCCGTGTGTGCAATATGTGAGCCTGTGAGTATGTGTGTTCAGGGAATAAAAAGACACTGAGGGGGTGGGGAAAGAGTAAGAGCACTGGAAATGTACTCCAGTGACTCTACAGCTTCGAAGTGGACAGCTGGATTCTGCTTTCCAACTTAACAATATGTACATTAAAAACTATATATATATATATATATATATATATATATATATATATATATATATATATATATATATATATATATATATTTACTACACATACAGCCCAAAATTATTCAAGGAATCTTTTAATTTTACCAACATGTTTAATATTTATACTTTGGAGGGGCCCAGGGCGGAGTCTTGCGTTAAATTTGATGGATGAGGAATACTATGAGGAATATTGAGCATTTTGCAAAGGTATACACAAATAAGGAAAAGCACATCAGCATCAATTTATTATCAGCATCAGGACTTTGAAATGATTGTGCAAACGACTGTGTTTCTATACTCATAATATTATGACTTTGATAAAAAATCACTGCCAGCTAATCGTTTCATCCCCAGAGCGGACAGGTTTCATCATTCCTGAGAAAATAATAAAACCGGCATGTACAGTGGAGGTCATGGAAGAGCCAACACCAATTTCATCCTGAGGGTATTAATTCAGCCATGTGTAAGAGACTGGATATGATGTGAATGTCACATTGGCACAGAGCTCATACTCTGAGAGATCCTCCCCGACAGCAGCGAAAAAAATGCATAAACATGTCCGGGGCTGCAAACCGCAGCAGAAAGTTAGCTCAGACGGCAGGAGGGTTTGTTTTTATATTGCCGTTTTTGGACAACAGTAGAGCCAGTAGGTTCTGTGTCAGCACGGTGGCCAGAACATTAGGAAAATCATGACGAGACCAGGACACAACCTGTTCTAAATTGAAAGATGCTTGTGCAGCATACGCATTTGTACCAACTCTGTGCCCCCTCTAATCCAAGTTGGGGTCTTCTTCAGAAAATCAGCATCTACCGACGTTATGCCCTGATTAGTTTTAGTTTGACTACCCCATGCACATCCTTGTCCAGAAACAGGTGCCAGTGTCACTTGGAATACAAAGATGCTTGCCGGAGATATGTCAAAAATCTTGTGATTTTTAGACCTTTTTTGTGCTTCACACTTTGGTATTGAACATAAAATGGTAATGCTGCTCCCTGCGGTTACCTCAGAAATTGCCTGTTTTTGGTAGATTTTTTCCCCATAAAGAGAATTCCCTGTCAGTGGCAATAAGCTTTAATTTATTATTATTGCTATTTTTTGTTTTACATGTTTAAGTTGAGCTTTACACTAAATATGTGTTACTGATAAGTGCTACAAATGTTACAACACTTTTGTTCATATGGCAGCAGAACATTAAAATAAAAGTGCTCTTTACACTACTTTTGAATTCATTCTTGGAGTTTGCAAATACAATGTGATTAATCATGATTAATCCGGCAAATTATGCGATTAATCGCGATTAAATATTTTAATCGTTGCCCAGCCCTAATATATATATATATATATATATATATATATATACAGGGGTTGGACAATGAAACTGAAACACCTGGTTTTAGACCACAATAATTTATTAGTATGGTGTAGGGCCTCCTTTTGCGGCCAATACAGCGTCAATTCGTCTTGGGAATGATATATACAAGTCCTGGCCAGTGGTCAGAGGGATTTTAAGCCATTCTTCTTGCAGGATAGTGGCCAGGTCACGACGTGATGCTGGTGGAGGAAAATGTTTCCTGACTCGCTCCTCCAAAACACCCCAAAGTGTTTTAAAAGGTATTTCCAAAGGGGTGTAGTGCTGTTTATGCTGCAAACCCTGCAATGGTACTAGGTTTTCTTTATTAAACCACCAAGCAATGCGAGCAGAGTCACACAAACTATGTGATGAGTGATAAGAGTAGAAGAAAGATCTACAGCAACCAATTAAAAGGTTGAATCTGGGGGACAGCAACATCTGAGGAAGGTGAAAGAAACAGCTACAACAGATCCCCTCCGAGCTGACAGACTGAAAACAGGTAGAACAGACTGAGGCCAGAATCTGAATACAGAGGTCCTCGTACTGCCTGGACTGTTCTTTCTGTTCAGCGGAAAATGAAGAGGAGCCGACTCTGACAGCCAATTACTTAGACACGAGCACAAACAGCCTTGTTAGGCAGCTGAGGCTACATGTTCCTGGTGATGTACATGCTGCACACATCATGCATGTAGACCAGAATGAGCTCAAAGTCACCGTCGTGTGTCAGGGAAAGAGCCCTTTTTTTCTACTGTTTGATCAGACCAGGCCTCTGGCTGCAAGATATACACGTACAGCATGTTCTTGTCTCATTGTGGTTGCAGCTCGTTGCACAGAACAAAATGAACATTTAAAACAGAGCTTTAAAAAAAAAAAACAAGATGCTGGGGCGAAGCTCTAGCTTTGCAGTTGAAAAAGCAGCGGCATCCAGAGCACAGACAGATCCTGAGTGATCTCTTCCTGTCTCGAGTGTCACTCTGCCTAAAGCTGGCTGTGTTTTTCAGCTGTGTTATTTATTGGAAATCCATGCGCTGGGACCTGGCCCGGCTGCAAACGGATGGATTGTCCCACAAATGTAATTATTCTGCGTACCCTCAGTCAGTTCAGCAGGCAGGTTGTTAGAGAAGTCAGACTGCAGACAGAAGAAGGCATCTTTGTTCTGATAGATGACAGGGAAACAGCTGAATATTTCTGACAGCGCATTTACAGACTCTGGACTCGTTTCATGGACTGAGAAAAATAAAAACAATGCTATCCTGTGAATTTAAACTGACAGTGCTTCACATAGCAATTTACACATTTTAATGTTTTTGCACAACCCTTACGTTAAATATTTGCTACCAGGGCTGCACAGTAGTAGCACTCTTGCCGTGCAGTAAGAAGGTCCTGGGTTTGATCCCCAGGGCTGACCTGGGGTCTTTCTGCATGGAGTTTGCACGCTCTCCGGCTTCTTCCCACAGTCCAAAAACACGACTGTTGGGTTAATTGCTTACTCTAAATAGTGGAATTATAGTGGAATTTACAGTAACAACACTGCAACGTATGTATCCTAACACTCTTCTCATTCTTCTTTTTCTTTTGCATCAAAACAATCACTCCACTGATTCCCTTCATTTTCAGCATCTTGATCATTTAGATCTGTAACAGGCTTGCACATAACCAGAGAAAGTCCATCCATCTTGTCAAATAGATCAACATGAAGACTTTAAATGCATGACACATGAAATAACATAGCTAGCTGTATCTCCTATACAGCATCTGATGTTCAAAAGCTAAAGGTGTCTGAATACTTCTGTAAAGTAGCTAGAATTGCTCATGTGCAGTCGAAAGTGTTAAAATAATTGTAACCAAAGCTAATATGGACATCTGATCAGGAAACATGTTGAGTGGTGGAAGTGATTCACTGGTTTAACTCGCGTTGCGGTGTCCCAAAGGTAGTCGCTTACGAAATTGCTACAAAAGCATTCATTACCCGTTGCAGATTTTATGGTGCTTTTCAAATTTTAAACAAAAATAGCATGATTACTTCGTAGCTGCAGTACAATGAAATCTATTCGAGAGACGTTGGCAAGACGTTTCCTTATAAAACACAGGTAGGACACTTTCAGCGTGTGAGCAGATATTTTTAGGTGCACCACAGGGAGTTTAAGCAATCGTGTAACAAGCGGCGAGCAAATGGGTAACCTGGTTTTCCTGCGACACAAAAAGAATCGTGAATCCCCAGTGAGCCTGAAGGCTCCGGGTTCGACGAGGGCTTTCTTCCTCTTTAAAAAAAAGTCCTTTACACACAACTGCTGTATCTTCCCATTCCTTATGCACTTTAGTGCCGCTCTGTATCAGAAACATATTGGACATACTGTGCATATTACAGTTAACCGGTCGGCACAGTGTCTGCAGTAGGTGTAGAGAGTTTCAACAACGTTACATCACTTTTTTTCCCCCCAGTTTCCCCAGCAACCAGGTGTCCTCCAACAGCAACCACCACCCTGTTATGTCATTCGGCTGTTGTCAGGCAGTGCTCAAGGTTTCCTTACAAACAAAACCGTCGTGTTTCAGTTCTGCTCTTGGAGAAAGACTTCGGCGCAGTCAGTGGGGTTGCTGCTGAACAATGGAAAACAGCCGGGAAGGTGCAGTGGGAGGTGTGAGTTTGTTCCCTTTGGGAGCAGCAAAGAGGAGTTTGGAAAGCCTTTTTTCTTCTGCAAAGTGACTCATCTAAAATCAGAAATCTTGATTTAGAAGAGGACACTAATGCAGGTGATCCGCCCAGCGATTTTCTCTTTTTTTTTAATTAGAGACATGAGAAGTACAGAATTCACTGCCTTTCAGCTACAAAAACTTTGCTGATGTGCCAAAAAAAAAAACATTGTGAAAGATGGCAGATTAACTCATTAAACGCTTGGGGAAAATTGCGACAGAAAATAATTTTGTAAAAACAATTTGAATGTGTTTTTCTTGAATAAATCAGCTCGTGTTTCTTCTTTTGTTCAGCCCTCTGTGCTTTTCTGAGCGTGACGAGCTGGTGGACGACCAAAATCAATTATTACCAAAACCATGTCTGTAACAGAAAATAGTACCAAACGATGGCCCTTTTACCTGCCTAAAACAGCCGCTGCACATATCAAACATATTAAGCATATCCAGCCAGAGTAGCTGTGTGTTACAACAATAAAGCAGCATAAAATAAAAGAAACAGTTTCGTGTTGTAAATGATTTTTTCTTTTACTACACTGCCTTAGGCTCGCGTTAGATAGATTCTCTTTCTCGAAACACTTCACTTGTTCCATTTTGCCGTATGAGAAGATCACGGTTACAGACTGCTGACCATCATGGTCATGAATAACAATAAATTTATTGGCAACTCTGGTAAAGGTGTACAAGCACTTCTAAATAAATAAAAAATCCACTGCAACCTAATAGTCTAATATCTCGAGATCATCCTCCCTTATGACCTCTTCTTCTGAAGTCTGGATTTTTTTTTTATAACGTTTAGGTATGGAAAAATGTTGAATACCACAAATATAAATGCACCAAATTAATAGCCAGAGCTAATTTACATTACTTGTCTCCCTGCCAGATAGTATGCCAGATAGAAGCATAATATAAGAAAAAAAAATATATAAGAAGATTTACTTACATGTTTAAACAAGTTTACATTTTTCCTCATGCCCACACACACTTACATACCTGGATGTCCGCATGTGCAAATACCCCCACATGTAGTTATGCCTGCAAGCACCTAAACACACACACAGACAGACCAGGTATTGCACTAAATCCCACTCAGAATCACATTTTACCTGACGTTAGCTAACTCTGCACACAGATGTGATAGAATATAGGGCATATTTTTGCCTGATTTACAAAGGTGGTAAAAGTTAGACATTCCTTGACATAACTGGTAGGGTTTTAAAAAGTTAGCTCCCATGACGGAGAGAACCGTCTGCCCAAAGCCAGTAAGTCTGAGTGGAATTATACAGCCCCCTCTTCTAGAGACTCTGGGGATTCTGCCCAGAGAAACACACACACAGGTTGATTTTTAAGGCATTTACACAATGGCGAGGGGGGTGGGGGCGACAAATCGTTCAACACTTTATCCACCATACAGCTCCTTTTAAGGCCCATAAAGTAAACCTCCATAAACATTCAAAGCACTCTTATAATTTAACCTTTTGGGTTTTATTGTGGGTGCACAAATATAAGTATTCAACAAAAGACAGTGAAAGGGTTTTTGTGTCTAGCGAGCCATTTCTTTCTTGATTCACATATGTTTCAGGCCATTATTCTATTCAAAAGACTGAATGATGTCTTATTTCAGTTTTCTGGGTGAATTTGAAAGGATAAAAAGCCCACAGCATCCTAGTTCCACCACCATAACTACCTAGAGTGTTTAATGCAGCAAATATGTTGGTGTCATCCAGGTCATGATCAATCCAAAAAAAGGTTAAAAAATAAAAATAAATAATACACAAATACAGTTGTTTTATTTATTTTTTTAACCTTTTTTTGGATTAATGCAGCAAAGAACAATCCTAGTCTCATCTGACCAAAGAAAAAGTCCCAGTTTAGAAAACCTCACATGTGATCAAGAGAGGCTTTTTCTTGGCATTCGCCCTAAGCAACCAGTTAGCACTTATATATCTCCTAATGGTTGTTATGCACAGTCAGTGACCCCAAGCTGCCCCTCAATGCTGCAGTTCTCGAACATTGAGCTTTTCACACATTTCTTCCTCCTTCTCACTGTGAATGGTAAAAAGATAAATATGGGCCCCTGGGGGAAAAAAAGTAATGGATTACAAACAAATACAACAGTTGGTGGACTACGAACGCCGTGTCAAACGTTTTCCCCCTCCCCACCAACGAAACAGCTTTGAACCCTACGCCTTCAACCGAGTGCACCCATGTGTGAGCACATACGGTATATATAGGAGAATTTATAGAATGTCTGCAAGTCAAAAAGAAACCTTAGCTAATAAGACTAAAAAGACACTTTGATCTTTCATCGCTCTGTTCATGCATCAGAAGCCAGCATGTTACAGACTGATTTTTATTGACAATGAGCTGAATTGCCAGGTAGTGTTCTGTGAAAGAACAACCTAAACGTATTATTCTGAGCTCGCCAGCTTGTCCTTTGACAGTCCAAAACTTTTTTTTTCTCTCTCTCTCTCTCCGTACTCCAGGAAATCTATTTTTCCCTCTCTGAATCCACCTGAAAATAGTCCCATGCCTCTGGTTTTAGGTAGACCCGGCATAGATATCATTAAAATGAGAATTAATTTCCTTATTCATCAATTTCTCATATGGTGACACTAATCTGACTGGCAACCTGTCAAGGCTGTTCTCCGCCTCTTAGTCATTTAACCACGATGGATGGAGGTTGGAAACCTGCGCACGAAGACACTTGCGTGGCTGATCACCATCACATGTACTCACACATGCACAGACCGCTCGGCTTTGCACCCCGCTGCCACCCATATGAATCTTAATACCTTTAGCTCCAGCTTCTACCGTTACTCCCCAAAGTACAACAGATTTAGGTTTAAAATTATTTCTATTCAACTGAGAAGTTTGCGTCTAATAGGAAACCAGTTATTAACCAAAATCTATGGCTTGTTATGCAAAGATAAACGCAGTCATTATCATTGTTTCCGAGAATTAATCTTAAACTAGAAATCTGTCATTTATACAACAACACAGAGAGGTGCCTGGTACCGCAGTCCTTTAACTTATTCAGGAGCCACATGGAAACATCACTTGAACAACTCCCTCAAAGGACAGCAGCAGAGAAGTGCGTCATTCCCTGTTTTTTTTCCTCTCTGTCTCCTCTTTGCTTCACCTCTTCAACCCTTGAAAGCCATTCATGAATATTCCATCAGCCAGCAGGGCCTCCACCCGCCCTCTTCATTTAATGATTCAGTCTGTATGTGTCTTACATAAACGTCCGTGTTTATGCATATGACCAGGATCGTAGCGTATCGCTTCACAAACCCGGAGACGGGAGACGTGGAAAATGAGTAGGGAATGGTTGCAAAACACACAGGAGAGTGAACGAGGCATAAATGATCAATCTGTGAATTATGTCAGCACCGTCTCCAGGCAGGACACGTTGTACGTGTGTGTATGTGTGTCTAATATGTGCTGCCCACTGATAATGATACTGCAAAGCAAGACAAATGACCTCCTGTTCCTATGGTTGCACTGAATCTCAGGTGGAAACTACAGCATCATCATCCAGCAGCGAGGTGAACAGAGTCTGGTTTTTATGCAAAGCCTGCCCTAAAAAAATCAAATTAGTGATAAAATATTATGCAGGGTTGGAAATTATTTTTAATATCCTTGACTCAGTGTGCCTAACCTAATCCTCTGTTTCTTCATGGAACTTTAGGCATACTTCATCTATTTTCATTTTTTCTTTTCCTATTCCAGTATGTTTTAGGAAAATAATACAGAGAGTTCTAATAGAGCTTAATAAATCTATTAGTTAACATACCGTCTGAAACATTCAGCTAAACTAAAAGTAAAATATAGTAGCCAGGGGCCAGAAATCACACCACTTGCCTGATCATTAGCAGGTGCGATCCCTTCTTTGAAAGCAGATACTTTGCAAGTTTGCTGGTCTGGAGCTTACAGGAATGGTGAAAACTAAATGTAAAGGAGCAAAACAATTACCAATGACCTTACAGGAATGATTTTTGCTGCCCGTCGATATGGAAGGGAGTTGAAGTGAAGGACCATCAACAAGTGTGACCGCCTCTATAGAAAAAGGAGTGTTGGTCCTATGCCAGTCAGGAGCATACAGGTATTTTTTCAACACATAGGTGCCAATGTCCAGTTTTCAAGATGTGTCCCTTCTCCATTTTAATTTGGAACATGTTAAAGGTTAAAAATCATGGCAGGACGACTGAAAAGCAAAGGTTGAACAACCATGATTTGTTTGAAGATTTGCTGGAACGAGAGCCTCTTCCCTGTCTGAAACAAACATGGCACCAAAATTTTAGATCTGCAAAGCTGTCTTTGAAAAGAAAAAAACGGCTAATTTAATGGAACAATATCTTTTTATGTAGATGAGACAAACGCTAGAGGCGTTTCAATATAATACACAGCACCATGTTTACAATTTAAAAAGCAGCATGTCAGCAACAGCAACGCATACCAGCTCCCGATTACGGTGTTGGAGAGTTAATGATCTGGGCTTTGTTTTGGAGACACAGGATTTGTGCAACTTGCACTCATTGAATCAACCTTTTAACTGTAAACCAAAATATAGAAAGGAGTATAAAGAAAACTCAAATGTGGGTCCATTGCCTGATGGTATAATATTCAATATATTCACATGCACAAGGAAAAGTGTGAGCATTTCATGACATGTTTCATTTCTAACTCAAAATGTTTATTTGTTTAGCTCAAAATGTCTCAGATAAACATATGTAAGAAAAGGCAAAAACTCATATAACCAATAATTTGACATTTATTCAATTGAGAGCTGGTAATTGAAAGTTCTTTCTGACCAACAACTATTGACTGCCGTGAACAAACACATTCAAAAGAGCATGTTGTAAGCGTGATTCATTCACGCTTACACCTTTTTGTTGTGACCCTGCTTCAAAACATCAGTGAACCTGACGTCTGAACGGAACTTAGCAACCATCACGAGGAACGAATGTGAACTCACATTTTTTGCTGTTCGACTTCAATTTGAGCGTTTACCCCTAGAGCAGCTTTTTACCATTGTAGTTGTAGAGCTGAAAAGTCCAAGGTCTCATGGCATAAAGAAAACACGGCACATTTCACAGTTTTCCCAAAGAACATGACACGGGATGATTGCATTTAGTTTCCCTCTTCTCTTGAATGGCTCCAATCTGAAGCTTGTTAAGTCATTTCTATAAATTGTCATTCCAGAACTGCCTATTAAATTCCTTGGCAGAAGAAAATGAATTAAACTGATTTTGCCATCCTTTAACTGTCTCACAAACCGTATTCATTCTCTGATTTATGGCTGTGACAAATTGTCATGTTTGGAGAAAGAAAACAAAACAAGCTTTTGAAAGACTCTTGCTGACGTCTCAAGACCACATCTTTAAGCTGCTGTCACACTGTTTCCTATCTTATCTCTAGGACTGTGTGGAACTTCAAGTCCTGTCACATCTTTGAAGTATTTGTGGTTGATTCAGAGGTTTTGTCATGCTGAATAGCGCATGTGTGTTGGGATCAAAGCTGTGGTAATCAGTGTTCTGCTGCTTCACAATGCGCTGTTTTAATTTTGCCACAACAAATGGCCCAGCTTGTTTTATTTTTTACTTTTCACATCAAATGATCTATTGGCTGTCCCGGAATTAAATATTCACGTTTTCTGAGTTCAATACTTCTGAGTGGTCAGAATGGTGAATTAATAGGAAAGTATGTCAAAAGTGAGTGAATCTTCACCGGCGTACACAAAGCTTCTGCATTGTGTAGCCTGATATCTAGTAATGTAATTTTGGTCAGTTGCTGCAATATTTGAACTAAAGTTGTTTTAAATCTGTGTGGCATATGTGGCTTGTGAGAGCTATGACGCTCATGAAGCAGATGGTTTCAGAGTCCAAGGAAATCTGTGGGAACAAATTGTTTCAGACTTTGCAAGCTGAGGTGATGCCTGTCCTATACTATGATTTCTTCCAGCAGTTTAACAGAAACCAGAGACACCATAGTTGGACAAGGATATTCCCAGCTAAGGGTAAGTTAGTTAGTTATTTACTTAGTTGCTACATAACATTTACTCTTTGTTTTCACAAAATAAGGTTGAATGCATTGCAAATGGTTACTAAAATAGTCTGTTATCAGTGTGAAATTGTTTAGTCCAAGTTTCATTAGCCCATTACTTGACTCTTTTTTTGTTGTTGTTTACTTTTAAAGCGGTTTCACTTTTTTTGTCTTTTCATAGTTTTTTATTAGTCTCAAACTGTGCTTTGAAAAATCCCTGCTTAGTGTCGAATATCATGTCTCACCACCTTAATTTGTGTAGCTTTTGAAATAGAGGTGCAAAACTGCAGTCCTTACATCCTGGAAACTTTAGTCTAGATATGAAGCTCTGAAAAAGATGCTAACTTTTACAATGTTATTGGCTGATGGTTAGCTAGTTGTGCGCATCTAACAGGCCTTATCCAGACTTTCAGATTTTCAAAAATTTCAGGTAGTTTTTCTAACCTCCTCAACATTTTCAGGACAAAACAAAATATGCTTTAAACAATTAGACTCAGTGTAAAAGCCCTTTTATATAAAATTGTAATGTTCTGTTTTGGTTTAGGTTTATTGTTTGGGTAGGTTAGTTCTTTCCTGCCTCTGGGTTTATTTCTACAGTAGGTTCTGTCTTGTTTTAGATTCATATTTAGTCTGTTTACTATTTCAGTTATCTGGTCTCTTTATTAGTTCTGTTTTCTATTCTGTGTTTTGTTCAGTCTTAGATTTTACGTTCAGGTTTCTGTCAGCTCCCTCAATCGCTTCCACCTGTCCGTGATTAATTAGTTTACTCTGCTCACCTGTTTGTCTGTCTATTTAAGCCTCACTCCCTTCTCAGTTATTTGTCGGTTCGTCACACTTGTCACCCATGCGTTCGTTGCCTCAGTTTGGTAAGAGCTCCCAGCACATTGATCCTGTCTGTAACCTGATCTGTTTTGTTCTGCCCAGTTCTGTTTGCCGGTTCCCTGTCAAGTTGTCTGGATGTCTGCCTTACCCTTTTTGGACTCTGTTCTGTTTGCCTGTTTTGATTCCCTCTCCTCACCTTCCCTCCATTAAAACACCGTCAAAAGCATTACTACAGTGTTTGGCTGAATTCTGGGTTCTTCACCACACCATTCATCACAAAAATAGCCCATTGTCAAAAAAAATTGAGTCAGGTTCAAATTTACCCATCTGTAGTCAAGCAAATATACAGTGCTTTGGAAAAGTATTATCAGCTCGTTAACCTTTTTTACATTTTGTAATATTACAAACACAAAGGTTTTATTCATAATTCTGTGTGATAGACCATCACAAAGTGATGCATAATAATTAGGTACAAGAAAACAGCTACATTGTTCTAAAATATCTAAAAAACAAAAAATCAGAAGAGTGTTGCATGCAATACTGTGTATTCAAACACCCTTAATAAAATCCAGCACAACAGGTTCTCTTCAGAAATTACCTAATTTGAAAACAGAGTTCAGCTCAACCAGAAAAATCTGTTTTTTTATCGAAAAATGTGAAGATTGTTGAATAAAACGTCCTCTCTGCAGTTTCCCACAAGCCATGTTGCTGACACAGCTAATATGTGGAAGAAGGTGCTCTGGTCAGGTAAGATCAAAACTAAACTTTTGGCCAACATGTGTAACACTGTGTTGAGGTGAAATGAACACCATTATCATGAAACATGGTGGTGGCAGCATCATGTGGTGGAGATGCTTTTCTTCCACAGGGAGAGGGAAACTGGTCGATAGGAGGTTAGAGGGAGCTAAATGAAGAACAGTCTTGGAAGAAAACCTGTTGGAAACAGTAAAAGACTGGAAACTGAGGCAGAG
Source organism: Fundulus diaphanus (assembly GCA_037039145.1). NCBI lineage: Eukaryota > Metazoa > Chordata > Actinopteri > Cyprinodontiformes > Fundulidae > Fundulus > Fundulus diaphanus. Next base: position 22,217,826 of record CM073143.1, on the reverse strand, counting down.
CTGCAATTCAATGGTTTGGTTAAAAGCATAATCATGTGATAAAATGGCCCAGTCAAAGTCCATACCTAAATTCTACTGGGAATCTGAGGTAAAGCTTGAAAATGCTGCTCACAGCTGCCCAAACAGCCAATCTGACTGAGCTTGAGCTAATTTACTAAGAAGAATGGGAAATCATTCCAGTCTCTAGATGTGCAAAGCTGGTTGACACATCAGAAGACTTGCAGGTATAACTGTAACAAAAGGTATTTCATAAAGTGTTAACACAGAGTTTCTGAATACATACATACATATACATTTGCGGCTGTATGTATACGTATGTATTGGCTCAAAAAATAAGATCTGAATGAAAAGATTGGATCGCACCAATATCATTCATCTAAAGAACCATGCAATTGTGACAGAAATCGCATCTGTTTAGCTCCTGCACATTCATTTATTCAGCAATAAAAAAACCCCAAAAAACAAACACTTCCTCTGTTCAGTCGAAGGACTGATTGCATCAGTAACCTCCCCTTCGAAGCGCACATGAACAGACTCTCTTTAGACAGGAGCAACTCCAGAGCAGCCTTCGTCAAGGTCAGCTGGCACAGTTCAGCCCCACTAAACACGCTCTAATTGTCTCCACCGACGAACGCTGCGAGAGCTTGTTTCTGACTGTGACTCATTTATAATGAAAGCGCTCTCCTGTCTCAATTCTATAAAAATAAAAAAGACAAAGACACTCGACGTAGCACGGGGGGGCTGTTGTGGACTGTGTCCTTGGACGATTCAATCCTGTTCAAAATAAAATCAGACTAAGAGGCCTTTTCCTCTTGAGAATAGAGTCCCCAGCGCATTCGCTTCAGAGCATCTTTAAAAAGAAAAACAAACAAAACGAAAAAAGGTGCTAATCAGCACATTAAAATGTACATTATACAATAGCTTTGAGCTTACAGAGGTTTGCGGCAATCTAATTTAAAAATGTGGAAGGTAAAGAACCAAAACAAGATTAAAGAGCAAAACAAGCACAGGCCCAATGGAGACTATACAGGAGACATCGGCTGAGTGATTGGTGATTAGGAGGTGAAGGTATGAATCATGTTCTTAAATTAGCTCCTTTTGACAGGACCCCTGGGGACCTGAAAAGGAGGCTGAATGGTTTAACTGAAGCGATGAAGCTCTGCAGATTGATGCTCCGGATGAGGTGACCCGCTGGCCTCGGTTAAAGGCTGCTGCCTGATTGAAACGTTCACTTCCTTATCAAGGCTGTTTGATCGCGTGGATTCATAAACGTACAATAAGTATTCTGGGCTGAAGGTTTTCCTAGGTGGTTTCTTCTTCATTTACCCCTGACTGTGCAGGGCCTCGGCAGCCCCACATAGCTGTTTACTCATGATCCAAGCAGCCAGACTTCTCATGTATTCTTTTAAAGTGGTCCCGATCAATGATGCTCCAGTGCTTTCAGAAGTTCTGCGGCTTCTTTTTCACACCCCATAAACATAACACGACCTTTTCAAAGCCTCACTTGACTTTTTTTCTCAGCCTTCATCCATGCTCCCATAAAGCAAAAAATGTCAGTTGGCTGATCTACAGCTTTGCAACAGATTAAACTCCCAACAATGCCCCAGAGGATGTCTGATGTGATAATGAACAGCTCTCGGTTTTTACATAATTGACAAACTCTGTAATTTCTTGTATAGAAAATAGACTTGCACAATTTTCAGAAATACTCATGCTCTCAAAGACAATACAAATTCCCTAATATAATTTATTGCCAATAAATTATGACTGAATAAATCAATTTACTATTGGTTTGCATTCTCTTACCAACACAGCGAAAAGGGTTGGACCATAGCACATCTGTAGAGCTATGCAGAGATGGAAATTCACTATGTTTTTGAATATTCTACCAAGGATACTAATCCATTTTGTTGCAAATAGCCTTGTATGGTTGAAAAAAAATCCCTTTTTTTCTGCACAAAATGATCCCCTGGCCTAATTTCAGTACTGCCACGTCACCAACACAGGTCCCTCAAAACATTAGAGGCCTGGAGGCATTGTTTTAAACGGATATTTAAGGTTGACCAGTCCTTGTCTTTATTTAGTCCAGAAAACTTAATATTTAGATTATATCTAGGGACGCACAATTTATCAGCATTAGTGTCGGTAAACTGGGCCGATATTAAAAAGCAATGTTTGTTTACATTTTGCTGCTGCTTGTGGAAATGTTCTGGAAGGGCCATGTGGTGTTTGTTTGGACATTTGACAGTGACAGTGATGCAGCACACAATTGAAGTGAAGCGGAGCAGTAACGTTGGCTGTGTGATCATTTTTTTCACAATGTCGAAAGGGTGGGAAAATGCATAATTTGTATAGTATTTGTAAACATTAGTTATCGGCCATAAAAGCAATATTAAAGTCAGATATTTTCATACCACTGCATCCTACTTTGAACAGAATGGAACATCATCTTTTTTTGATGTACGTTTAATCCACAGACAGGTTGCACTAAAAAGGGGCAGATGCGTCTTCTCGAGTTAAGCAACGGTTAGCTCCAACCAGAAGCACTCAAAGAACAGTCAGCTCCAAGAGCATCCAGAACTTCAAGACGAGAGGTTCGGTTGCTGAGAAAGTTTTGAAATGCCCCGAAATCTCTGGGATCATCTCCTCCCAAGAAGGGAGCTACAGAATCATGACGCCTGCAGTGCAGAGCTTGATCAGCACTGACAGCAGGCGGTGTAGGTGGGTAGGGGCATCTGCAGGCAAAGTGAAATGAGGACTTTATTCACCTGAGTAAATGCGATGTATGTCTGTGTCTCGCTATAATTAAATGTTGTGAACACATTGATAGAGAAGAGCAGATACAGATAAAAACAGAAGTGGTGTTTGTAAAAAATACGGGATGGTAAAAATCTAACCTCATATAGAAACTCAGTAACTACCCAAAGCTGATTTTTTTCATCAACACTACTCAAGTACGAAATAAAATCACCTGACATTATTGACAAAAAATATAACCAAGAACAGTAACAACCAAGAAGAATTGTTACTTTTAATTTCATTTTCTCTAAACTAAGATTAGAGTTGACCAATATTTTCTCAAGCCAGCTGAAATAGTTTGAGAATCAGTCCGATATGGACGGATGGACGGACGGATGGACAGATGGATGGATGGATGGACGGAAGTATTTGCCTTTGAAATGTAATATTTGCGTTCTTCAGCAAACCATTTTAACAAATGTATAAATGTTATGAAGCATTACATTTGTGCCACTGCTAAAACTTTTAGCCATGGCTAAACAGAGAGCTGTTTTCCTGTGACTTTAAAAACATGAACAAGCTGTTCAGCATAGATACATAAACAAACAGGCTTCTCCATTGTTGGTGAAAAGGGCAAGGTGTGATTTCTGCTTCCTCCTTCATTGAAAATGCAACAGAAACACGATTTAACCTTTGGATGATATTGTCTTGAGAAAGGAGAGGGAGTGTAGCTTTGTTACTTCTGTTGTCAGATCTGTAACACACACTATCTGGTTCATTGTATTTAGATATTATACAGGAGAGCAGTAGCCAGATAATTTTCAAGATTAACTTTAACTAAAACTGAAACATTGGTATATTTTAACCTATAAGGCCATTCTAAGCCACCTGTCTTCATAACTTCAGATATGTATCTAAAAAAGGTTGTGTGGGTACAGTCTCTGACTCCAGGATATTCTTTGATTGTCGTTAAAGTTCAAGGATTTTTATCATCCACTAAGGCTGATTGATTTCACAACAACAGTTAAAAAAAATCAGCATGTGATAACCATTTGCTAAAAATCACTACAACATAAATCCAAGAGCTCCAGGAACAAATATGTCTTACATCTTGGCAGCAGGTATCTGCGCCCAGAAGGAAGCCGCTTGAGCTCATGGTGTCGCGGGTGATCCGAATCCGCTGGGATCGTTCTGGCTTTTCTGACTGACCTAATCTTTATCAGTTCAGTCAAGTTGTTTAGGTCAGGTCAAGTTTATGTTCTTGCAAGTGAAAGCCCGAACCAGCAGGTCAAGTTATAATTTACTACAGGCTCAATAAAACATCTCCATAGAAATAGAATTCACATTAAAACCACAAAGCTTCCAATAGAAATATATTCACTGATGAATATATTTCTATTGGAAGCTTCAAACCTCAGCCAGGCATCAGTGATAGTTCCCAGGTACTTATACTGCATCACAATCTCAACATTTTCACCAGAGATTACCACAGGTAAGGCAACAGTGTGGATGTTTTAAAAAAATCAATAACAATTTCCTTTGTTTTTTGATACATTTAACTTTACAAAATGAGGACAAATAATAAAATTTCTGATGACTGACCAGAGATCGGGGTCATCGCTGCTGGGGAGTGTCAAGATGACAGAATCATCAGCAAACATTAAAATGTGGTGCTATGAAAGCTGACTGGGCAATCCTTGGTATAGAAATGAAATGAGATTAAATTAAATTAAAATAAATGAAAGGGGGAGAGGACACATCCCTGAGGGGACCCAGTAGAAGAAAAGAAGAAAGAACATAGAACCCTGTAAACTCTCATCCGCTAAGACCATACAGTTAAAAAGGTTCATCAAGCAACATATGACGCCAAACTCAACACCATAACAACACTGCAGATTATTGGCTAAACTATGAGCTTGAATGTTGTTAAAAGCTGATAAGGAATCAATAAAAAGTACTTTTTGAGCTCTCTGGATCCCTTAAATTTTTGTTTAAAAGAGTTCCTGGTGCATCTTCCCCTCTACCAGACTTGTAGGCAAATTGAAGTGGGTCCAAAAGACTTCTAACTTTTGGTGAAATTACCTCCAGGACCATTTTTTTTTAAAAATAATTTCATTGCTAAAGCGGTAAGGACAAATGGCCTGAAGTTATGGATTTGACGGCCTTACTTTTGGGGACAGGAACAGTGACAGAGTCTTTCCGAGCCTGGGGAACCCTAAAGGACTGGCGAGACAAATTAAAAAGAAAAAGAAAAAGGTCAGACAGCTGCAGGGCCAATTTTCTGAAGAAAAAAATGGCCTCCAATGCCACCAGGACTTTTGCTCTCTTTGAACCTGTCTAAAAAGGCTAAAAACACTTACAATGTCAATCTGCATGAATGAAGGTATATTTTTAAAACCAGAAAGCTCTTCAGTGAAATCATAAAAGGTAGAATGATTATTAAAAAAAGGTTAAAAGCATCAGGTTGCTGAAGAGTCACACAGGGAGTCAAAAGAAATTGGAGTCATTTTGTTCAGTATACCCCATCCCCCACACCCCCCACCAAGCCAGCTGATCAGAGTTATTCGGCCTGGAGATGTTTTCAACCTAGTTTCAGTTCTTTCTTCACTTGTTTCTTAAGTGAGTAGTATTGAGCCATAACACCATTACTAAAATTAATGTTCCACAGAATAATATGATTTTTAACCAACCAAGGTCTATTATTCGGACATATATTCGTGATAGATTTCCTGGAATAACTGATTTCCCACAATAATGGTAAATGGCCTGTACTTGTGTAGTGCTGCACTGTATCACGTCCGACAACTCCAAAGTGCTTTACACCACATTCAGTGATTCACCCATTCATGCACACACTGGCAGTGGTGAGCTACGTCGTAGCCACAGCTGCTCTAGGGCAAACTGACAGAAGCGAGGCTGCCAGACATGTGTCTTGCCCAAGGACATGACTGAGATGCAGAGGTGTCAAGTCACTAAGTAAAAATACTTTGTTACCTTACTTAAGTAGAATTTTTTGTTATTTATACTTTAGTGGAGTAATTATTTTTTAGCCTACTTTCGACTTCTGCTCCTTACATTTTCAAGCAATTATCTGTACTTTCTACTCCTTACATTTTGAAAAAGGTATCAATACTTTTCAGCTGGTTTTCGTTCTGGCTTGTCAATAAAAAAACAAAACAAAATAAATATATTCAGATAAATAGCACTACCCTAACAGACTGATTTTGATTGTGGTTGGAGGCAGTACTGCACCAAGTTGTTTGCCAAACGCCCCAAGAAAATCTTAAGAACAAAACATAGAAGAAGAACATTGCATTTTTAGGATTATTTGTTAATTTCCTTTTTTTATTTTTTGATAAAGCACTAGGATTAGGATTCTTTTTGACAACACTGTCTACTGTATACAGACAGTTATACAAGGATAATTGTTATAAGAGGGCAATGCACTCGTTTTCACATCCAGTTGTGTCATCTTACATCTGCTGTCCTCATCAATTCCTGTAGCTACGCTTGGATGTTCATTTACACTCCAATAATGTCAAGTAAAAGGTTATTGATAATATGTCTCTGAAGTTTTAATTTTTGCACCAATACTTATAGGTAACCAGACATCAGATTTTCTGCTCCATGAAACTCATGATGATGCGCAGTACTGCACCTATATGGACCTTTAATATCGCATTGTATTAAATGGTCCATTGTCAATGGACATATATGGGGGTGAAACAGCCAATCCCACTTTTTTCAATAATAACATCATACTATACAATTATAGTAATGGGGGGGGGGGGGGGTTACTTTTACTTTCATACTTTAAGTAGTTTTATATCCATGACTTTTATTCTTTAACTTGAGTAAAAGGTTTGCATTGATACTTTTTTTGAACCCTAGTATCTATACTTCTACTTGAGTAACAGATGTGAATACTTTTGACACCTCTGCTGAGATGGTCAGAGTGGAGGTTTGAACTGGCACTCTCCTAGCTCCTGTGCCACTGTCACCCCAAAAAGTCACATATATACATAACAAATAGTTTCTATAAACTCATCTAGACCCATTTATTCACTTAAGAACATGTCCCAGTCAGTGCAAATGAAGCAGACCTGAAGGCAGTGAATTTTTTTTTTCCTGACCAAACCAGAACTAAATGTGGCTTTGGCTTGTGTTTCCTCAGGACCGATTTGTACGCCTCCAAATAGACAATATAATTGGTCCATCTGAATAGCCTTATTAAGTAAGGACTCTTTAGCCAAACTGGAAGTGTGTCAGCAGTCGCCATGATAAGGAGCCTGTATGCTTCCTCTCACAGCTAATTTAGCCTAGGAACCTCGCAACGTCCCTTACCGCCGCTAAGAAGGCTTAAGGTATCCCACAATCCTTTGCGTGTTATGATGTAAAAGCACAGCCCACCTCACGGAAATGAACAAAAATGTCCGGAGAGAAGTTCATTTTCAGAAGGCTATAGGCCCGGATTTGACTGGCATCATTATTGTGCGTTTCCGTCACATAATCACGTCGGAGTTAAAGGCTGCCCGAAATAGGCACAGCAGTCCGAAGCTCCTTTCCTCCCCACGATAGAGTTCTTACTGTTCACCCCATAAAAGGTCAAGGAACAAGATCTAGGAGCTATAATTAAGGGTATTCAAATGGAGCCAATGATTCAAGGAGCCAAGTGGAGTTCCGCTCAAGGAGATCTAAGGAGGTTTGTTCACTGTCGGTAGCAGTTTGAAAACTAAATGTGGAAAATTTGTATCCAGTCCCTTTATTCTGAAACCCAATTCAATCCAATCCTTTCAGAAGCAGCCAAATAGAGTGTGAAATCTGTGTGTAGTTTAGCATCATTACAAACCTAGCTGTTTGTTAGAGAACATTAGGGATCAAACAGCATCATGAAGACCAAGGAACAAGCATGCATGTCCAGGAGAAAGTTGTGAAGAAAGAAAAAGACACCACTCCAACCTTTGGACATGCCGCACAGCTCACCTAAAAAGGGAGCATGACACAACTGCAACCCTGCACACTTGTCCAAAGAAACTACCAGGCTGGTCAATGAGAGTACTAATCAGAGAAGCAGCCAATAAGGTCTTGGTAAATCCACACCTTAGGTGGGAGAATCTGTTGACAAGGACAACTACACCCAGAAAGAAAAATCTAAAGAAAGTCTAGTTTTAGAGTGCGAGCCATGTAGCAGACAGAGCAAATATCTTGAAGAAGGTGCTATGCTCAGAAGAGATGAAAATATTATTTTTTGCCCAAGATGCAAACAGTTACGTGTGGAGGAAGCCAACACTGCACCTCGTCCATAAGACAGCACTCCTACTGCCAAATATGGTGGTGGTGGCAACATCATGCTGTGTGAATGGTGAACTGGAAAAAATTATGCCGCTAAATACTGGCAATCTAGACAAAAAACTGTCAAAGATGGCAGAAGACGTCAAACAAGGGTGTAGATTCATTTTTCAACAGAACATACATCTAGAGTGACAACAGAATGGCTCAGATCAAAGCATATTTATGTGTTAAATTGGCACGGTCAGAATCCAGACCTGTAACAGCTTGAAAATGTGTTTTCTCCGAAGCCCTGCACTAGCGAGTAAGCTTGAGTTTTTTTGTTTGTTTTTTTAAATGCTTTGTCTTTAGATGTGCAAAACTGACAGAAACACGAGCATCTGTCATTGCTGCGAAAGGCGGTTCAGGGAGCATTGACTACGCCACCATGCAGCAATTTTTCTTTTAACACAAATTGTGCATAACACAAATTCCCAGTTAAGTACATAAATTCTTATTGTCATGTTAGAAAACGTAAAAACTTTCCAACTTCAGCAGAGCACCGCAAAATACTCTGTCTGAAAACGACGGATGGTTTGAATGGACTTCTCCGACACTCAAATCTCTCTGTGGATGTCTTGCCAAATAGCATCGATTTGAATTAAAGTATATCCATGTAGTTTCTAGTAACTCTGATATGATATATAAATGAGTTTTCCTAGGGGAATAAAAGTAACGACATGTCTGGTTTTCTTGATTGGGGTGTTTGGCTCCCGCTGACCGCTCTCCCATCAGCACCGAGCCCAAGTTGAAGGTTGACTGCCAGCCTGCGGCCAGGGCATCGCTCAGCCTGGGTGCTGATGTTGCAAACAGCGGCTCGGCTTCCAGATCTGCCCTGTTTCCCCTCCTCCTCCTCCTCCTCCTGCTCCCCCACCCCGCATCAGCGATGCTCACTGCAAACACACTGCCGCTGTAGTAATACTACACGAGTAGATCTGTGGGAAGCACAGATCTACCTCGCCTGGCGTTTTTCTGCGCCCCGTTCACTAAAACACGGCCCATCCAGCACGCAGGAGAACCTGAGCCACGTCGCATTGTTTGGGTAGAAACCAAGATAACTTACGCGCTCCAACTGATCGATCCGTGGATGACATCCCCCCTTCTTTTCCCTCCCCTTCTGGTGGAGGATCAAAAACAACGAGGCGTCCTCTCTTATTGTTATTGTCTGGTTTGTCTGGATGCAGCGGGGAGCCCAGGTGGAAGCCCGCTCGGCTCTTCTTGTGGCGCGGCTCAGCACGCCTCCCGGAGCTGCTGCCGTGCAGGACCGAGGAGCTCCTCACTAATGTGGGATGATGATGATGTCGCGGGAATAGGAGCGTTAGTTTCCTCCTAACGAGAACATGCGCCGCCTGAGTCACCCCGCATTTTCCAGGCAGAGTCCAATCTGTCGGGTACGCTGTAGTAGAAGGTTATTTGTCTAATATTTAAATCCTGTTGGAATTTAAATTAAAGCCCAACGGTATTCCTCGTCCTCCACAGGAAAAATAAATAAATAAAAAAATAAGGTGGAAAAGCATTAATCTATTTATAGCCCACGCTTTTCCAACAGCTTTCATTTAAAGCCACATGTCTCTTCCAAATGCTACATCCTCCATACATAAGCTTTGTTTGTTTTCGCACCTTCTGCTTGCAGGACTGTGAGGAAAAACGTGGCTTGAGTTGTTGGCACCGGCTCCAAAGCGAAGTGCCAGGATCTGCCAGCGTCTTTTACAGCCATGGGAATAATGTGGGTCAATGCCCCACTTAATGTGAAGCACATACTGTTGTCTTACTGCGTCGTCTCATAGGGGAGCGTCGACTTAAATTTTTAATAAAGGTTTCTGGGGGGAACAAAATGCTTCGTCCAGTCCAAATTAAATAGAAATAATATTTGCAGTATTGAAAAAAAAACAGTATAGGGTCTAAAATTGTGTTAATTTATTCTTGTTATGGTGCCTTGCAAATGTATTCCTATTTAAATCGGGCAGAATAACACAAGGTAATAAATAATTGTGAAATTGAAGAAAAAATATTTGTTTTAAAAAATGTTAACACAAAGAGTGGAACACATATTCAACCCCTCTTCACTTTAGTATCCATAAATAAAAAACATACATCTCCAAATATACTGGCTAAACTGAACCCTAATTTGATTGATTTGATTGGATGTCGAAAAATCGAATTTCAAATGACTTGAGTTTGACACCCAGCACAATGCTTGCACAAACACCTATCCCTCTAGAGCAGGGTTTCTCAAAGTGGGGGTCGGGACAACCCCGGGGGGATCCCGAGACACTTTGTGTGGGTCACAAGATGATTTGATGCTGATGTGATAAAAAGATTTAGCATTTCCTTATTTCTGAATGTGAAAGTAATCACTGTACAAGATGCTCCACATTCCTCATTTTAACACAAATTGATGGCTTCACCTTTTATTGTAAGAGTTCTTACAAAAATATTACTTCATTCTTGTAATTCTAGGACTTTATTCTCATAATTTCAACAACACAAAAGAAAAGAAAAGAAAATCCGCTTCGATAAAATGGGGTCGCCTGTCTCTGACATTTATTCTCGGGGTCACAGGCAGAAAAGTTTGAGCAGGGGTGACCAAACTTTTCGTCATGTCAGCCAAAATCATCAAGTCAAAAGACAGTCAGCCAGTTTGCCAATGGTGTGTACACCCTGAACACACCATCCCCACAATGACAGATGGAGCGGCAGCATCATGCTGTGGGGACACTTTCCACAAGGACAGACAGGGAAGGTGGTCAAAGTTGAAAACATGGTGTCATGGTTTGGCATTACATGCTGAGGACCCACATGCAGAGTGGAGCAGCCGACAAGTGACAAGCAGGCTAAATGGTTGATGTGGAATCAGAAATGAACCACAGAGAATCAGGCAGGATCTGATGAGAAGTGACTGAACAGAGAGACTTAAATGCTGAAGAGATTGAGAAGACAAAACGGTTGAGTTTAATTACTGGAAGTGGAACAGCTGAGGGAGAGCAGGCAGCCGAGGCTCTGGGGGAAAGTAAAGGTCCCAATCAGAGAACACAGAAACTGACAAAAATCAACATTTGTTTAAATAACAAGGAAACATGATCAATAAACAGAACACAGTTAATCACAAAGAACTACTACAGTAGGAAATAAACCCAAAATAACCAGGAACTCAAAACCAATATGACAGAAAAGACCCAAAGTCCTTTATAGCTAAACAAAAGTTTAATGAAGCTAAAATACAGGGCAATCCTAGACGAAATCTTGTTGCAAAGACCTGCCACTGGACCCAAGGTTCATCTTCCTGCCGGACTCTAAATATCCAGTCTGAGCTGCAATGAAATGGTTTGGATCAAAGCATAGATGTGTGTTAGCATGGCCTAGTCAAAGCCCAGACCTAAATCATTTGAGAAACTATGGCAAAACCTGGCAAAAAAGGATTCATGCTTCACACTTATTGTCATCACAATATTGTTAAAGCAAAAGTGCAAAGCAATAAATATGATTGAACTTGATTTTGTAAAGTGCCTTGAGATGACATGTTTCATGATTTGGCGCTATATAAATAAAATTGAATTGAATTGAATTGAATAAAATAAGTAAATTAAAACTGTAGCCTTGTTTTTTTTTAAGTCGATAAATGCTTTTGCCGGTGCTTGTTGTTTCCAGATTTGTTCATATGATAAAAATAAAAAGTAAACTTTCAAATTGTTGGAGTTCAGCTTCCGGCTTGTGCAAAAATCATTGAATTTAGTTAACCCCCCCCCCCCCCCCAAACCAGATTGAATCACATTGTTTTTCAAATTGCTTTTTTATCCTTCATATCTGACATCTTAATTTCATATATAACGCACTCGAAAAATACCGGGCCTGGACACTAGATGGCAGTGTTGCGCACAATAACAACTCTTTTCTGAGCTGTACAACAGTTCAGCCCTTGCAAAAGCTTTGATCCCTGCTCAGTGAGATCAATACAATACACATCTGACTGCTTCCAAGAGTTGTCTTCTCAAGCCGATGCTAAAACTTCTGTTCCTAGCAAAGCTATGTATACTCCCTGAACTTTTTTGACATTCTGTCACCACAGAACCAAAAACTTCAATAAGTTTTGTTGGAAATGTGCAATGTAACAATGCAAAGTAGGAAAAGGAAAACGGTGTATGTTTTTCTAAATATTTGGCAAATAAAAATGTAAAAAGGGCATTTGTACTCAGCCCCCCCCCCCTTACTCTGATTCCGTTATAAAATCTAGTGTACAAACAGGCATTTTGCAGACCAAAGAACACAGCAGACAGGTCTGGGATAACGTTGTGGAGAAGTTTAAAGCAGGATTATGTCATAACATCTGAAGGGCCACTGTTCAGTCCATCATCTAAAAACGGAAAGAGTATGACAAATCACAAAAGTGCCAAGAAAATTGTCTTCCCCTTTAACTGACAGGCTAGATGAGGAGAGCATGAATGAGAGGAGCAGAGAAGAAGCACGTGGTAACTCTGGATGAGCTGCAGAGATCCACAACCCCGTCACATTTTAAGAAAATGACAACACAATTGTAAATTTGTCTGAAACAAAGAAATAGATGGTCTTGCCAATTAGTTTCATGTTTTCTTTTTTGCTAATTCAGATGCATAAGCCCAGCTCAAACATCCTTCCTTCATGGATCTAAAGGCCCTGAAAGTGCAACGTAATTGTCCGGATTGAGGTCAGACTAGCTGGAAAATAATTAAAAATTTAAATCACTCTTCTTTCATTTAGATATGGCCTTTTTCCGGTGCTTTCATCGTTGGCATTTATTTAGAGCAACATTAATGACACCGTGAAAGCCTCCATTCTTCCGCCTCATTTTGTGTATTCACATAGGACTTTTTCATCCTTTGTTTCATGAAAAGAGACCCAACAGAGCACTAATGTGGCAGTGATTACACAAGTCGGAAAAACTCTTAAAGTGCAGTAAGCCTGATTATTTGTGAAATGTAATTCCCACAGTTACTTATTAGTCATAGTCCATTTTACCTCTAATCAGGAGGAAATTTGGTTTAGCGCTTAGCCTTTTGTATTTAGATGCACGTTTTCCAGTCAAAGAGAGCCTGGCGTTAGCGGTCCATAGACAGCTCCCCCTGTCCTGCATGGAGGGGATTTTCCACTGTCGGTCACCCTTCGAGCAGCACAGCAGTGACAGAATGGCCAAACATTTTCGCCTCACATGCCTGGCAGTTTGTTGACTGTTGGGAATTGGAGCCGACAACTGGCAGGAATGTAGCTCGATGGGGAGCGGAAAAGTACTGGTGGCAGCCTGAGCCCCCGTCCTCTGACCAGTATCGCTCCCACTGGGGCCACCTTGAAGCAAAGATAACCTACAGTTTCAGGCCACAGCAAGATCAAATTTACCATTATACACTGTAGATGGGTTCTAACGTCATGTAAAGGCTCATGAAATGTCAATATGACGGTATAAATTGAGACATACATCTTTGGACTATTATTGATGCAGCTGAAGTGGACAAATATCTGTTCACTCCTGATATTGATCAGCATTTTCTCTCGACCATATCACATTTCGGAAAATCAGCAAAAGATTTCTTTTTGGTAAAGTCTCCGCACAACCTGCATTCTTTTACTGATCATCCTCAATGCAGTTATTAAGGTTTATCCTAAAGATCAAGATACAATCATTACTGCCACTGCTGTTGTTAATGCAATATTAAAACGAGAGCATGAAATGACAAAGACATATCCAGTGGATGCTAGTAAAATACCCCTGGGTGAACCCCAATTACCCCCACCAACACAAACATACAAAGTTTGTCTTGAAGAATGTATATTCAGAGTAGAATGTTTCGCTCCTGTTTTTAGCTGTCTATATACGGAAATTTTCATCCTTGTCTCATTATAAAATTGTCACAATGCCAAAAAAAAGCAACCAGAAAATGCTCCTTTTTGTGGGATTTATGATTTTATACATTTCCAACTGAGTTAACTGTGCTCATTGCAGACTGTTCAGGCTGGGCTAATCTAATTATTACGGATTTTGAACTATAGATGATTAAAGGAAGCACCGGGTTTTTTTTAACTGTGGAATTACCATTTAGTTTGGGACTGAACTGGAAGCTGTGAATCAGAATTTCCCAATGCTAGACTCATGCAGCGTGCACCACCGACTCCTTGTTGACTGAACATGCCAATAAGCATTAGAAAACAATTTGGGGCAGCTAAAAAGGGTTTCTTTTGCCAGAACTCCTGTCTGCCCTCGATGGGCAGGGGCTCTGAGTAGGGAGGCATATTACTCTTGTCAAAAATCACCACTAACACCTTAAGTTGCTTGAAAAACGGACCAAAACAAGCTACTCAGAGCATCAAGGGAACTTCGGTAAGCATTTCACAATGTTGTCATACAGTCTTCATCGTTAGCTCGCCTAACAGCTCCTTTGAAATAAATGTTGCAGAGGATTATTAATTATTCGTGGTTTACTTTCATAAATCCACAATCTCCTGTTTTCCTAGGCCATAAATATGATGTGACTGAGAGGGTCGTCTCTCTGAACTCCTTTTCAAAATGGGAAAGCCAGGAGAACGTTCTATTTAAGTTAGGCTGATGTGTGTCGATCTTCCCAACTCAGGCAATGGCAACTAGAAAATGCAGTCGGAGCTATAATTGACATTTTAAACAACTTTTACTGACAGACAATGCTGTATGGGGACCAATTTTCTTCTTCCTGCCACACACAGTAAGGATGATAAGGGAGGTAACAAACATAGACATCATATACGTAGACGCCCCATTGTATGCTGCCGGCCGCTAGGCCGACGTGCCTACAGGGCGGCCATCTTGGGTCAGACCACAGATCAGACAGCTGCTGTCAAAATGAATAGGAGGCAGTTCAGATCTCATTTTAATCATATCTTCACAATGCTCGTGACCTTTCAGACAGATTACACATATTTATTCAGAACCAAAACTATTTAAACTCAAGTCAAACTGGATGAAAAATGTACACGCACTTACATATTTTGCAGTTACATATTAATCTAATATACACACAGATTATACACACATAAATCTCTCTCTCTTTCTTCCAATATATATATATATATATATATATATATATATATATATATATATATATATATATATATATATATATATATATAGGCTATATACACAGACACTGATCTACAGACAACAGCACTGATCTAAATAGGAGCAAAACTATATACAGACAAGTGAGAGCAGAGGTGCCCATAACAGCATTTAAAAATTATATAATACAAACCGCAATCTGGGGAAAAAAAAATCAACAAAAAACCTAATAACGCATCATAGAATCAAATACATTACAAAATCATAGTAAAAACTGTACAATATTTTACCCCCCCCCCCCCCACAAATCATGTCTGTCCAGTAATTTAGGACCATTTTGTTTTTTTTTTGGTGTTTAATGTACTTTTCTCTACTTCCATCCCTGCTACCCATTAGCACATATTGTGTTTATGCCGGAAAACTGTAACTGTAAAGCATGAGGATGATCTATCATAAAATCTTCCTTATGGAAGGTAATTCCCCAGGATCTGGTTCCTAGTGTCCTTTTATTTGCGCACCCATAAGCGGAGTAAAAGTCGGGCTTCCTGGGACGTAGATCTGGAAGTTTGCTTACTTTCAATACAAAATCGAAATTATTTATTAAGTTAGACAATAATTTAATTCAATCAATTGGTCCCATGTAGCCCCTAAAGGGGTGACGTTTTCAGTCAGTTGATTTATCTGGAAATCGGGTGAGAATTCACCGGATTCAGAGTGTCTGAAAACATAAAGTACATTTTCCTGTATTGACGTGTATTCTGTCTGACTGCAGCTTGGTCTGACCTAAGATGGCCGCTCTGTCGGCACGCCTCTCAACCGAGAACGCGGCGTCTACGTATTCATGTCTGTGGTAACAAACTCCAAAAGCTCACTGTTTGAATGCTCACTGCAACAGAGAATGACCTGTTGGAGTCACCGTGTCTCTATAAGTTTGAGAAGCATGCAAAGAGAAAACCTTTTACATCCTACCATCACAAACATTAAAAAACCCGAGGTTGCTAAGTTCTACTAAGTTCTAGTAGGACTTAAACAGCATTTTCTCTCGACCATATCACATTTTGGAAAATCAGCAAAAAGCTAATTCTTTTGCTGATTAGCTTCATCTGTGCATTTTCAGACGAAGCTAAGGCGGATCATTTTTCAGCAGCAAACCTTCTGGTTAGCTCTGGTATAAAATATACAATCAATATGTGGATGTGGATCTTATGCTCACTGTTACGTGCAGTGGAGTTCTGCTGTGGGCATGTGTCGACACTATCCCACCATGTGGATCAGTGCGGTCAGGTTGGCACGAGCGGTGGAATAAACAAGGTTGGTACCAATGAACAAAAAATGAAAGGTCAAGCAGTTTTGATGTCCTCAGTTTCCATGTCCTTTTATTTCCAATTAAAAAAAAAATCAAAAAAGTGCAAGTGCATTCAAAAAGTGCAAGTGCAGTCAGAATGTGCATGGAGGTTAAGCAGTTAAGGTTTTACCTAGTAGCAGCAGAACAGTAGGTGACACTCAAAAAACTCCCTTCAATCCAACTCTCTCAGGAATGAACAAGATGGCTTTTTAAAGGGGCCATGCCTAACTAGGTAAAAACCACTTAAAACAACTAGGGGTGTACAAACATTAGTTCCTTTAAAACTAATGTAAAATTCCTCCTAAAAAAACCACCGATAATTATGTAGAAATAAACCCACTAATTAAATAGACAAAATCCTAAATCAAAACACAATTACAATAAATATTCTCCAGCAATTCTAAAACCAGTAAACAACTCCCCCCTGCCTTCTTTGTTCTTGGTCTGGCCCAGAAGGTTTCAAATAGGTGTCTGGTCACAAGAAGAAGGTTAGAAAAAAAAATACATTACACCACTCTAAAACCCTTTAAAACATACCACATACACTACACACTGACACTTAAAAGATATTACCAAAATCTACCAAAATCCCACCATGTGGATCAGTGCGGTCAGGTTGGCACGAGCGGTGGAATAAACAAGGTTGGTACCAATGAACAAAAAATGAAAGGTCAAGCAGTTTTGATGTCCTCAGTTTCCATGTCCTTTTATTTCCAATTAAAAAAAAAATCAAAAAAGTGCAAGTGCATTCAAAAAGTGCAAGTGCAGTCAGAATGTGCATGGAGGTTAAGCAGTTAAGGTTTTACCTAGTAGCAGCAGAACAGTAGGTGACACTCAAAAAACTCCCTTCAATCCAACTCTCTCAGGAATGAACAAGATGGCTTTTTAAAGGGGCCATGCCCAACTAGGTAAAAACCACTTAAAACAACTAGGGGTGTACAAACATTAGTTCCTTTAAAACTAATGTAAAATTCCTCCTAAAAAAACCACCGATAATTATGTAGAAATAAACCCACTAATTAAATAGACAAAATCCTAAATCAAAACACAATTACAATAAATATTCTCCAGCAATTCTAAAACCAGTAAACAACTCCCCCCTGCCTTCTTTGTTCTTGGTCTGGCCCAGAAGGTTTCAAATAGGTGTCTGGTCACAAGAAGAAGGTTAGAAAAAAAAATACATTACACCACTCTAAAACCCTTTAAAACATACCACATACACTACACACTGACACTTAAAAGATATTACCAAAATCACATTCATCATTCTTATTTCTACAGGCTGGAGCCTGGGGATGTAAGATAAGATAAGATAAGATAAGATAAGATAAGATAAGATAAGATAAGATAAGATAAGATAAGATAAGATAAGATAAGATAAGATAAGATAGGCTTTATTGATCTCACGTTGGAGAAATTCACTTGCCACATCGGCTCAATAGTCAATAGTCAGAAGAAGGTGCCACAAGTAGGAAAAGGTGCATCAGTTATATACAGTGTATCTTCATATATACAGTGGATCAAAAACAAAATGAGAAAAAATAAGAATAAAAATACAAAAGAAATCAGAGTAGGCAGATGATGTCATATGTACATTCACGGTTATATACGTATATATATATATATATATATATATATATATATATATATATATATATATATATATATATATATATATACATACATATGTATTGACATATATTCACTTGGTGTTAGCAGCAGAAGTCACTTCTTTCAGGATTATTGCACGGGTTATAGCACAGTGTATTAAATAGATTATTGCACAGTAGTTATTGCACATTAGTTATTACAGTTATGGTTACAGTGATAGTGCAGCATTGTATAATCTGGTAGCAGCCGGAATGAATGATCTGCGGTAACGCTCCTTTTTACAGACAGGATGTCTAAGTCTTGCACTAAAGGAGCTGCTCAGCTCCTCTACAGTCTGGTGCAGGGGGTGGAAGGTGTTGTCCATGATGGATGTGAGCTTGGACAACACCCTCCTCTCCGCTACTTCCTCCACAGAGTTCAGAGAGCAGCCCAGGACAGAAGTGGCCTTCCTCACCAGCTTATTCAGCCTTGTTCTGTCCCGCTCTGCGCTACCAGGGGCCCAGCAGACGACAGCGTAGAGGAGGGCTGAGGCCACCACAGAGTCATAGAAGGTTTTTAGCAGAGGCCTGCTCACTCCAAAAGATCTCAGCCTCCTGAGGAGGTGGAGGCGGCTCTGGCCCTTCTTGTATAGAGCGTCTGTATTATGAGTCCAGTCCAGTTTATTGTTGACGTGGACACCCAGGTATTTGAAACTCTCGGTTCGTATGTCCTGCCCCTAGATGTTCACAGGTGAGTGGGGTGGGGGTCTTCTCCTGAAGTCAATCACCATCTCTTTGGTCTTGCTGGTGTTTAAACAAAGGTGGTTCTTCTCACACCAGTCCACAAAGTCCATGATGACCGACCGGTACTCCAGCTCGTTCCCCTCAGACACACAGCCCAAAATGGCCGAGTCATCAGAGAACTTCTGAAGGTGGCAGCTGTCCGTGTTTTAAGTAAAGTCTCAGGTGTAAAGGGTGAAAAGAAACGGAGACAGGACGGTGCCCTGGGGGGCCCCGGTGCTGCAGAGTGCCACCTCTGACTGACAGCCGTGCAGCCGCACGTACTGAGGGCGGTCAGTGAGGTAGTCGATGGTCCAGTCAGCCAGATGTTTGTCCACTCCAGCGTCCTCCAGCTTCCCCCTCAGCAGCACCGGTCTGATGCTTTTGAAAGCGCTGGAGAAGTCAAAGAACATGACTCTCACAGCGCTCCCGGTGGTCTCCAGGTGGGTAAGCGCCCGCTGCAGCAGGTAGATGATGGCGTCCTCTACTCCCATGTTGGGCCGGTAGGCAAACTGCAGCGGGTCCAGGGTGGGGCTCACCACGGAGCGTATGGTGAGCAAGGATGAGGCGCTCCATGGTCTTCATCAGGTGGGAGGTCAGGGTGACTGGTCTGAAGTGGGCCGGTTCCCTGGTGTGCGGTGTTTTGGGAACTGGTACCACACAGGAGGTCTTCCACAGGGTGGGCACCACCCCCAGGCTGAGGCTCAGATGTGCAAATTAGTAAAAACTTTAAAGTGCAGTGTGCTATCCAATGTGCTATGTGCATGTTCCAGCGTTTCAGGTAAGACCTATGCGTCTACTTCACAGTAATGAACCGGGTCTTCGTTACAGCATGTTTCTCTTATAAAAACCCTGGGAACCTCTTTAGAGAGCATGGCAATGTAAACCAATTTTAAATACGATGGGATATTTTAAATAACAATCTGGCGCCCTCTACCAGAAAATGAAAAGCAAATCAGCACTGGCTCTTTCAGTATGATAATGATCCAAAACATAGATAAATCAACACAGAAATGGTTCACCAGAGAGAAAATCAACATTCCTCTCTGGTCATTTTGCTCCCTGGGACTAAATGCGATAGGAAACCTGTGGTGTGAGCTGAAGAGAATTAAGCTTTAGAGAGGAGCCAGGACTCTGCATGATCTTTAGAGGAATGGTCAAAGAGCCATCTCTCTGTATCCTTGAGCCAGGCCAATGATTGTGGGATCAGGATTTTCGTTAAAAGTAATTTCATATTTTGAGATTTTGGTGTTTATCCATCTATCCATTCATCCATCTTTGAGACATATCCTGAGTTGGCACAGAGCATCAAACTGCTTTGGAAAAAAGTGATGTTTCGTATTTAATAAGGTACAATTCTCTACTGAACACTTGAGTTCTGTGAGTTTGAGCTGCTGTACAAAACATTATTGCCAACTGGTATTTGGTATTATCCAACTGTATCTTTGCCATCCGCTACGCAGCCAAGGTAGCCAAACAAAGAAAAAAATTGTCTATCTAAAAAGCACATGAAATCATTATAGATTAATACATTCTGGATGGGATTAAGGCTTGGCCTCTGGTTGTTGCAGTTCTACAGTTTCCTCGTGTTATTTATTCAGATCAGGTTCCTGAAAGAAAATGCAAGGCCTCTTTATTATAGATATATTAGTGTAATCTTTAATTTCCTTTTGCAAATGTTCTTTGGCTAAAATAATCTGCCCCATATGTTAACAGAATCAGGTCAAAAATCCTTCCTATCCTGTTAAGCTTTGGGAATTGGTGTTGTTTTTTATGCAATTGCACCCCAGAAGAAACACACAGTACAGCTTCTGCTGGAACATAATTTTTCAGATGTTGCTAAAGTTCAGCAGGATGATTCAATTCACTCTGTGAACCATTTAGAAATCAGCAATGCATCATCAGCTGAATCCAGCTACAACCAATACATGGTTTTCCAGATTTTGTATGAATAAAACTCTGTTATATATATGTCATATATATTCACCCCCCTGAGTTAATACTTTACAGAGTTACATGTTGCTGCAAGTCTTTTTTTTTTTGGGGGGGGGGGGGGGTCTCTACAAGCTCATTACATCTACAGACTGAAATTTACAAATTTTCTTTGGAAAGTAGCTCAAACTCAGTCATATTCGATGGGTAAACATCTGTGAACGCTGATTTTAAAGTCTTGATGCAGAATCTCAGATGGATTTAGGTGCAAACATTGACTGGGCTATTCTGACAAACAAATATGTTTTTATTTAAACATTTCCCCTGTAGGTTGGATGTTTAGAATGGTTGACCTATTGGATAGTTGCCACCCCTCCCTGCCAATGATGCTCCCGCAACTGCGCTTCACTGTAGAGCCGGTGTGTTCAGGGTGTGTGGTGTTGGTTTTCTACCTCACGCATACGTGTTATGATCCCGCTCAGCAGGGATCAGGTTACATTTTCATGTAAGCAGTGAAAACCAAAACAACGCATTATCTTTATTTTCTTGTGCAAACGTCTGACACCGCACCCCTGTATTACTTCCTGTTTCACTGCTTCCAAAACAAGAAACTCCACAAGCTAAAATATGTTTTGATACAGAGCTCACTCACGCTAGTGGTCCAGAGACAATCTAAGCAGCACTGACGCAGCCGTCGCTTATGTAACGAGACTCGATCGGGACAGCCAGTTCCCTGATGAAGGCACTTCTATTCAAAACTGTACCTGGCAAGTCTCCAGGAAATCACTCAGAGAGAGAGAACTGAGAGGACATAAACAAGTAGCAGCAAATAAGACCTTGTCATCAACAAGATTAAAGAGAAACCTGGAAATAAACTTTTTAATGAACTTTTTAATATCAGGTCCTTATTGCTGGATTTAAATGCAAATAAAAAGATAAACCACTTATGTGATTAAAGGTACACTTCTAGGAGTTGGTAATGGGAGAAAGTTGGACAGTATATAAAAGGAGTGGATGGATGGATGGATGGATGGATTCAAATTCTAAAAAAAGTACTAAAGGTCACCAACTGTTGTCCATGCAAATCTGGCCTTTATGAAAGGGTGTTTTGAAGAAAGCAACTCTCAAATGAAATTCCTTGAAAGTCCTGCATGCTGTATACCACGAGCCATGTAGGGGGGCACAGCAAACATGTTGCAGGAGGGTACACTAGTCAGAAGACACTAAGACGGAACTTCATGACCCGCATAAAAAAACACTGCACATCCCTCCAAACACATCATCCCCATCAGGAGACATGGTAGTGGCAGTGTCATGCCGTGGGAATTTCTTTTTTCTTCTCAGCAATGACGGGGAAATTATTTAGGGTGAATGTGAAGATGGATGAATCTTAAAGTGGGATAGTTTTTGGGAGAAACCCCTTTTGGATGCCCCAAAATATTTTTAAAACTGGGGCGGAGGTTCTAGCAGGACAACTACTGTATATCCTAACCATGCAGCCAAAGGAATGGTTTAAAGCTTATTTACTTGTTAGGGCCCAGTCAAACTCGAGACTTAAATTCAAATGCATATTTAATCCCATCTAGTCAAATTTGTAGGCCTATGACATTTGTAGTAGTAAATTGAAGTTTATTGTTTACATTTTATATTAAAAGGAAATGATAAACCTAAATAAACTCTAACATAAAGCCTCCTGGTCATGTGCTCCTGACATCCACGCTCTCGCCCCCAATAAAGTTTTCCGTAGTAGACAGTTGAGGTGATTCGTGGAATGAAGTGGGGTTGCCAAACGACACGTCTGTTTACGCCATCGGTCGCTTCAACCGTTCTGGAAACGTTTCCTTTCTGGGCGGATCCCGACGTCGCTAGCCACGCCCCATCCTGCCTCGGATTGGTCACTCCTTTGAGGGTAAATAAAATTCCTCCCTTCTGATTGGTTGAATATCAGTATTTCATCCTCCTGCTCGCGCTGCAGCTGCAAACACAACCCTTCTCGGAGAGGAAAGACAGAACAAAAAAAAAAAAAGAAGCTCCCCTCGGATTATTGTTGACAGTAACTGGACCTAGAAGGAACAGGACCCGTCTCTCCGCCACCATGAAGTTTGTGCGCTTCATAATGAAAAACGCCGCGTTGGCCAGCGCGCCCAAGCACATCGAGCATTTCTCCAAATTCTCCCCGTCTCCGCTCTCCATGAAGCAGTTCATCGATTTCGGTGAGTTTGGGGGCTGGAATTGGGCCCGTTTTCTGGCTGAGCTACCTGAAGTCGTGGCTAAATGCTGCAACATTTACTCACACAGAGGCTTGTGTTTGTGTGACCCAGAGCCTGCATATGCTTGCTGCAATCTGCTGCTCACAGGCTCACAGTGTTGCATCAGATCTGCTGCACCACTAACTGCCCCCCCCCTCACAATAAAAAAACCCAAAACAAGTTCTGGTCTGCAGCTGTTAGCTGATATAAACGCAGCATTTTTTGCTCTCATAAAATGCAAATGGCATAACATAAAAGTTCAATGTTATAAATGTTTAATATCCTGCTGATACGCATGCTCAGGCGGGGTTAAACCCTCCCCTCCCAAATAACCCGAAACAAGAGAAAAATAAATATTGTATATTTGTAAGTAACTGCTGAATTTACTGTCAGATCATCATTTATCTCTACATTTAGTTTCTCGCTGTCCACCCTTCAGGTTGCATCAATGCTCACCTGGCTCACTGCGCACACAAAAAAAACAGCAACTTCTAGTCTGCCCATACGCATATGACCATTTATAAATGCATCCTTTTGTGACTTTTATGAATGCAACATGCGCTGAAGTAGTTCAAACTTAATGTTTCCAATAGATGTGCCTGCTCAAACCCTTTTAAAACCTCAAAAAAAAAAAAAGTAGAAACCTTGGGAATAAAGAAGTAAAATGTGATATTTCTGTAAGGATATTGCTTTCTCTCTGTCGGCTCACTTTCTATCCCTAATTTCCAGGTTCCATCAACGCCTGTGAGAAGACGTCCTTCGTCTTTTTGAGGCAGGAACTGCCTGTGAGGCTCTCCAACATCATGAAGGAGATCAACCTCTTGCCGGACAAGCTGCTCACTACCCCCTCTGTTCAGATGGTGCAGAGATGGTGAGTTGTTTACCCAGGAGGTGGCTTGTATAGGTTTAGGGCGAGATCTGCCTGTCTCAGACCTCACCCCCTTCACGTGGCCGGGCTCCATTACAGTCACGGCGCCTGTTGTTTTGCCTCGAACTGGGGGCGGTTTATTGGCCCTCATTAGTTACATCACGCTCTGAATTACAACAAAGCCCTCTGACCGAGTTGTGCTCTCTCCAACTTGCTCAGAGCAGAGGATGTGGGGAGTGGCTGCGAGCGGTGAACTTTAGCCCAGTTTCCCCCGTCACGGGCCCATGTGACCTGTGTTTTTCTCACTGCACTATTTTTGCTTCCCTCCCTGAACTTTTACTTTCCTTCGAACCCACTCTGCTGTGTCCCCTATGTTTCCCGTCATAGGTTGACGTGTTTTTGTGTTTTTCAGGTATAGTCAGAGTTTAATGGAGATTCTTGATTTCCTGGACCAGAATCCAGATGACCACAGAGTGCTTGCAGAGTAAGGTTTTAGTTCTGTCCAAATATGAGACGTTCTACTTTCTGCTTGCGAATGCCCAACAGCTGAACATCGTTTCCTGTCTCCCCCAGGTTTGTCGACACCTTGGTCACCATCAGAAACAGACACAATGACGTGGTGCCAACCATGGCGCAGGGGGTCATAGAATACAAGGAGGTCTTCCCCCAGGACGTGGTCACCAACCAGAACATCCAGTATTTTCTGGATCGCTTTTACATGAGCCGCATCTCCATCCGAATGCTGATCAACCAGCACAGTAAGACCACATTCAGTTTTTCAAATTTACCATTTTATTTTTGCTTTTTTTTTTTTTAATCAATTTTGACTTTATTTCTAAAGCCTTTTTATTTGTAATTTATTTTTATATACATATATTCTTCAATTTTTTTTTCCATTTCTTTATCATTATTTCTAACAATTATTTTAGCAATTACTTTAACATTTTAGTCCTTTGTATGTATTTTACATGTGTTTCAAATCTTTTTCTATTCAGTTCTTGGATTGACGGTTCACACTTTTTTTTTCCATCTGTAAATTATTGCGATACATTTTCTGGAGATGCACGGAAATCTACCTGTTTGACATCGATTTCCAGGTTTATCTGATGTCTGACCTGCTGAGTCCGATTTTGACCAGATTCCACATTTTTCTTTGTTTTGGCATGATATCACTCAAAAAGCAAAGAGGTGCTGCAGGTTCTTTGGTTAGAGGTGGCAGTGCTGAGTCAAGCAGAAAGTCAATAAATTACAAGATTATCCCCATTTATGCCACAAAGCATTTAGCCCCAAATGTTTATCTGATTTTTCTTAGAACTTAGGAAAAGTGCATCAAAGAACATGCTGTAGGTTGAAGTGTTTTTATAGACAAGAAATGGTGAGAGTTCTTGGTTTTGATGCATGTAATGTACAGGACTAAGTAAAAAGTTAGTTAACATGATCAGTGACGAGCTGATTTCCAGAAGATAAACGATCTAATCCATTAGATACAATCTGAGGTGATTTTAAACTGCAAATTTAACAGAAACTCATTACTTTACTCCTTACTTTATTTTTTCTGAATATTTAAAATGTGTTTTTTTTTTATTAAATAAAAAGTAATAATATAAATAAATAAATAAATAAAATTAGATTTTTGCTGTTTTGGGGTAAAGCATCAACAAAATAAAGCTTTTGAGTCCTAAAAACAGGAAGGAGAGAAATTGTCTTTTGTATATGATTTTCAGATGTTTAAGTTTATACAGTCCCATTGCAAACATCATGCACCACAAATGATAACAGCCAAACTAGGAAAGCAACAAAGTCATTAAGGCGACTGATCCGTCATGAGCATGTTCCTCAATAATCTGAGCAGATAGCCTATCTCGGCTTTGCTGTTTACCAGTTTCAGGCCTGTGCGTTCGTGCTGCAGCTGAACCCGTATGAGCGGTAAAGACCTGCAGAAACCGGTGCAGAATGAGATAAAGTGAAGTGATTCTTTTTTTCTTTTCTTTTTTTTCTCCGATCTGGAACGATCCTGCACAGTCTAGTGTTTTGTTTGTCATGGAACGCCTGTATCATGCGGGATGTAGCAACACAGACTGCTGAAGCGTACAGCTTCGTTGCTGATCCAGAGTTGAATGTTTCAAAAGTGCTCTTGCATGAAGGGGAAAGGACAAAAGTGACTTTTAGTTCCCTGCACGTCTTTCGTAACGTTGTTTTTCCAAAGCCAGTGCAGAACACAATAAGTGCACTGTGTAGTAATTAACCTTAAATGTTTAGTACAAGGTTGAATCCACCTAAATTTTTTTCCCTATTTTATCTTTTTCTATTTTTGCAGCTCTTGTGTTTGATGGCACCACTAATCCAGTCCACCCAAACACAATAGGAAGCATTGATGCTCAATGCAACGTGGGAGATGTAGTTCAGGGTGAGTGCGGACCCCATTTATAGTCTGAAAGCAAGTTAAACACCTGAACTTTGCAGTAATATCTGGTTTTATAGTGCTTTATGGTCATGTTTTTGTGTTACTTTAATAAAAATCTAGTGTTTTTGCTTTGTTGTTCTTTGTCTGCATGTCACACTTAATTCCCTTTAATTTTCATCAGATGCCTTCCATAGTGCAAAGATGTTGTGTGACCAGTATTACCTGCGCTCTCCCGATCTGGTTCTGCAGGAAATGAACCGTAAGTTCTCTCTAATTTCTTACTTTCCGCTTAAAGATTGTTTACTTGAACCTCTCCACATTTTGTGAAGCTTCAGTTCGATTTATTTGGATTTTATCAGATTAGACCAACACAAAGCAGTGCATGATTGAAGAGGTTTCCAAGGTTCCTTCCACATAATGATATGAAATCTGTTCTGCGTTTGTATTCGCCTCCCTACCCCAAATAAAGCCCAGTGCAAACTGTGGTCTTTAGGTTTCAAATAATCTGTGTAATTTAAATCCGGCATTTTTCCAGGTTTGTGGTGAAGACCACAAAGGTGTGTTAGAACATTTTGGAGCAAACAGCATCATGAAGATGAAGGAACAAAGCAGACGGGAGTAAAAGGAAAGAGTAGGGCATAAATGCAAACGTATTAAGACAAGGCCGACCACCTGAACTGGTTATTACCCTGAAAGAGGGCAATAACCTGAGAAGCAACCTTGAGACCTCCTGGTAACTCTGGAGGAGTTGCAGAGAACCATTGCTCAGGCGGGAGAATCTGTTGACAGGACAACTATTGTTCTTGAACTCCACAAATCTGACCTTTAGACATAAAGTAGAAAGAAGAAAGCCACAGGGAGTGCACATTTGTGCTACAGTAAGGCACTCTGGTCCCTGACTGGATTGCAATCCAGAAAGAAAATCTGGAGGTTTCAGAAGACTTGAAACTGGGACACAGCCTCACCTAAACATAGATCCAAAGCGCCAATGGAAGGTTTTGATGAAACCATGTTCCTGTGTTGGAACGGTCCAGTCAAAGTCCAGACCTGAATCCAGTTGAGAATCTATGGATTCTCAACTGGAATGGATTTGATAATTGATGTTTACAGATAATCTCCTACCAATCCTTCTTCTTTCCACTTGACACTTAAACTCTACTTTGTGTTGGTCTATTGCCTAAAATCCCACTGAAATGCAGGGCAGTTGGTGTTTTAATGTGACAAAATGTTTAGGATAGGACCCTAAAATCAGGACTTTTATGTCCTCCTGCCTTTTCAGGCCTATTGCAACCGGTTCCAAATGTTTCTGAAATACCCTGGAAACACTTTTTGATTTCAAAGCTGTATAATTGGAAAGGCTCCAAAATAACTAATAGAAGTCATGTGTAAAAGATTATAAATTAATGGTTTTTTTTTTTGTTTTTTTTGTGCAGATAAAACGAGTCACCCAATAAGCATGGTTTATGTACCCTCTCACCTTTACCACATGCTGTTTGAGCTGTTCAAGGTAGGTAGACCCTGACTTTCTATTTATTGCACGTGCTTAAAATTTAGGAGAATTAAAAGTTGTCTTTTTGGTTTTGTAGAACGCAATGAGGGCTACCATTGAGACCCACGAGAGCAGCAACAACCTTCCACCCATTAAAGTCATGGTGTCTCTCGGTGGAGAGGACATGTCGATCAAGGTGAGTCACAAAGTTGAAAGTGCAGCTCAACAACACTTCCAGCGGTTATTCAGATTAGAAGATGAGTGAAAAAAATTGTTTTATAACTTTATAGGACTATAAAGAAGATCGTCAGATCCCTATGTTCCCTCAGTTTTTTAACAGTTTATTTATTAGTGGTACATAGGAGCTCTGTGCTGACTGTTTTAATAAACCTCAGAGATCTGAGCGTTAATAACTTTGACCGGTTTTGTCTTTAATGTGTGCGTTTTAAGTAAAGCCAACGTTTCCCAGCAGATCTCGGTTGGTTGTTTTTGCTCTCCAAATGTTTAAAACTGTCCCAGTTATGTAACGATTCAGCTCTCTCAAGCGCCGATAAGATTAGGCAATATTGAAACATGCTTTTACAGTCGGCCCGACGTTTCACTGGGATCAGCACTTATCTTGTTTTTCAGCTGGCTACAACTGATCTACTTGAACAAACAGAATCTTTTATGAGTTTGGGTGTATCAACATGTTGCTTTCATGAACATTTTCTTCTCTGAGAGAAAAGTCTTTCTTTCTTTTATGGTTACTTCAGATGGTTCAGCCGTTGGTCGGATCTTCCTTTAAAAGACGTGGTTTAATATGCTATTAATTATTCAGTTTATCTGTAAAGCGCGATTTCACAACAAACGACATCAAGTGTAGATCCAAGAACATACAGTAGTACGATCCAAATGATGAACTGCAATACAGAGAAAACCAGATGATCTTTTAACGCCTCTTAATAGAATGGTATCTTGCCAAAGAAATGAGCAGGTTCACATCGAGTAATAAGTTTGTAGAAATCTTCCCTCTTAAAGCAAACATGCTGTAACAGTGCAGAGGAACCACTCTCTTTTTACCAGAAAGAAACCCGCAGCAGAGTCTGCCTCAGCATGAGTGGCCATCTCAAGGGTTGCCTGACATAGACGGAAGCTCTGGCCCCAGAGGTACCTTCTATAGGACAGTGGAAGAAAGGCCGCGCTGAGCTAACGGCAGCGGTAGCTTCGTCAATGGCTTTGTCTAGGAGAGGAAAAAAAAGCTACAGCCAGATGCACTATGCCAGGTGTTCTTTCTAAGTGAAAAGGAAACAAATGGAGTGCACATAATGGCAGCAATGACTTCACCAGTGGATCTGTCCATGAACGATATACGGCTAAACACTGAGCACTTTCTGTAGCAATTGAAACAGACTACACAGAGCTAAGGAGAACATTGTTTCTCACTATTGAGGTTATAAAGAAACCCGTCAGCTAAGAAACTAACCATTAAAGCTGTGACCGGATGAGACAGAGCTGTTACCTTGCCTTTTATCAAACATTACTGAACTACTTTACCAGCAGAACTGGACACTTTGATCTCTCTCAGACAGTAGTTGCTAAAGAATGTGAATTCCAATCATACCTTAAAGTGGTGGTAGTTGTATTTTGCCGCACATCATATTCGTACATCTGTGCTCATCATTAACCTGCCAGGGATTATGGATAAAAAAAACTGGCCTTGATTGGCAGAATCTTTACATTTATTTACATTTTGTTGGCCAATGTGCCTTTTTACAGATAAATGATCAACGATTACAATGACACTTTTAATCTGTTCTTTTGGCCACTTATTTAGCTCTCATGTCAACACACACCTCCTCATGCCAAGTCGTCTTCTGTTTGTCTCCTGCAGGTGAGCGACAGAGGCGGCGGCGTCCCCTTTCGCAGGATCGAGAAGCTTTTCAGCTACATGTACTCCACAGCTCCTGCGCCACAGATAGGCGACCATTCCAGGACACCTCTGGTACGGAGAATTTGGTTTCAGATCTGTTTTTGTTGCCATTTATTTCACTTACTCCAAAATACTCTATAAATACTGCAGGACTGAAAAAGATGCAGGAGGAGCTTCACAAAGCTTTTTTTTTTTTGTCTTTTATTTAGGCTCTTTAAGAACTGCGTTTCTAGCACCTTTTGTTTTTCACATTAGACATTATTTACCTACAATCATCAAAGCTCTCCTGAAATAAACTATTTGTTTCAAGTGATAAACTTGAAGCCTTTCCTCCGTCTCTGCAGGCTGGATTCGGCTACGGTCTTCCCATCTCGCGTCTCTACGCTAAGTACTTTCAGGGCGACCTGCAGTTTTACTCGATGGAGGGTTTCGGCACAGACGCTGTCATC
The DNA here is from genome assembly GCA_037039145.1 of Fundulus diaphanus. Lineage (NCBI taxonomy): Eukaryota > Metazoa > Chordata > Actinopteri > Cyprinodontiformes > Fundulidae > Fundulus > Fundulus diaphanus. The sequence goes on along the minus strand of CM073143.1, from coordinate 22,187,685 downwards.
TACTTGAAGGTGAGCTAGTTTGTGCACGAAACTGGCAAAAGACTTCTTTTTTCCTTCTGGTTAAACGCAAGCAAAACTCTCTGACAGATCGTTTACTAAATTCCTGTTGCTGATTGTTGTCCCGCCAGGCTTTGTCCACGGACTCCATCGAAAGGCTGCCAGTGTACAACAAAACCGCTCTGAAGAACTACAAAGTGTGCCAGGAGGCGGATGACTGGTGCGTGCCCAGCAAAGAGCCGTTAGACCTCCGCAAATACAAGGTGGCCTAGTCAGGAAGACTGCAGCCATTGCTTTAAGACTACAAAGAATGGATTCTCCATGAAACTTGTCCTTGTATTCCCATGGGATCATCTGCCGAGGCAGACGCGCTTCTTTTACCTCCCAGAACCGGAGCAGAGTTCAGCCCGTATCACCAGTAGTATGTTATGTCCATCTCCTGTCATCCTTTTTGGTTACTGCGATAGAAAATTCAAAACCTGCTAACCGGACGCTTAAACAATGTCAGCATTGAGACCTGGCGAGGCAGCCCGAGCGCTGCTGCAACAAGAGTCGGCACCAAGCGGGAGAAAGTGGAGTCCTGTGCAGGTAGGGGGGCGGAGCAAGAGAAGAGGCACCCATCCTGGTATGGGTGTCAGAAAATGAGAGCAAAGTCAGAGTAAGAGTGGACTGAAGAAGAAGAGGATGTAAGAGATCCAGCAGTTTTGAGTTAAATGTAAAAGCTTTTCCAGAATGGGGAAAGGCCTTATGGGAGAAGATCCTCCCAAAGGCACGTCTTGTTAAAGATACTTGAACTTTCACAACTCATATTTGCACCTTAAATTTTATGGTACTGTAACACTTTTAGGTTTGAAGATTTTAAGCAAATGCAAGACTCTAAGTTTGTTTTTAATTTATTTTCTTTGCATGAATATTCTTGCAGACTTTTTGAATTTCAGCCTTTGCAAATGTAAAAAAAGAAAATACTGACCTTGTGCTCAGTTTTTTGGACCAGGTTGAATTTATCATTTTATTTTTGTGTGTGCATTGATTGTAATGGGCACTATTTTCAAGAAGCTGCAGCTCCATTGGGCCCAAGTGTTTTGTCAGTACATGAGTATTTGCCAGCCTTGTCTGAAAGCCACATGCTTTAAGACAAATTCATTATAATATGCGTGTTATTAAGCCCCATTGGGTGCCATGTTTGTGGTTTTAAAAGGGCAGTTTTTCATACACTGTGCCAAAGGAGACTGCTGTGGGTCCAGATGTGTTCGGAATAGTTTTGGTTCTGTTTCGCTAACCCAGGCAGTATGTACAAGTTTATTTTTTTTTTTATAGCTACACTTAGTGACTGAAAATAATTGTAAATGCTGTAAATAAAAACAGAAATACCTGGAATTCAAAATGTTACTTTTGTCTTTTTTTTTTTATCCTGCGTGCTTAAAGAAAAATCAAGATCGCTTCTTTGTCCTTTTTCCATTTTCTTTTTTCTTTTTTCTTTTTTTTTGGCAGTTAATGAAATCTTTGCAATGAGAAGCAAATGAAGCACAGATAACTAACAGCTTAGTATTATCTGTGCTACAAATGGCCATGAGCTCAAACAGAGCAGCCGTTCCGTCGTCGGATACTCCGAAACTTTGTGCTGCACGCATGGCTACATTGTTTTCAGCTCTGTTGTCAGTTTCTTTGCCTGTAAACCCAAAATGTCTCTTCCACTGTGACGCCAACAGATGAGTGAGAGGATCACATTGTTTCCCTGCTCTTTCTGGCTCAGAGCCCATGAAGGCAGAGGTTGGGAAGGGGAGGTCTTGTTTGTCTAGCATTCGAAGCATGTGAGACTCCTGCGCCCAAAGGCTCGCAGCCTGATGTAGCGCTATTAATAGCTGGCTGATTAGGTTTTGCTGTCAGATTTCTAGCCACTCATTTCTCTGTATTTTCTTTTGGGGGGGGGGGGGGAGCATACACGTGCACTGAGTCCCTCAAGTTAATTTCAAGTCTTTTGGGGGTGTTTGCACATCTACAGACTGAAAGTTCTGCAACCTTTTTTCTTTGCTAAGTAGCTTAAATTCAGTCAGATTGAATGGAGAGCATCTGCAAACACCAATCTTCATATCTTGCCACGTGTTCATAATTGGATTTGGTTCTGGACTTTGACTGGGTCATTTTAAGGCATGAGCATTCTGCCTATGCTTGATCTAAAGTTTAGACTCAGTATCTCCGGGTGCATGTTAAGGCTTGTTGTCCTGCTGGAAGATGAACTTCTGGATTTTTTATCCAGGATTGCCCTACAGTAAACTCAGTCCATCTTCCCATTTATGCAGGTAAACTACACAGCATGATGGCACAGGCTTAAAGGTTCTGGTCTTACCTGTTTGCGATGTCCCTCACATCACTTGTCGCTTTCTTTCAAGACAGCTTTCTTCCTGCCAGTCTTGCATAAAGGCAGGATTTGTGTAGTTGTGTTCCTTGGTCTTCACGATGCTGTTTATTCTCTGATGTTCTCTTACAAACTTGTAAGGCCTTTACAGAACAGCTGGATTTCACTCAGAGGTTACCTCTGAAGACAGTTGATTGCAGAGGATTTTATTTTAGGATATCAGAGGAATGGGTCTGAATACAAGTGCAAACGATACGTTTTGATTAAAAACCACAGCATGTATCCTTATCCATTACCTCCGCGTGACACTTCCACTAGTTACCCTAGTTTATTTGTTTTCGTCTACTTATAAAATGCATAGAAGCTTCTGGGTGTAACATGACGAAATGTGAACAAAAAAATCGTTAATAGGTATGAATACTTTGGCAAGAAATAGGGTTAGGGTTAATACAAGTGACAGTTGGGTCAATTATATAGATACAAATTATATAGATACAAATTGTTTACATTATAACCATTATTCTTCATATATTTGGAAATATTCTTCACAGCTTGTGGTGTAACTAAGTGAAAAATTCCCAAAAAATGCAAGCTTTCAACTTCTAAACAGTAACCTGCTGTTTCTTATTTGCTGTTGCTACGCTGTTTTTAACCACCGTACTGCAGCTCAGCTACACCACGGCTGACCGACACTCAGCTTATTGTTGATGAAACGTTGAGCTACTTATCTGAAGCAATAGTTGTTTAACTCCCTGCAGGCCTCTGTAAGGTGATTAGCAAGATCTAAAAAAAGCTATTTCTGTCTGTAAATCTTTTTAATCAGCGCTTGGTGTTGTGAAGTTCTCCTATATTAGGTAAAGTAACATTCGTTGGTTCGATTTTGGACGTTATACAACCAGGGCAGGAGCTATATCCACATTTTTGGTTCAAAGTCAAACTTGTTTTTGACACAGGGTGGACTCCATCAAGGCTCCCTGGTGCTCCTGTTTGTCGTGTTCATGGTCAGGATTACAGCTTTTCTGTAAGGCAGTATATGGTTCATCTCTACTTTTGGGAGACTATTTGGTTCTGCCAGAATCCTAATACCATGAACATCAAAATCCAAGCTGTTCCTCCACATTAAATGACCTAAACTGAGGTAATCTGATTAGGATGCCTGCCTTTGTAGATATTTAGGGTACGTTCCACTGGGACAGACATAGCCACTCACTGGACGGGGCAATTTCGCTCCAGGCTTTGAACTTCTTTAGGAGAATGCACATCAGGTGCACCACAACATGTCTTGTCAGTTTTGTGCTGTGCTGAAGTGGCCCAAAGCAATGATCTAGCTCTCCCTGACAACTTAATCTGCTTCTTCACACGTTTCCACTCTCAAAGCAGCAGGGAATCTGAACATCTTCCTCAGCCAGAGGTGCAGCATCAGCCCCTCATCCTGCAGCTGCACCAAGTGACCTTAAAGAAGGTCTGCACCAACAAGGCTGCAGATCCAGACATGGTGTCAGGTTGGACGGTAAAATCATGTGCTGACCAACTTGCAGGTTTTTTCTGGACATCTTCAAACTCTCCCTCCAGCTCTCCATGGTCCCTGCCTGCCTGAAGTTCTCCATTGTCGTGCCTGTTCCCAAGAAAACAACCATCACCTACCTCAACGACTACCGTCCTGTTGGTCCAACACCTGTCATCAAGAAGTGTTTCGAGAGGATCCTCCTGAAATACATCAAAGACGCCATCTCTGTTGCCCTGAACAGCCTGCAGTTCGCCTTCAGAGGATGCTGTCTTGTAAGCATTTCACACGGCTCTGACTCATCAGTGACTTCCTCACCAACAGGCCCAGGTTTTGAGGATTGGGAAAGGCATGTCTGCCCCACTGATCCTTAATATTGGAATTCCACAGGGTTGTGTTCTCAGCCCTGATCTTTTCACCCACGACTGCTCTGCTATCTACCCCACAAACATGGTTGAGAAGTTATCGGACGACACCACTGTGGTGGGTCTCATATCCAACAAGGATGGGACCCACTACAGAAAGGAGGTCCACTATTTGATACAGGGGTGCTTCAGGAACAACCTCATCCTGAACATCACACCAACTAAGACCAAGGCGGTCATAGTTGACTACAGGAGGTCTGAGAAGACTGGACACACACCCCTCTGCATACAAGGGGAGGTGGTGGAACTTGTGGACAGCATAAAGTTCCTGGGCACACATCTCCTCTGACTTTTCTATGACTGTGAACATCTCCCACCTAGTGAAGAAGGCCCAACAACGGGTCTTCTTCTTTAGGAAATTGAAACGGACTGAACTTTCCGCTAAGCTGTTAAAAAACTTTTACAGAGCTACAATTGAAAGCATGTTGTGTCTCAGTGTGACAGTGTTGTATGGGAGCTGCACAGTGCAGGAGAGGAAGGGTGGTGGGGACAGCTCAGGGGATTGTGGGATGCCATCTAAAAGATCTGGACACGATTTATGCTGCACAAATCCAGAAAAGGGCCATTACCACTGATCCCACCCATGGGTAATGCACCGTTTGACCTACTTCCATCAGGTAAATGCTTCAGAAACATTAAATCAACAACTATTAAACTCAAAAACATCTTCTTCTCAAAATCTGCAAGGGCTATCATCCCCTGCTGAGAGGTTTGAGGTCTGTTACATGATAAAAATACAATACTGGTAATTCTTATCTGCAGCCTTTAATTTCTCTGGGAATGTCTGACTAGACATCCATCCATGCAGATTGCGTAGTTCTGTAAAATTAAGGTTTAAAAATATTTTTTAATAAGTACATCATCAAGTGAGAGTTGGGTGATTAATTCATGTAACAACAGTCATTTGTATCGTTCGCAAAGGGACTGTTATTGGACTTTTTGGACTCAAATATGAATCAGATCCTAAAGACTATTTGCAAGGTCAGTGCAATCAGCTTATTTCTTACAATAAAGATTCTAGATTCTTAAATATATATTTAGGTATAGATATAGCTGTATAGATAGCCCGTTTCTATGTATACACAGGCTTGTGCTAATCTATGTTGGGTACACGATCGGGCTTCGTGACCATATTTAGAGCAGCCGCTTTTGGAACGATGCCCCACACAAACATGACACTGACTGTGAAATAAGCCTCACCTAACCTTCTCACCGGACATTTGATTCATCATCAAAAACAGGTGGGCAGTGGGTGATTCGAAGACAGCAAGTCAAACGTAACACTCCACTTACAACTGGGTCGTCATAGAAGGATTTTGATGCATAAAGATTTTATTTGTACAAATAAATGGCCTTGAACTGCCAATTTTAACCCACAACAGGAGAATCTTTTTGTAGTTCTTGATTGCCTTCAATTTTGTCTCGTTTGGTTGTTTTCTTATCTTTACTATATAGTAAACAGTTAATTATTATTTTATGTGTAGAAGATTTAAACCTCAATCGTTCAAGCAGCAATAAAGGTTCTGCATTCAGTTGTTTAAAGTGGTGCCTTAACTGAAATCAGCTGCTAAGTATAGCACCTTAAATTTTCTAAAGTAGTGCAAAGACCTTTTTTTTTAAATATATTAACTGTAATCTGCTGGCAAAGCTGATTAGGCTAGCTTTTTAATCAATTTCCTTTCTATGATGATGAACAATTATTATGAGGTTTTTCCAGAAAAAGATTTTTCATGCATAAATAAGAAGAAATGCGCCTAGAAATTGGCCAGAGCTCAGAATTGACCAATTTAGCTTTAATCGGCTCTGATGGGTGATCTGATCTGCCCTTCTTCAATAAATCCTTAAAAACTAAGAATTTACAATTTCCAATTTTTTGCCTACAAATGCCTAAACTCGCTAAAGACATTTTTTACTAGTGTATATGTCTAAATCAGCCACACATGAAAGAAAACCCACCATTAGCCAGGAGACATCTGATTGGTGCATCTGTATCACAAATCTAGTTTAATTTGTGTGCCATGAAAAAAATCTATTGTGAAAACTAAAGTTTAATTAGCAGATTATTAAAAAGTACTATGATTTAAGGCAATTCAATCTTTTTTGGGGGGGATTTTCAGATTTTGTTTATTATTTATATCTTCTATTGCATTTTGTCTTTGATGGAAAATCAAAATCCATCCCAAGTAAAGTTTAAAAACAACATTGATCTTGCAGAGCTCTGACCTATGTTTAACTGCTTTATCCAAGTCCTTTTAAAATGTCGAAGGAACTCTTAGATTAGGCAAAGCAACCTTGTTTTCCACTCCAATGGCATTCCAAGCCTCTGATGTATAAATGCTCTTATAATGCTAAAGTTTTAGCCTGAAAGCAAAAAAGGTCTGATTAACACATGTCAAAACACATGTCAAACATCTCTTATATGAATATTTTTTGCTATTTTAGAATACAATACGCTTTTGAATGATCCAGATAGTGTTTTTGTTCATTAGAATAACTAAATATTTGAAACCATGAGTATTAAAGCAGCTCTGCTGAGTTAAATTGTTTATATTGTTCACTCTCTCTGTGGTTTAAAGGATGTAGTAAAAAAAAAAAAAAAGTAACCAATTTTCTTATTGATCAACCGGTGACAGCACCAGGTGTTTCCCAAAGCCTGTAGCTGATTGGTTGATCAGCTTCTTGTGATGATACCACACCAGGAAGATCCAGGTCCAAATGAGTTGCTGAGTTTTGAGACTCAAAGCGAGGGGCGACAGGAATGGTACGACAGAGACACAATGAAAAGATCCAGGCGAGTCAGAACTGAATCCTGGTCACTATTTGGCATTTGGTTGCAATCAGTCCGTGTGTGTGCATCGCTCATCTTGTTGCTTTTGTCTGAATTTGTGTGCTGTTCCTGCAAACGTTCAGTTATTGTTTTTTTTTTTGCTTACTCCACACTAGGAAGGCATTTATCCTTCTAGACCTATACTTCAAACATGTCACTCGGTTCTAAATCAAAGGTGAGACGCCATCATCTCTGAAGCCGGTTCAAGGGAGGGCCGTTTTTTTTTGCTTTTTATGTCCCAAAACTCTTTGTTAAATAAATGTAAACAGTTATCAGTTTAAACAGTATTTTGAACTTCCATGTGTAATTATATATCCACTAGGTTCTGCAAAAGCTTTTTCCCTGCTGCCATCAGACTGTTGAACTGCTGAACTGCTGAAGTATAAAAACGGACTGTGTACCACACTCGACTCGCTGATTTGCACATTTGCACATTTGCACATTGTATCGTATCCTGCAAAATTGCTGCTGCACCTTACCGGGAAACGTACTGCAAAACTGTGTACAATGCAACTGTCTACTTTTAAATCACTGCTGCACCTTACTGCATATTTGTTTACATTTGTTTTACATTGTTTACATTTCAACTGCCTACTGTTCACTGCTGCACTTTATCCGGAAGTCAATTGAAACTTATCCTGTAAGTGACTGCGATTTATCACTGCACTTTATCCTGTACTGTAATTCACCGCAAGGTATCCTGTAGAGTTACTGCAATCTTTCTGAGCTGTGTGAAAACGAAATTTCGTTCTGTATGCACTCTGTGTATACAAAATGACAATAAAGAAAGTCTAAGTCTAAGTCTAAAGCATTTCCCTCATTTCCCTACAGTACTAGTCAGTAGGTATCATGTAAGAATTGTTGTGTTATCATGTTTATTTTTGTGTTCCTTTTACTTAAATATATTATTAGGAAAAAAAAGTACCTTAATTGATTAATAGTAAATGTTTTTCTTGATTAAGTGCACATATTTTGATTTGTGAAGTAAATGTTAATACTATGAAATACGGATTCTCCCTAGTTCTTTAAACGTATTATAAAATAAATTGTGAGACCTGTTATTTGCATTGTTATAGATAAACATAGCACATCCTATCTCATATCGTACATGAAACACAACACAAACCATTTTAGACATGGAGAGAAGTTTTATTTATAAAAGGAATATCATACTTAATACATACTAGGGAAGTCGAAATGAAATTTGCTTTTGTTAATGAAGAAGAGAACTAGGTGGAAGGTTATGTTATGGGATCATGTTTATCTGGGTCCAGCAGGCCATCAGCATCTGATCTAAAAACAACCATGCGCCAAGCTGTTTACCCCAACACGAGCCGGCAGATCTACGGACGTCAAGAAGTGGAAAGAATCCAATGGTGTCATCCTTATCACATGGAAACAAAAGCCTCTGATTAGCTCGCTGCAGCAACAGGAATGACTGCCAAAGCACATTGTGTCCAACATCTCGTCTGCATGTTTATGTTTAGGGTAATTCTGAGAGTTCACTTGTGCATCATGTGCAGAGGCTGTGCAGTGTTCAGAGTTGGGTCATATGCAACATGAAACAGTGAGAAAAAGAAAAATGTTGGTTACATGATGAAGCAGTTGTGTCCTTCATTCACTCTAACGTGGATATTTTATTATAATCCTGTCATCAGATCAGTTTATTTCTATGCCTGGGAAAATATATCCAGATCCTGTTCTGATCCTGCTGGAAGATGAACTCTGCCCTAGTCTCCAGCCTTTTGAGGTCTCTAGCAGGTTTACTCAATTCAATTCAATTCAATTCAATTTTATTTATATAGCGCCAAATCATGAAACATGTCATCTCAAGGCACTTTACAAAATCAAGTTCAATCATATTATACAGATTGGGTCAGATTATACAGATTGGTCAAAATGTCCTATATAAGGAAACCAGTTGATTGCATCAAAGTCCCGACAAGCAGCATTCACTCCTGGGGAACCGTAGAGCCACAGGGAGAGTCGTCTGCATTGTACATGGCTTTGCTGCAATCCCTCATACTGAGCAAGCATGAAGCGACAGTGGGAAGAAAAACCACCCATTAACGGGAAAAAAAAACCTCCGGCAGAACCGGGCTCAGTATGAACGGTCATCTGCCTCGACCGACTGGGGTTACAGAAGACAGAGCAGAGACACAACAAGAGAGACAAAAAGCACAGAAGCACACATTGATCTAGTAATCTGTTCTACATTAGATGGTAATGGTCGGTGATCTGTCCTCCCTGGATGATTTCACAGTCAACAGAACGTCAGACCAGGTGTACCTACTATGAAGAAAAAAGAGAGAGAACAAAAAGTTAAAAGTTACTCCAGCTTTGCTCTGTAACGAGCTCCATACTTTTGACCAGAGCATCTTCTTCCACATGTTTGCTGTATCTCCATATGACTTGTGGTGAACTGCAAACATGACTTTTTGTGGCTTTCTTTCAAGAACGGTCTTCTCCTTTCCACCCCTTAATTACTAGTATATACTTTCAATAGAATCTTCCACCTGAGTTATGGACCCCTGAAGCTCCCACGAAGTTACCATGGGCTTTTTGGCAGGTTCTCTGATTAATGCTCTCCTTGACCAGGTTGTCAGTTCAAGTTGGCCATATTTTGGTACAGTTGTGTTAGGCTCTTTCCATGTTCACCTGCTGGATTAAACAGTCCTCTGTGAGATGTTCAAAGCCGCTTCAAGCTTCTGCACATCTGCACATCTCTGTCCCTTAGTCTTCATGATGCTGTTCTCTAACAAACCTCTGAGACCTGAGGAATAGATCTAGATCTAGAATAGCTGGATTTTTGCTGAGGTTAGATTAGTCAGAGGTGAACTATATTTACTCTTCAAGTAACCTTGGTTGCACAGAATTGTATTTATGAGGATCAGAGTAAAAGTAAACAAGGAACATGCCACACTGTTCGTCGATCAAATTTATTAAATTTTTGAAAATCATTTATTGCTTTTCTTGTATTTTATAGAGATCCACAACTTTCATTTGGTCTATCACATAAAATTCCTGTAAAATATGTTAAAGAAAAGAATATGAAAGGAAAATGGAAGATGTGCTCTGTTGACACAAAATAGAAACATAACCAAAAATGCTTTATCATGAAGTATAATATAACAATATCAAAAGCCTTGCACATAATAAATGCTGTTTAGTAACATCCGACAGCAATCCCAATTATGTAAACTTTACTGCTCAAGGTTAAAGATGGAAAATCAGATTGTTCACATCAAAGGAAAACATGGCAACAGCTCCAACACAACAAATAATGATTGTAAACTAGAGTAAGGTGATAAACAACAATGTCTGAGCTCAGTGTGTTTGCCTCAACCCTCATTAACATTTAATGATGAAACATTCTGGAGTGTTTTGATGAAGATCTTGTTTGTTCTACCGAAAATGTGTGATTATTAAATAGATGTATCATAATTCTTTGCACTTGGTTGTGAAACCTGACTTAAAACAGAGCAAGTATTTACATTTCTATGCAAGTCATACCTGTAATGGATTAGTGAACGCTCCTGCTCTTTAATTCTAGTTCGTCTGCTGTCCTCTAGTGGTCTGATTAGTGAAAACCATCCTATTTTCAGTCATGAGGTTTTGTCCCCCTACTTCAGTGTAAAAATGAGAATCTACTTGCATGGGTCTTCACTAAAACGAACTAAAATGCATCATTTTTTTCTCTTTATTTCTCGCTTCTGTCTCAAAGTACGTAGAGACAGTCCACAGTCTTGTACATACATACACAAGCAAAAGATAAATTATTATTTGTGATAATGTTGCATTTTTCATCAAATTAAACTAGTCAAATTAAACTAGTCAACAATTCAATTTTTATTTCAATTCAATTTTATTTATATAGCACCAATTCATGAAACAGATCATCTCAAGGCACTTTACAAAGTCAAGTTCAATCATATTATATAGATATATACACAAATGTCATGTCATTATTTTCAAGTTTTCTGTGTAAATGACCCCTACTTACAAGTGGGAAAAGTTATATGATCTTTATTTAGCTTTTTTTTGGTTTATATTTTAATTTAATCAGTATTTAATCCAATATTAATCATTGACATACACCCGCTTCCATTCCGTCTGTCCTAAATCAGAATGATGGAATGGATTATTATCCTGCAGAAAGACCTAATACTAATGTCTAGTTTTCTAGTTTATACTTGATTCTGGTTTAAAATGTCCGGGTGTGTACTGCAAGGATCCCAGTTCCAGACCCACACAGAGTGTTTGTCGCTGAAAGGTTAATTTTTGTCTTTTAAGACCAAATTACACGGTTCCATGTATAACTTCTAGCAAAAGTTTTTTCACATGTATCTTCTGGTGGTTGTTATGTAGACTAGGTCACCGTAAAATGTCCATCTTTGCTGTATTTCTCAAATAGTGAGCTTTGCAGGTTTTTATTTAGATTTTTTGCTTCACCATCCTCCTTACTGTGAATAGTGGCACCGTGAACTGTGGTTATCGTCCAGCCTTGTTTGTAATTGTCCCTTTTTAATGGTTTTAATTACTTCTCTGGGGTGGTGACATAGTTGGTTGCACGGTTGCCTGGCAGCAAGTAAGGTCCTGGGTTGTTTCTGCATGGAGTTTGCATGTTTCCCCATGTGTAGGTTCTTTTCTGGCTTCCTATCACTGTCCAAAAAACATGATTGGTGGGTTAAGTGCCCTTAGGTATATGAGTGTGTGTGCATGGTTGCTTGTCATGTGTCTCGCTGTGGCCCTGTGATGGACTCTCTCCTCCTCTGTGACCCTGCAGGGATAAGCGGGTATAGACAATGGATGGTTAGACAAATTATTGCTCAGACTATAGTTGGCCAATCTTAGCTATTTTCTGGTCACCATTACATTATGAATATCAGTGCACATCTGCTTTGCTTCCATGGCATATTGTCTTAAAAGACAAATGAAATACCATTTACCATTTTCATGTTTCTTGCCCATTTTGTAACAGTGGCTCGAAGAAACTCACCCGTGGCACACCATATTCACAAAGCTTTCTATAATCCGCTTTGCTTTAGCGTATTCTACCCTGCATTGCCTAAAAGTCAACTTGCACATGTTTTACACTAGGTGGCACACTAAAACCACCATGAGCCCGGTGGCTTTGATTTGAAACGAGAAGCCACATTCAGACATTAAAACATCAGCTTAATACGATTAATAAGCCCTGGACTGGTTCGGGTTTAGGAAAACGTCGCCAGACACACATTTATTTCCTATTCACAACCCTTTGAGACAGCTCCACTTTTTCCCTTTTATGGTAACCGAGCACAACATTAAATAAAAATAATGATGTGGTTTTCCTTCTGTTTTTTTTTTTTTTTTTTTGCAGATTTCGTCATCGCCTCGAAGCAGTGGTCTTGAATACTTGCGACGCCTCCAGGTTTACACAATGCCCAGTCTTCCCCAAGTCTGCCCAAAACACCGCCGCATTTATGATGGGACGCTGCAATCCCATTGGCGGAGGGGCGGGGCGGGTGGCAGGAGGACACAGACATATAAAGAAATAGACGCAACCCGTTCGCAGACCACCTCGGTCCAATCGTCTGCCATATTGAAAGTGGCAAATTGGCCCTGGAAACTAGTACAAGTCTGGCTGCCAACTGAGAAACGCTCACATCGATGTTCAAGTGATTTTGATCAGTTGTTTTTTCTATAACATTATATATTTTCAGTTTAGTACCAATGATGCTGACGATCCAAACAATAAATTAATATTATATGCATTTGATGGAGCTAGACTTAGAATAGAACTATGCATTATTTTCCCACAGAGAAGAAATTCAGGTGTATAGTGGGCTCCACCTCCTGGGTATTATTCATGTCATGTTGCCACACAACCTGGAACCGAAATGGATTGTCTAAGAGTTTGCTCCATTTCATTTCCCAAATATGCCAACGAGTTTGAAGATGGATTTTTTTTTATTGTAAAAAACGTCCTCACTCGTCAGTGTGCGTTGTTGAGTAATGTTGTCAGAGTTAAAGGCTGTCCAAAATTGGCACAGCCGTCCGAAACGCCTTTCCTACACACGATAGTGTACTTACTGTTGACCCCATGAAAGGTCAAGGAACAGGAGCTAGGAGCTTTAATTAGAGGTATTTGGATGGAGCCACTGCCCAAGAGTGATATCTCCCTCCACCTGTCTCCCTGTACTGGGGCGCAGGAGCATCCCAGGACACCGCTGGTCTTACTGCATTTTATCTAGTCGGATGAAGCCCTGAACTGTTCCAAATTTTCGGTGGAATAGTTTGAATTTTATTTATCGTGGTCCCCTTTTTATAGTGTCAACATGATGGAATTGTAAAAAGGGTGTGCAAATCCCTTACACCCTCCCAACAGAGCGCACATTAGCAAAATTTTGAAGTCAATGGAACAGAACAGTCTTACACGGCTTCCCCTCGTGTGCCTGTCACAATATGGCGACCGCGTTGACGTGCGACGCTCGTGCCGCGTCTGTTCTCTAAGGTCTGCGCAGCACGAAGGGAAACTGAGGGCGAAAACGGCCGAAGCTTAAGCACGCTTTGACTGAACGACTTCAGGGAAGAGCAGGGAACTTTGTATGGACATGAGGGTTTTCTTCTTACGGAGAAACCGAGCTGTTAAAGGAGAACAACGTTTTGTGCTCAGACGGAGAGGCTTTTAAATAGATGCTCGATCTTATTTAATCCCGAGAGGATCTATAGTTTGACTTGCCATACAAATCAAAATGCGAAGCGCTCTCTGAGAAGACGGAGCTCGGGGAAGACCACCAATGCTCACCTATTTCCAGGCACTTTAAAACAAGTTCTTTTGTTACGTCTCTTGTTCTCTCGTTTTTGAAAACAACACTGCAACAGAATGGCAGAACACGAAAGCTTGGAGTTTGGGAAGGCAGACTTTGTGCTTTTAGACAACGTGTCAATGGAGGAATTCATGGCCAACTTAAAACTCAGGTAAGCGGTCTCTCACCTTTCTGAAGCCGCTGTGCTGACGAAAGAGGACTGGCACTTAGAAAATGCCACAGTTTAATTATTTTCCAGGCAGAAATTGATTTTAAGAGGGGGGCAGACGGCATCAACAGGTGCTTTAAAAAGTTAACACCCATACCATTGTGTGCAACTCTATACAGTAACAATTACCGTTGTAACTTTTAGTTACATTTTTGATGGTTATACTTTTTCTTAGTTGTATTTGTTGTGTATATTTTGCAGCAATAGCTCGTATTTGCTTTCAGACCGAACAGGTGGACTCCCTTTTTGAAAAATGTGCGACTCCACCCTAGCTATTCATTCAGGCTCTCTGTCAGCTGGGTAGCACAGCATGACGTCAGGCGTGCTCCTGGTAACTTTAGGCGGTTCAGGTGCGGATAGTGGCTCCTCTTCCTCACCTCTGCCATCTGTGATGAAAGTGCAAACTGATCCCCAGCCTCGGTTGGAGCTTTTAGTGTCTAATTCAGCAGCACTGGACCGAGAGGATCTTTGTTACGCTTCTCGTTGTAAGACTTGAAGTTCTCTAATAATAGGCGTTTGTTTACATGCTTTTTGTGACTGCCGAATACCCAAAACGGCTCAGGGAAAATGAATGGGGGGGGGGGGGGGGGGTTATTTTATTTATTTATTTTTTTATTTATTTATTGGGGGGGGGGGGGGGGTCGTTCAGCGTTTTAAGAATAATTCCAGAGCAGCAACCGTAATCAAAACACTGACCAGAATCATATTTCAATATGATTCTGGTCAAGATGGCTAAAACATCATGATGTTACGCTTAAATAATGTGGCTGACGTCCAGTGGCGGCTCTACATTGAATTACTCCCCAGGTGAAAACCCCTGCAAACTCCCCCCGCCCCCGCAGTAAATAAATAAAAAATACTTTTCAATTTACTAAACAAGCAGCTTATCACATATATCACATATATCAAAGCAAATATTTACTATAGGTATACTTTCAAATATAAGATGGACCTGAAGTTAGTCAACCTTTTCAGCTTGTTAGCTAGATGTATAAAGGCCTTAGTTTGGACAGCAATCCTTGGAGGTTTTACATGATTCAATGCAAACACCTCTACCAACCCGGCTCTGTACCTGGCACTGTGTTTTAGGTGGTTCCTCCTCCTTCTCCATCATCACCCTTACTCCTGCTCCTCCTCATCTCTCCTATCACTATTATTTTGACCCTCTGCATCAACTCCATGACCTCGACTGAAACTGGCCTCAAATAGTTAATGTCGAACCACAGGAAAACAGGATGTCGCCTGTAGTTAATAAAATATTATGCTTTGAACACAAACTCCCCTGTAATGTCTCTTTTTCCTGGTGCCAGTATGGATCGACATTCATTTTAATTGATAAAACAGAGTAATTATTTATACACATATAGTGTAACCTTAAATGTTCTGTGTTCCCTGAACTCATCCTAAGCACACTCTTATACCAAGCATGGGATGATACCATGTAAGGGGTGTTTGCTAACCTGGTGTCATGCTGCTCGGTCCATTACTGGCCTGGCTGACTTCGGTCCCACAGTTTGAAAAAACAGCGGTAAAAGACATAAGTGGGTAATTTTCACACAGGCTGCATCCTGCAGACATTTTCTCTACTCCACTAATTTCTTTCCCCTTTTTTTCCAGCATCTTTGCTACTTTAACTCACTCTAGTCTCTTTCTTGATATTTGTATCTCGCATAATATCAGATTGACTCAGCCTGTTGTCTTGCTGCGTCACCTGAGGCCGCAGGACGGCTTCGTGCCCGCGTATCACCGCGGCTGTGTTTTATTATCAGGTAGAAAGAGGGGAAAAAAACAAAACAGTTTGACCCCCGACCGGTTCGGCCTGAAACGACCGGCCGGTTGGGAATACTCCCGGGCCTCACTGGCCTCTCCGCCCCTTGGTGTGACAGATTTTAGCCACTAATGCTGTTTGACAGTTACACTGTAGAGTGGATCCCCCGCAGCCCCGTTGCCCGGTCCATTTGAGAGACCCAGAGGTGAGCTGCTCCTCCCCATGGCCTTTCTTCGTCACATTTAACCTCCAGCCTGTCAGCCTCTGTGCATTGCAGGGCTGCAGCATCTTCTCACGGCAAGCAGGGCGCCTGCAGTGGAAAGGGGCGCCAATTCCTCACCCAGTGATATGATAAAGGGAAACTGCTTTTTGGGCGCAGATTATTTAAAAAAAAAAAATACTGGTCATGCCGCCCCCTTATGTGTCATTGAAAAAAGTGCCGCCCTGGTTGGCTGCCCGGTTTGCCCGTGCCAAAAAAACGCTACTGCTGACATCTTTAATCAGTGAAAATGGTGCACGGGAAAGTATGTGGCACACGTGAAATTTTTATTTTATTTTTATTTTTTCATTCAATGTCCTTTTAGGGGCTCCATAATAATCATTGTAGTCTTAATGCAAAACAAAAACACTGATACATCTATTTTTTATTTTAGGGCTGGATCTTGAGCCTTAAGTTAATATTCCTATTTTTGAAGTGAAACTAAAGGCATAGTCCAGTTTAAAGTGAGGGGGAGAAGTATAGACCTACATTAATAATATAGGTCCTCACAAAAAGGCCCTTTTTCATTAGTACCACGTCAGCTTGGCTCTACTCGGTTATGGGTTTTCCATTAGTAACGGTTCCATGGTACCCGCTGCTTTGTTGGTACGTTTTTGGCTGGGGTTCCAAGCTACCGACGCCTACTATTTGGGTAGGGGTTGGTGTCACTAGCGTCACTTGAGCGGCTTCCTTACAAGACTCAAACTAGCCACTGGGCGTATTCTGAGCTTTAAAGAAAATAGAATTGCTGAAATCGACAGTGCGCTCAAACAATGCAGACGACAGGCAAAAACCTTGTGTATATGTGCTACAGCTAAACTCCATCTTTGCTGCCTACACACACACACACACACACGCACACACACGCACACACACACACACTTGGCGCTAACATTGAACGTATTCAAAGTTTGCCCCTGAAAAACGGTGTAAAATGTAATAGAGGGTTGTTAAATGATGCATGGATCAGTTGTGTTCCTGTTACATTCATCACGTTAAAAACGTTGTTGTTCCATTTCGAAATGTGAGCTCAACAGGATATGCGTAACATCAAAGATGTGAAAACAATTCAAGAAAGGTTTGCTCTGTGTTCGCTTCTACACCAGCATGACTCCCGATTCACTCCAAAAGATAGCAAAAGATTAGCATAAAAACAAAGTAAAATAAGCATTTTATCCACTGATCTCTATGGTGACAAGTGTACATTTCAGAACATGTCCTGCAGGTGATTCAGTGCGCCCTTAGGCACTAGATCTTCCCACTGGTTCATATTTCCAATTGGTAATTTAAATTTTCTTATTTTTTTACTTTTTATTGTTTCTGCAAATAATTATTTTGTCATTTGCCTTCTCTTTAAAGTGCCCTTGGGTGTTTTTTGAAAGGTGCTTCTAAATTAAATGTATAATTTACTATTAAATGTTCAAGTTGATGAACAGACAAATATGACTGGCTTAGAAACTTGCAAGGAGAAAATCTCCGCCATCTAAAGAATATGATAGCGCAGCTTAGGTTTGCGGAGTTGCATCCGAATAAACCACCATTGTTCTGGAACAATGTCCTTTGTACAGATGAATCTAAAGTAGAAATGTTGGCCCCTAATGGATAGTGCCTTGTTTGGAGAGAACCAAATGCAGCATATTGGCACAAAGCTCCTACCAACTGTGAATCAGGGTGGTGGAGGAGTGATGGGTTGGCCTTGTTTTGCAGTCATAGGACTTGAGCACCTGGCAGTCTAAGTCAACCATTACCTTTTAGAGAATAAGCACTCTAGCATAAAATACAAGGCAGTCTTCACACCAATGGAAGACTGATGGAGTCATACAGATGATAACATCACATTATTGCTGCTAAAGGTGACGGTGCAAGTGCCTGAACATCACTATTGTTAGCACATTGCTTATGAGTTATGGCCGACTGCACCTTAGCATGTTGTTCATCTGAGGTTAAAGCTGTCTAACATGTATGTCTTAATAATGGATCATTTCTTTCTAAATAAATCGTATACATACAAAGTCTTAGAATTAAAGCAAGGGTTATTTGCTTTGACCCACATTTATTGTGGGTTGGTCTTTAATAAAGTGATCAGCGGTATAAATCTCAAGCGTCTCATTCAGTGATTTTTTTTTTTTCTCTCTTCCTAATTTGAAGCAGTGAAACTAAAGAATTCTTCAGGAAAGAGTGCCAGGTATACAAGTGAATGTGTTTTTCTAGAGCAGACAGACCTCCTGGTTGACAGTGTTTTTACAGCCATGCTTTTTAAATTAGATCAGCGTCCGTGGTGTGAACAGTAGCTTCAGCAGTCGGGCTGTAAGACCCGAGAGCTACCAGACGGCACCAGGCATCATTTTTCCAACCCTCTCCAGTTTTTTCTGTCTGTTTGTTTTCCCCTCCAGCCAGACGGACCCAGTCGGTCCGGAGGTGGCGTGTGCAGATTGTTATTTGTAGAGGGTGTGACCGGCCAGGAGCGCTTCCTTTTTGCTCTCCCCCACCCCCCTTTAGCCCTCCACATGTGTATGCGTTCATGCAGGCAAGTGCGAGTGTGCTTGTTGGAGTGCAAGCGGACCACTTAAGCGACGGAGCCAGAGGGCATCTAATGCTCTCCGTTTGGGTCGCTGCAGTTATGTAAAACATGTTGGTCTGGAGCACATCTGCTCTGTGTATCTCAGCCTCAAAGGAGCTGCTGCTGCACAACCAACAAAATAGTTTATGTCGGCTCTCCCAACAAAATAGTTTATGTAAAACATATCTCCTACAATTTTAAGGCTTTCTTTGAAGTTGGCAAGCCTTCATGTTGGGATTCCCCCCCCCCCCCCCCCCCTTTCATTATAGGGGATTTCTACTGTTGTTAAAGTCCTGCTATGTCGGGTAGTTAATCACATTCCCTTGTGGCAGCAATTAAGCCCTGATTTGGGGAAAAAAAGTACTCCTGGTGAGACATCGTTGTTTAAGCTGACATTCGGTTGGTTTGACTGGAAGTTGACCTCTGCAGGCTGTTCTGGTATTCTCAAAATAGAGCCCAATCAGATGCCCAGTCCTTTTGTAGAGATGCCAAGATAAAAGTTCACATTCTTGTGGGATCTTGGGAAGTTTCAGGAGATACAGTGCCTTGCTAAAGTGTTCACAAGACTTGTTTTCTTCACATTTTGACATAATATAACTTGTGCCATTTCACAAAGAAGAAATGGGCAAAGATCTCAGTCCCTAGATTTACAAAGCTGGTAGACGCATATCAGAAAAGCCTTGCAGCTAAACTTGCAACAAAAGATGGTTCAACAAAGTACTGACACTGTAGGGTTGAATACAAGTGCACAACACACTTTTGATTTTTATTCGTCATAATTTATAAAACTATGTATCATTTTGCTTCCACCTCACAATGATGGACTTTTTTGTGTATCACATAAAATCTGAATAAAATGCATTAAACTTTGTAGTAGGGCCGGGCGATATGGCCTAAAATCAATATCGTGATCTATTGAGCAGTTCACCTCAATAACGATAAATAGACAACAACACTAAGCCCAACTAAGCTGATGTGGTACTCAACGGCTGCTCTTCTTCCTCCTCGACCAGCTCTACCTCCACCACCACTTCAACATGTGAAATTTCCTCCAATTTGTCAACCTCACCGTCTCTTTCACTTCTTGTTACAGATTGGATGGGGTGGAGTCACATGACTACAGGCTACATGTCTTAAAGGGACAACAGTATAGCCTACCTATACACAGCTAAAACAAGACAACAATTACTTTTATTTTTTTTAATATCGACATTGATGTCCATTATTTTTTGTAAATTTCAGTATCAGTACATTTTTTGTTTATCACCCAGGCCTAGTTTGTAGTTGTAATGTGACAAATTGCAGAATCGTTCAAGATGTATGAATAGTTTTGCTGGGCAAAGTAAGAGTTGCCATCCAGCTATAAATGCTTATGCCAAAGACCCGGGTTTTATGCTTAGAAAGCCACACAGAGGCAACCTAACTCTCACATAAAATGAACTGGCAATGGCAAAATCAACATTTCTAATACTGATCCTACTCATTGAGAGTACTACAGTATTTAAAAAAATGATCTGCAAACAAAACTTTTTTATTTATTAAAAGGTTGGGGAAAAAAACCTGTGTCACTCAAAGTAGAAAAGTGATTAAATAAACCAAAAACTAAATAACAGCATGAAAGCATGTAAACGTTCTCAGCGTCCTGGAGGTCTGACATCCTGTCCCACATCTGAAATGTCTTTATAAGGCAGCATTGTTTAGTCTGATTCCTGCAGCCCAGTGAAAAAAAAAAAAGACTGCATGTTTTCCTTAAATTAATATGGGAGGGGTTTTCTGTTTCCAAACTAACAGGCTTTCCAAGACTTCAGATTGAAAGAAATGATATTTATTATTTGCTAAAAATGTAAAAACATGCTAAACTAGAGCTTTTGCTGCTTTGTTTTCTCGGTAATAAAGATCCCGATGGGTAGGGAGCAATATTCATGTCCTCTGCTTCAAAGCTAGAGTAATACACAAACCGTCTAAATTCCACTAATGTGGTTTCAGCTCTGCTTGTTAAATTGTTTTCAACCTCAGGTTATAAATTCGTTGCTCTATAAACTGTGAAGGCTGTGTTATTTCTCCCCAGTGGGTGACTGTAAAGGCTGTTTTCTTCAGGCTTTGAATGTAACCGCTGAATTACTCTGAGTGATTTGACCCTTGGACCCATCTACGAGGAGTTAAAGAGGACTTTGACCAGGGAGCCTCGGTGATACAGAGCAGAGCAGGAAAGCTGGCATTTCCCTGCCCTTGGCTCTCCACGTTTCATTGTTTCCTGTGGCCTCCCCGACTTGCTTAGCAGTCGTTTGTACAGTTTGGCGCGCGTGTGATTCAACACTGGGAAGGATTTTACTGCTCAGATGATTTGAATAAATCACAGTTCTGAGCTAACCAAATTAAAGTTAGCTGGTTCTAGGGATTCCTGGATTTAACTTTAAAGTTATCTGACAAATTGTCTTCCTGCGGGTTTTAAAAGAGCAGCGGTTCTCTTGTCACTCTGCGGGTAAAGTGGAAGACGTGTAGTGCATAACAAAACCAAACTTTTCTGCTTCTTTCTCTTGCAAATTAAACCAAGGGCTCTAAGCAGCCTTGTAAAATAAGGATCGTCCTGGATATTTGGTTAAAGGTCTCCTCCTCCTGATGGATAAAGGTCAATAATTAAGCCTGTGTTCCTATTTCTGTCCCTCTCTACATCAAACATATTGACATCTTGTATCGCGCCATATGGAGCTCTCTTTGCTGAGCTTCCATTTATCCATTTGTTATCCATGTGCAACAAAGCAAAGTGCTTGTTCCCTGCAACAGAAAGGCGGTGGATGCCTCTAAGACCAACCTGCTTATTACAGTTCTTTTTCCTTGCCGTGGTCACCGACTGGAGGAAAATATTTATAGACGATTGCCAAGATGGAGGCTATTCTCTCATTTACTCTGTCCAAAACCAGCAGCAATGAAGTATGAGGGCTAATTACAATCACCAACATGAAAAGGCTGATTGTGGGTGTGTCACTGGGGCGTTTACTTTCCAGAACTTACCAGTGACCTTAGGTTACTTTCTAGCACTTGCAGGGAAAGTATCTGTAAAGACTCCTTGAAAGTTTTGGTTAAGTGTAGGACGTTAACCAGTGAATTCCATCAGAGTAGCTGGTAACTTGTATAAAAGCAACCCTCTCGGTTCCAGGAATGTTCGGCCTGTCTAGTTTCACCGTAAAACCGAAACGTGTTTCTCCAGTGCCTCTCAAACGGGCTGCCTCACTGGGAGTGTTCTTGCTAACAGAGAAGGAAAATAGACTTCCCTGAGCCGACTGGATTCATAGAAGGCTCCCTGAGAAATGCCCCGTAGGCCTGCTTTCCCCTGCAATCCAGCAGCGAACAGACCAGTCTCGCCACAGGAATTTCCATACAACCAGCTGTAATCTGAAACACATTACCATTTCTGCATAAACAGGGCTGTGTCTGTGCAGCTCCCCCCTGAAATGGGCTCACCAGGCCTCAGAGATGTCTCATTTGTGGACCGAAGGAGTTGGCAGACGGGGTCAGGAGCAGGCTTTTCTATTTGTAGTCTACTTTTAACACACCTGTGTCATAGATTCTTGAGTGCTGCTTTTTCAAAAACATTTCTCTTGTCCCTGTATGTCTGCTCACTGTGAGCTCTGTAACTAAAGTCCAAGTCCTTTATTGTGCACACAATCATGGCTGAATAAAGCTGGTTCTGGTTCTGTATGTAATCTGCTACACGGAGCATCTAGCCTAATGAATTATGCCACTTATTTTCTGAGTAAATATATGATTCCTGCAGAATAAGTAGAGGGAATCATTTTCATTGTTCAATATTTTTAAAACTTAATCCTCTTTTGTTTTGACTGCTGGTATGGTTTTGAAAAATTTTGTCTCAATCTGCCGCTGTCCTTAGTTGGCTGTAAAGGATGATGGCTGCCATGAATTGAAGGTTTTTCAAGGATTCAAAGATGCTTCATGAACTTTTGTTTAAGCCCCTTCTCTGAAAGAAGTAGTTGATTCAATCCACCAAGGGGCTTTGTGGCGTTTTCTTTTACTTACAGCGCTGATCAGAAGTTTACACACACTCATTTTGGGCATGAATGTCACATTCATTTTGGGCTGTAAATTGCCCTTCTCGTCCATTTTGTATGGGGTTGTAGGAGTTAGAGCTGCACAATTTATCAAGTCGCGATTTAAAGGACTGATTGGCTGCAATATTTGGGAAGCTATTATATTTCAAGTTCCATGCAATAATGCCATGCATGCAAACGATTTAGTTGGCCAGTAGCAAAGGACTTCCACTGCCTTTTATGCTCAAACTTGATTTAGATGTTTGTGACCAAGATCCAAAAATTCAAGGATAGTGGAAGATAAAAAAGGGAACTGATGCAAATATAAGTTAATTGCAACTGATGTTGTTGTTCCACTATCAAGGAAAATCTTTAGTTTTCTGTTTTTCTATTATTGTGCATCCGCTGTATGACTAAATAGATAGGAAGTTATATCCAAAGAAAGCTCCACAGCACCAACACCCCGATTCCCAACGACTCTTGATGGTTGCAGATCCTTCATGGAAAGAGGTGCAACAGGCTTTCTAGTTCGCTTTTCTTTCTCCGAGTTGCCGGGAGCTTTGTCGCTGCTCGCTCAATGGTGTTACGGTCATGGGCGCTGGTGAGGTCAGCTGTGTAACACTCCACTTTGGGTGAAACCATATGATGCGGTTCCTCATGTTTGTCTTAATTTAAAATGGTTCCTGTCAGTTTGACAGAGTTATTAAGCCCCAGCAGGAAAGGCCTATTTCCCATTTTTATTATAATTTTTCTCCTGGCAAATGAATCTGCCTTTTGGAGGCCTATACACGTACAAAAATTTTTCACATGCGTTACTCCTGGTGAAAATGTAAGTATTTTCTAAGGGCATAAAAGTTGTTTAGCTTGTCCGTGTGAGTCCAGCTTGAAGGTGTCTATTTTAGAACAGGCACTTCTGTCAGCAGCCTCTCAACCCATTTTGATGTTGAACTTAAAGGTACATAATGTGCTTATGAAACAAAAGACCAAAAACCGTTTGATCACGATAAAATAAGGTTATATACACCAAGCCTCCATCTTGTTGGTGTTTTGATAGTCCTTTTTGTGCCGAAAAATAATTCCCTCCCGGGCGCAATCAAACAAATATTAACAAGCATGGCAACATCTACTGACAGTGTCACCGAAGTGTCAAAACGCTGAATTTATAAATCGATTGTAAATAATGCCAGACCGATCTCGATGCTCTGCAATGCCTCGCAGTAAAGCAGCAGCTCGGCGTGATCGAAGACCAACGATCTACAGCAACTTTAAGAGCCTCATATCGGAACATTTACTCAACTCTGCGGTCACATCCTAGCCTTGGCAGGTTTAGCGTCCGCTTCAATGAACACCAACGCATATACTGTGTTCCTAGCGACAGTCCAAACTGAGCAGGAACAAAGCATAAAACACCAAAATAACAACTAATACACCAGCAGGATGTGATAATCTTTCATAAAAACTTGCATGGAACCAGAGTGAGCTACTGACATATAAATACATAAAAAAGTCAAATAACGTAGCTATGCACCTTTAATTTACTGTTGAGTCACGCTGTTGTTCCAACTTAAGCTTGTCTTCTAAATTATTCTTTCCAAAATTCATTAAAGAAGTGTGTTACATATTTTTGTCACCACTAAAAAGACTTGTTTAAACATTTAGGTAAAACATAAAGATTAAGGACATTCACGGATTTGCTGAGCATGTTTAAGCACCTGGCTGGAAACCTATGTTCTGGGTGCCTAAAGGCTGTATAACACCTCTGGAAACTGAATAAACAGTCTTGAATCTACTTAGTTTGTTTTGCATCCAGCAACAAAGCTGTGGCATGAAGGATTTGTTTAACTTTGAATAACCCGCAGTAGCTCACTGATGCACATGTGGTGGGCACATTCAGACTTACCAGTTAAAACTAAAATAGTGGCTTTTGGTTTTCATTCATTTGCTATCTCAGAAAATAGGCATATTCTGATTCCTGGTGAATCAGTCGGTGTACCACTCATCTTTTCAAACTGCAGTCAGACTGTGCCATCTATTTGGAAACCTTTTGGGAAGATATTTGATCTTTAATACCTTTTTTTTAATTCATCAAAAATCTGTTGTATAATATTAGGTCTTAGCAATCAAAACTAAAAATATTACTTCATTGCAAATGTCTTGGAAAGAATAGTGGCCGAGTGCAAAAAAGATGGTTTTATGCATCATGTCTTTTATTGGAAAAAAGATTTCTTCACATCCTGGGAGGGATGGGGGGATTTATCTTACACACAGAGGTCGAGCCTCAAAGAAAAGAGCAAGTTTTTAATCCTCTCTTATGAATACAATTCAAACCGCCTTGTGTAATCGTGTGTTTCTTAGACATAAAACCCATCACCATCAAACTCCTAATAGAGTCTCTGTTGGGGGTATGAAGCTGTCAGGCCTCACATGTAAACTGTCTGGCTCATGATTTAACAAGAAGCCGCATCCTCTCCCTGCAACAGTACACCACCTTCAAACCTCTCGGTGGTCTGGTTGCGCAGCTCCCGCACGCATGCCTCTTATCGATCTGTGTCGCTCAGATTCCTCAGATCCGGGCGTGTTTGTGGTTTAAAACCATTTCTATCTGCACATTTCGTGTGTCCCGCCCTGCTCAGATGTCCCTCCCTTCTTCCCTCATTGTCGTCCGGTCCACCTGTTGGAGCTGCTGTGTCCTGATCCACAGTGGGGGTAGAACAGCTTACTCACTTTCACAGCCTGTACGTCACGTTGCTTCTCAGCATCAAAGTGACTGAGTACTCAGACAATGGGCTGGAATGCACTTCACCATTCAGTGCACTTTCTTTGATGCCTGCCGTGTTTAGGTCTGCATTTGTTTGTCCACTTGCTCAGTCTTTAGTTAAAAAGGGTAAAAGTACATGCTATTTAGTTTCTTACCGCTAATGGTTGCATACAGAAATGCCATACAACCACTTTAAATAATAGAGTAGTTTATAATGCCATATGCAGGAAGTCTTTGTACAGGCACAGCTACTGCTGCATGAGTAAATAATTCTGTTAAGTACACCTTGTGTTTTAATTTACAATCTATAGTATTAAGTGTGATGGAAATTAGGGAAAAAAGCGCTTAGACTGAATTACTGTTCTGTGTTGTCTGGCCTTTTTTTTATATATGATTTATTTCTTTTGCCATAAATTAGTGCTTGCCTTTAAAAATGCCTTGTAGGCAGTAAATGTAAATGGTGGTTATCTATCTCTATATCTCTTTTTTTATGCTTTTACACAAAAAAGGCACCAATGGTTTGGGAAGTAACTTGTTTACTAAAATTTTAATAGTACTAACATTATTACAACTTTTCATGTACTGTTCAAATAATTATAAATAAGATGCCCCAGAAAATCCCTGCATGTCCAGTGTTTATCCCAGATGGAAGGAGGGTCTCGTAATGCAGGGCTCCCCCTACTCCACCTGTTGTTGCGTGTTACGACTTATTTGTTAGGTATTCTAAATGTTTGGTTGAGTCTATGATTCAACGTCATATTAAATCTTATAAATAACCTTATCGTAACTGTAATAATCAGTATTTTACAAGCAGCAGTACAAATAATTGTCACATTTGATAATTTATTGTAAATTAAATGTATATTCAATTTCTCTTAATATGTTCTCTAAATCCTAAAATGAACAAAGCACATAGTCAAAATAAATAAGCTGCACATCAACTGCATATCCCCAAGCATAAACATATACTGTATAAACGCAGATGGATCCAATTCGATCTAAATTAAAAAATGTTAGGAAAATGTTTTTAAAATACAATGTTCCTCAATAAGTTTAAAAATGAAACATTATTTCAGTATTCCTTGTTTAAAGACATTACATTTAAAGCATCAAAACAATTTCTTATGGTCCTAATGAAGCTTTTGTCTGATGGCGACAATGGAAACAATAAGGGTTAGAATGAGAGGAATCCTTATAACCCAACCATATAATGCTCTACTTTTTTGTTATAGTTTTTGTGTAAATACAGGAAAACTGTGGTAGTTTTAGTCAAGGTTATTAGAATGTGAGAATCTCACTTTTGCCCATTACGAATTTTCCTTTTGAGGCATTTTTTAATGTAAACAACAACAACAAATAATTAGTCTCGCTAAATGCAGCAATAGCCAGAAATAACTATAAGTTTCAGATTATTCAGACAAAATTAAAATTCAAGTTGCAGCTTTTTGTTTAGCTGCTGTTGCTGATCTATCCCTGATAATTTATTGCCCTCTGCTTTTCTACTCTTCTACTCTGTGCTTTTTTTCTTGTTTTTCTTGTATGACAGAAATTACGGCTCTTTCCTTAAATAGTGTATTCGGTAATGTCTGGATTTCTTTGGACTGGATCATTTTTTTTTTTTTTAAGTGTTCGGTTTCTCCACATTCATGCACCCTCTCCTTTTTTTAGAATACATTTTCATCATTTTTTATTACATATTCTGCAGCTGGCCAGCGTATTGAATTATTCTGAACCAGGCCCACGGCTAACCCAAAAACATCACTATTACCCGTAATTATTGTTGCTCTTTTTTTGAATTTGTAAACTAAATTCTATAAAATCCTTTGTCTAAATGCATGATGCCGTGCTGGCTTGTGTCTTGGTTTAAAATGGGTGTGGAGGACAGCCACAATCACCAGAGAACAAGGTCAAGCACCTGATCTGCAGAATGCCTGCCATTCTTACTAAAGAAATCCAGACCTGCCAGCCTAACGGGAACATCCTGTATGTTGAAGCTTTATCTTTAGTTGTCTGGAGATTTGTGTAATGATAAAAGTAAATGAAAGCTGGTTAAAATGGGTGTGGTGCCGAACCGTTTTTTGACATGGAATATTACAGAACTACACACAACTCTATTCAGGAATTTGTCAGGCAAATTCTAAAAATCCTTTGTTTGTAGTCTGTCAAATTATAACCTGCCAAAAACAGATCTGTCAGGTTAGTAGATTTCTTTGAGAAAGTGAGAAATTATATAGGAACAGCATAAATTAGCTTTCCAAGCTTTCCTCCTGTGAGCAATTCATTAATTTATATCAAAATCAGATTTGAAGTTGCAGCTTGTTTTTAATGCTGCATTCAGACCGAACGCGATTAGAATGTCAAAAATGCGTCCAACGCCTCAACTTGGACGCTTGTGCAGAGCGTCGGCAAAGTGTGGACAGACTGGTCTGATGCGGGTTTGGGAGGAGCTGCCTTGATCTTTTCTTCAAATGCGGGGAAATATTTACTATGTTTCAAGTTTTGATAACTTACCCAAGATCCTCGCTAATCCTCCTCCAGGCAAAGTCCTTTACTGTCTCTGTAGTGATATCTCGACAGATCATAGATAATAGGATGGGCACAAACGGCAATGACGAGTTTTTCCTCCGCTGCTGATTTTCATGGTCCTTTCGTTCCGTTGGAAAATCCGCTGCTACGTCACGTAGTGGAGTCTCTGATTGGTTAACGCTCTGCGTCCAACTGCCAAAGTTCAGATTTTCCAACTCTAGCATCTGCCACTTGGGACGCTCAAAACGCACCCAACCCAAGGCGCCATAGGACCCCTCGACGCTCCCAGAGGCACGTCCAGTATAGACTTTGCATGTAAACCAGATGTCCCTCATGCTCAAAACGCGTTCAGTATGAATGCAGCATAAGAGAGCAGTCATTGTTAATTTTAAGCTGGGTTAGCGCGGCTAGCATCACCAAATCAATGGTCTCTGATTATTTCCTAGAGAATGTAGATCCTTACTTTAACTTTTATGTTTCCACACTCACTGCTTCCAGCATTTTAGGAAGCGTTTAAAAGCTCAAAAGGAAAAATCAGCGTTCCTGTTACGTACTGAGTCTTGCCTCCTGCCTCTCTGCAACGTGATTGCGCCACAAAAATGACAGTTGCGTTTAAATGTCTGCTTACATCTATGCACCTTCTTTGACTTCATGTTAAACACCTCACTCATGGCGGGAACAGCTAACGTCGAGTGTTTTCCTGCAGTAACGGCCTCCACAGCGTCGTACGTGCCTACATTTGGTGTGCTCACTGGTCGGAAGTAGATTACATCTTTGAGTTTCCGACCCGACTGTGACCAAGCTAAAGTGTCTGCATCCTATCAGGAGCCAATTTCTCTTGGCATCTGGGATAATCTGGGTCAGAAAGGCGAAATACTGTCATCCGTCTTGTTTTAGTTTTTTTTTTTTTTGCATCATACCCTTTAGACATTCTGCTTTTTATAAAGTAACAGAATTGGCCTGTATCACTCCTATAAATAAAAATCCTGCATGCTGTGTTTTTGCTGGGAGGCTTTTGGACTTTGATGAAACACCTTACTCCTCTGATTTTGGTAAAAGACGGATGTGGGTCGCCTGTTGGAGGGACGGCCGGACGGGGATATGTGTTGATGGGCCTCCCCTCCTACACACAGCGTGGGAGCTGCTGTTTACTAAGCAGGCTTTGCAAAACAGCACAAAATCCCCTAATGCAGAGCCCAGATGTTGGGTAGTTGCAGACAATGATGAAAGCCTCTGTCACACTTTATATAACAAATAAGCAGAAAGGTTTTAAGGATATTTGAGACCAACCTAATTTAAATACATTTTATTACCTTATAAAATATGACTGCTGAATAACTATGCCAGGCCAGTGGATGGTGATCACTTTGTCAGCTAATGTGGCACAGTATCATGTCTTGGATGACCTATTTTTAAAAATAACTGGCTTTTTATTTATGTGCCAGACTTGCAAAAAAAGCAACACATATATTCAATCATATTTATTATTGCAATATCAGTTTGTTCAATACCGCAATTGCAAAAGGTGGAGTATTTAGTAGGATATCATGCATGTGTCATAAATACATGCTTTGCATACTAATGATGTATTTGAATTTATAATAACATCCAAACAGGTGTTGGGATCTCTTGGAGGGAAAATTTTTGTTGTTGTTGTTTTATTTCCTTTGGATTGGAAAGTTGGGAATAAAGTTGAAATTTGACTTAAAGAAGAAAGTTGAAAAAAAAAATGTTGGTTCTCTTTTGTGAGCAAAGTAAAAAAAAGAAGAGAATATTGTGGACATAATCTCGTAAAGAAAAGGGGGTATGCTGAAACTGCTGTCCATGAAGTTTTGGTATGTGTTGTTATCACCAAGATATTTACTAAGCCTGTGCATCTACATGATGTATCTTTTCTGGTAAAAGCATTTCTGTTATTAAATTCTTTTCTAAAGTATAAAGTTCTGTACCGTCCTCAATGTATTATTTTTTCATCCTAGTGACCTTAATACTCTATCATAATAACTGCACTGCAAAATGTGCACTGCAAAATGTATATTTTTAGTTGCTGCATTCTAGAGCTCACAAAGAGTGGTGGAGACAATGTTCTGATAAACGGCAAAGAGCAAATCAATCTGAAAATGTTTGGCCCGTCTAAGGTTTGAAGATTTAAAGGTATTTTTAAATTATTACATGATTGCTACTCTGACAATAGCAGTCTGGTTGATGCCAATTCATGGTACCACACACACCTGAAAGAATCTAGGCAATCCGGTCCAATAATGGCAGACCTTTTTTTTCAGATTTGGAAATCTTCTAGTTCATCCAGCTTTTTTAAATGCAGAGAGACAAAGTGTAGGATTTGCATATACATAAAGGCGCACAATTGTTCTTAGCTTTCTAAGAGTACCAAATGGGGACACGGCCGTTTCCATGAGGGACATCAGAGCTCTGCTGAGATTTTAAGGTATAATGGTGAAAGGTGTCAGCAAAGTTTCAGTGACAAATAGAAATATTAAATTTAGACCCCAGTCTAAGGTTACATTGTCCGCTAATGCTTTCATTTTCCATCCAGTGGGTAAAATACAAAACTGAATCTAAAAATCCTTGTGAGATACTAAATTTTTGGGTATTAGTGACTTTACTTCATCCTATCCCAAACAGAAGATTTTGTGTGATTTGGAATGTAAACAAAACAATTATGTCTCGGGGACATAAAATTAAATGGTCAACAGTTGACTTAAACTGCATTGGTATTGAAGTTTATGTTGCGTGGGACGTGGTCTGATCAAAGATGACGATGGTGCAGTTTTTTTGTCTCCCCTCGTCGCTGTGATGTTTGACTGATCTGAAGCCGTCACAACATCCCTATAAGCTAAAGAGGTTTATTTGGGTTTTGCGCTTTCTCCGAATGTTCTTTTCATCCACCTTCATCCTGTTCCTCTCTGACTTTGCTGAAGCCAAGGACACAAACCGCCTTGAATTCCCAGCAGAACATAGCCTTGAGATTAAGTTCTACATACTGTACCTGTTCATTGTTTGAAAAAAAAAAAAGAAAAAGTTTTTGTTTACTCAAAATATGACCTTGTTTTGGCTAAGGTAACCCAGATATGCTATTTTTATACCAAACATGCAGAAAAGATACATTTGCAGAGAAAGGAATGAACACGTCTTCATGTGGCGTTCGTGTATAATTTGCTGTTAATTTTCAGTCTGAACAGGTTGTCGTGGTTCTTTTGAGTCGAGCTGAGGTGGTGAGATGAACAGGCAGGAAAATAAATGGTTTTGAAAGTGATCCTTCATCTCAACAATACAACCGCCGGGATACACCCTAAACATGTTTGATGCTACTCTAAACAAAAGCAGCGATGAACTTGGGAGATAAAAGTGGAACAGATACGGATTATCTCCCTGCAGTTTATAATTCCTACGACGACGACCTGGGAACACACACGGATAACGTGTGCTAATTCAGCCACATATTCTGTTATATAATGGAAATGTAGGGCAGTTCAGATACACCACTTGTAAATCTTGCTAATTTACTGGCAATAAATGTTAACCTGATAAAAGTTGTTCCTATTTAAAAACTAAAATGTCACTTTATTGGGCTAGGTGGAGTAGATCAGAGAAATCAATAACATATTTGATTTTGATTGTATTTGTTTCCTGTCTTTTAAGTTATTTTGCTGTGAAACACATGCAACCCCTATAAACATAACATTATCTTTTCTACAAGAACAGTCAGTGATCTCAGGTAGAGAATCAGGGCGTCAACTAATTGCTTTTCAAGCAGCAACGTTTCAAGAGGGAATTTCCCAGGACCAAAACAGACTCAAACTCAGAACCTTCTGAGGGGTTCTAAGAAATGCTCTATAATTTATTTACAGAGCCTTGCATATCTAGTCCTATATGTTGAAATTCTTTCCGCATCTTGTCACGTTCTAACCAACTTCATTGTACTTTAATGGGCTTTTATGTGACAGACCAGCACACAATAACATAAATCTTAAATGAAAATTAATGGATGCATTGATTTATTTTTTTAACAAATAAAAATATGAATAGGATGGCATTCCACCACATCCACCACCAGCCTAAGGTGCCTTTAGACAGGCACCTTAGCCTGGTGTTACAGCTGCAAATCCTTGGGGCATGCCTATAAGGATCGAAAACCTTGCGCATTTTTCTTTACAAAATAGCTCAAACTCTGTCAGATTGGGCGCAGCGTGCCTGTGAACAACATTTTTTCAATCTTACCGCAGATATTTCATTGGATTTTTGTCTGTTCTTAGGCGTAGACACTCTGAATAAGCTTTAATGCAAACACTCCATTGTAGCTCTGGTTGTATGTTGTGGGTTGTCCTGCTGGATCCATTGCAGCCTCTCAACAGGTTTACTTTCAGAATTGCCCTGCATTTAGCGCCATCTATTTTACCACCAACTGATCTTGTACCTGTTGAAGAAAAGCATCCCTATAGCCTGATACTACCAGCGGCATCTTTTACCAAAGGGATGAGGTTTTCATGCTGAATTTTCTTCTATAATAAAAGTTGCTTATTATATTGTCTTGGCAGAGCCATTGGTGCTGATACGGCTACTGCTGCTCTTTCAACAATGGCTTTCTTCCCGCCCCTTTTGCCATAGTTGTCCTTTCTGCTGTGTGCCGGTCTCCATAATGTTTGTTTATTAATGTTCCCCAACAAACCTCCGAGGCTTTCACAGAACAGCTGTATTCATACTGAGAATAAATTAATCACAGTTTGACTCTTACTACTAGTAAAGTAACACCTGAAAGTAGTTCGTTGCATAGGAAAACTGTCAATTTTTAAAATTTTGCCCTATTTTGTGTTGGTCTATTGCATAAAGTGCTCTGAAGGTTTGTGGATGTAATGTGACAGTATGTGTAAAAGTTCAAGGAGTTTGAATACTTGTGCGAAGGACTGTACACACTGCCACGTATGAATCAGACTGTTTATGTTGTCACTGCTTTCCCATCAATATACTATTTTTATTCTTCCACTAAGGCCCCCACTTCAACTCTTCATATACAAAAAAAACAAAACAATGGGGAGGTAGGCAGCTTCCACATTATCTTAAATATCAAACTGTTGGTGAAAATCGTATTTATTTTTGTCAGTTTGTAAAGTTAACGTTTTCATACCATCTCAGAGATGATAAAAAATGTATTCACTTCATCATACGGCAGACATCACAAAATTTGGCTTGTTTTTCTGGATGAGAGGTGCAAACACAGCAGAAACGTCAGGTTTTAAGGACATCCGTGTGAGTGTGCATAAGACCTCGCCCTGCTGAATGTATCCTGCCATAAATCTGCTCTCGCTGGTTGCATCCCAAAACAATGAACGCGGACACTAAATTTGCGCAACTGGCGAGCCAAAACACCACACAACTTTTTCCGGGGTCATCAGAGGATTCTGGTATGAGCCAAACTATACATGGTAAAACCCTTTTAATACAAGAAACTAGCAACTCCTGCTGCTGCAGGAACATCGCTTCTTGTGAGAAAATAGTGAAATCGACGTAACGTATTACACCATTCGTCGAAACTGCGCCTTTTTATCTTTTTATGCGAGATGTTGTTTGTGGCTTGTCCACATTTTTCTTCTGGTGTGATGGAGCCATGTTGGTGAGAAAATGTTATAACCCGCTCCTGCTCCTCCCAGAGTTAACCATTAGAGACCCACCCAAACAATTTTGGAGACAGTGGTTGTGTTTGGCTCTGCTCTGTAATTTTGCGGCGAGCGTGACGCGCATGTTTACATGCTGTGTGTGTTGAGCAGCAGCTTGTGTGGGTGGTATTTGGGTTGCTCTGATATTTTTAAGGCAGACAGAGTCCCCTGGACACACTAGAAACACCAGGCAGTGAAGGAGTTTAAATGGAAACCTATAAAGTCACTCTTAAACAACCAGACTGTCATCTGCCTCTGGGGACGTAACGGCTGAATTATGTTTGCCTGCTGCACTGCCTCAGATGGTGAAACCTTGAGCGGGGTGACAACTGTTTTAAAACCCTGAACTTAGCCCAGCTTCTGTTTTTATGAAGCAGATCCTGAAATGCACAGGAGAAGTGCTTTAATAAGGCAAAACAGTCCCAGCACGTCCAGCAAGACCAATATCTTTGAACTCAAGTTGCCACAATAACTTGTTGACTTTCAAGATTTTTCAGGTTCAGCTGCTTTGTTTTATTTTTGCACCTTAATCTGCCAAGTCAGTTTGGTATCCATTCGTACAGTTTCTTGCATGGATAACACACTTTATTGGATTCAGTCTTATTGAACACAGCGAAATGCTCTTGACAGTTTGTTTGATTTGCAAACTAACGTTTGTGACCATCTCTGAAATCAGAGGAAGCAGAGATGTAAGACGCTATTTAAAAGGAATGTTGATGTTAAGGTAAAACCTCCCACAGTACTGTATGTTGGTTATTGAAGATATTCAGAAAATGTATACTTGTCTACAAGTGTTAACTTTATGCCCTCCCTTTCACCTCCTCATTCCTTTCTCAGCCTCTCCTTTCTCTTTTATCCGTTTGATCCTCCCCTGTTTCCTGACTGGGCTTTGGGAGGGAAATTACCGGTCAGAAGGTTTAATGAAACATTCAGTCCCAGCTATACAGACAGAAAGATGAGGGGGATAGAGGTTTATGTCAGATGTTGTGCCAGTTCTGCTTTCGATTTATGTGCAGTTAAAAATCTCACCTTTCAGATGCATTTTAATATGGGATCCTTTAAATTGCCTTCGTGTTCCTGTATCTATAAATAGCAATTCTGGGAGATTATTTTCACCCATGATTCTCTAATCTCAACCCTGTGTGTCATTTAAATCCTCCTTAATCAGAGTGGATCAGCTTGAGACAGATGGATCGCCTTGCTCTGTTTCAAGCCTTCAGCTCATTCATTTTTCTCTTTGCATGTCTGCCTTCTCTCCATCCCAACTAATTCTGGCAGGGAGAAAGGTACAAACATGGTTAACAGATGCTTATAAACTTGGATCTGATGGGACCGTAGCTACTGCTGTGGAGCTTTTATTGATTTAAACTTCAAAGTTTGCATAATGTTTCATGGTTTTATCACTGTTTGTTAGTCCAGCGTGTTCACGCTTTTGGGTGAAATAACACAAACCTCAACGAAAAACTGGCTCTCCCAGTAGCAAAATATCCCCACAAATTTTCACTTCTCCTTTTTCTGCTGCATCGCTTCTCAAGTTGACTCTCAATAACTGATCTCTTTGAAGGTCAGTTGCTCAAAGTCTTTCTTACATTTGCAGCAATCATCTCTGTAAGGATCGGGAGGCATTTGCCCCCGCTCTCTGTTAATGTGTGTTTATTGTTTCATGGTATTTAATTATTGACACGTGTTATCTGTTAAGGTGGATCAGATTCTAGACGGAAGTAATTTTATCAGAATGATTATGAAAGCTCTAAAATTATGAAACAATGGACCAGTTTAGCTGATTGGTTCTGTTACAGCATGCTGCAGGTTTGATAACTGCGTTCGGAGGCCAGTTTCTTCAGAATTAATTATTGTGCACTGGTCCTGCAAAACGTTAACATGAGAAACAAATATTCATGTAGATAACAGAAATTTTTTTTTTTACGTATTCTCCTTATAAGTGAAATATAGTCACATTTAGCAGCACGCTCTCAAATAATTAAAAAATCTATTTTCTACCTTAAACAGAAATGTAAAGCTTATTTTTTTACTGTTGGATCACTGTTACAGTTTCAGCTCCTTATCTTTACATGCATGTTAAAACATGTTTTTTTTTTTTGTTTTTTTTTTTTGCTGTTCCCAACATGAACAAATGAAGCGCCTGTTGTGGAACATAAATTACTGCGACATTAGTCATGTGTGTCATTTATGATACATGTTTTCTACATTTGGGTGTTTTTAAAAGGAGTACATTTCACTGTGAGGAACTGTTTCAGGACACAAATCATTTTTTTGGTCTCATATTTTACATAGTGATCCTCTGGCACCTGAACATCTGTTGCTGACAGTTTATTGGTCTATACATGATCTGATTTATCAACGTGTCATGCCACATCACATGGTGCCCAGCCTACTTAGGCATACAAAACACTATACAGCTACTACACAAAAAAGGAACACCAATATAAGCACCAAACAAGAATCTCAACACAAGGCAAAATCTTACAAGAACTTAATTACATAATTAACAGGCATTGTGAAGCTAAAAAAGGCTCTTCATTAAATAGCCACCTTAACCATCGGCTTCAATCAACCAAAACAAATCAGGATTTCTCTGTCTTTTGGAACAAAGTATTTCTCAGATCACAATACAAATGTCAATGAAATATTAAATAAAATTCATACTAAGCAAATTTTGCCCCAAGGTGGGCTGTTGAGCACCTATCTGTAGACCAAAACAAGATGGGTGGCAAGCAACGCCTCTCTCTACCTCCAAAATCTAAGCACCACTAGCTATCAGTTTAAATTTTACATTTTGTGTCATAAAAGAACGTCCTGAATGTACGCAAGGATCACGGTGGGCAGCTCACAAGGCCGCTGAGCTGCGTTGACCAATGCTAACTGTGTTAGCTGGGCTACCGGCTACTCGCTACACATAACAGTAACGCCTGGCCCATTGCTGGTCAAACTCCAACAATTAACCCTCAGGCCACAATTGTAACATTTTATTGAATAAAATCAACATAGCAACACAACTAACAAGGCTGTAACACCAACAAAAACCAGCATTTGACCTGCTGTTCCTCACCTGTCCAGGAGGAGAAAAACTAGTGCTCTCCACCTTGGAATCGAAGGTCATTTTGACTCTTTCCTCATATGACAACTTCTTTACCGTTGGTTTTTTTGTGGCAATAATGGGTCCTCATCGTCTTCAGGTGAATGCGGCGGTGGCATTTTATGGGAAGGGGGGGAGGGGTTGGCTAAGCCATGTTTGGCAACTGTTCACATGGACGTACACGTTCGCGCGGCCGACCCGGAGAACAACACAGAGATGGTGTGTGTGACATCATACCATGGTCCATCTAAAGAGATACTTTTGGTTCTTCACAAAGCTATTTTTGTTCTTTCTATCTAGAATAATGAGTTGTTGTTTATTGCTCCTTTAGGTTAACAAAACACACAAAAAAAAAAAACACCACACACGTGTGTCTATCTTCAGGAGCCCCTTCTTATCTGCCCAATTGGACTGCCGGTGGAAGCGTATCAGTTCCCAACTGTGCACACAGTGAACTTTGTCTTCTTTTCATATTTAACTTTACAAATGATTCAGTTTGAAACACATCCTTAATTTGAACATAAGTTCTAAATTTAGGCTTCTACACATTTCCTGGAACCACTAATCTTTATACCTTAACCTTACTTTAAATTGAGATCATAAAATAAACGATTCATATAATCACAACTTAAATCTCCTTAGACCAAGGGTAACTGTGAGCTCGTTTCCAATAAACAATTTTCCTGGTCAGTCTTTTCTCTGGCATGAGAGCGAGACGATTCCATAACCTCACCATTTCACATCTTAGTTTTGTATGACAAGGCACCCAACCCATATCACCTTCTACAGCAAGCTTGGTAGCAAGCCTAGCCTAGCAGGAGCATCTCCAACACCTCACACCTCTGCAGTATAAATTAAAACTGGACAAAGTTCCAGAATTATGGTCAGGATATAATTGTATTTCTTTTTAAATATAGATCCAAAAGCTCTTCCTGCTGAATCTTACAGAGCTCTTAGTAAGGTGCATATTTTAATCAAAACCAAAACCAAGATATTTATGAGAGCTAGTGAAACGTACAAAGTTTATTACTGCCCACAACGGAAATAATAAGCAAATTAAGCTAATGATATGATAAAGTGGTAATTATAAGCTGAATTACTCAGAGGACTACAACCATTTCAACACGTCACAGTGAGTAAATCTAAGAAATACATGGCAGCCTGACTTGGCTAAAGGTCACATAAAATAAGCTGAGGTATCGGATGCGCCAAGACGAAGCTGAAACGTTATTTACTTGAAGCTGCTGGTCTTTACATACCATAGAAACAAAAGATGCACAATAGTGTGATGTGGGAATAAATTATAACTGGCTGATTTCAAAAGACTGAAGGCTACTACCTCCTCAGCAACAACAGACATGTTGGCTTTTAGTCAAGGCGGCAAGGAAAGGGTTCATTTAAGCAAGGACATTTCATGCTTCACTGGAACTCGAGACCAAAACTCTTGGGAAGCCCTCATATGTCCTTTCTACCCTAGTATTTATGTATAATAGTTCTGGGACAGCGCACAAGAAATTGGTTCTGCTCAGATGGTATTTCAGGCCCAAGCAACAAGAAGTGCCAAACCAGGGTGCAAGACCAGAAAGATGGTTGGTTCATTCCGGCCCTTGGAGAGAGAGAAAATGTCTCTGATCTTGTGGAGTTTGTATTGGCCCACATTTTATTCCATCATTTTACTTTAGACGGTTTTACTGCGTTTACTATCGATAATTACAATTTAAACCAGGGATTGACCAATCAGATTTTAGTGGCTGATACTTTGATCTCTGGTTCTTATACATATTCAACCTGCTGATAATGGTTTTATCTTTAGTAACTATAAGTAGATGTAACAAGCGGTTATATAGATATTTATTTCTGGCTTCAGCTGTCTTTATGTACTTTAGGAGCAATTATAAGCTGCCGAAGTCACCATAAAAGGATTTTATTTTAAAACACAAACTAAATGATTTGTTTTTTTTAAAATTGATTTTAGCATCTCTAATTAGTGACTATAGCTGCTAAAATTAAACTTTTTTTTGAAAAATTAGAATTTTTATCTGAAGGTGATATCTCCTGTATAAATATAGGTCAAATAATGGAAAAATGCATACGTCATATTTTCTGTTTCTTACATAATGCTGAGCCTAACCTTAACTCAAATAAATAAGATTTCCAAAAGGCTAACATTTTCCAATTCTATCTTTCTCATCTACTTCCACCCTGAATGATCGACAGACACGTCTTACTCATCCTTCTGTGCTTACTCTACCTTATGCTGCAAATAGCCAACATTAACTCGTCTCTCTCCAGTAACAGTGTCAAGACCCAGGGGTGTTGGTAGCGCAACACGAATGGGCTTAGTATGGTGTATTCACCAACCAGAAACACAATCAGATTTTTGACTTTCTGGATGACTGGTCAACTGCAGTAATCGCAGTGAGCAGCATTTCTTGATGCATCTCCATTTCATTAAGTTTTTCTCTCAAGCAGCCCTGGGTGAAATAATTTTCACTGTTCAAACTGATCCCAATCCATCAACTAAAATCCAAGTAAAACTAAAAACAAGACAAATCTTATTTATAAATCAGAGCCCTGCTGATAAAAATGTTTTTGCTAAAAGCTAATCTTATCTATTAGATTTTAGTTAAACCAATTTTAGCGTTTATTTGATTTGATAAGTGCACTTTAGGCTGTTAACACTGACTGTAAAACAGACATGTATGTGCCTTCTCATAGATGGAAAAAAAGTAATTTTCTGCAATTACTTATATAAATTCATTATATTTCCAAAAACCCTTTTTTAACACCCATAATACTGCTGCTTGTCAGAATGGAGTTCTTCATTATGATGTGTTCACTTTCTGCCCCAAAGGATGCAATGTGAAGTGCATCCTCTCTATAGTTTCTGATAGTTATAGCTGGTGTTCATAATTTGTAAAAAAAAAAAAAAAAAGATAGAAAAGGGTTGTGAGAGCTAAATTCCCTCAGTACAAGCTAAATTAATGAGTTTATTCTTCCTCCTCTCTCCTCATGCATTGAGATCTACGATACGTCCCTCCTGTCATGTAAAGCATTGTCAACAGTCCAGCGGAGGCTATTGCACATGAGCGTTAAGTGGGCAGCTCATTGTGTTGGCGCACAGAAGAGGAGATGGAGGACCCCTGTCAGACAAAGGCCTCCGTTTGACACACAAACAATGGAGCTGGCACACAGCAGCCTTCAGGCTGAGGAGAGGAATGGCACAATGGATCTTTTTCCTGCTGTCACAGGGAGGAAGACTTTGCATCTTGCTTTGTCATTGCAGCAGCATGCTTTCACCGGCATGTGTAAAAAAACCCGTCATATGTTGTAATATTTCTTTGAAGTACATAATTCAGATAGGATTTTCGAAACGGATTATTTTTTTCTGGCGGACACAAAACTCTTGTCTGCTGGAAGAATTTCCAAACCTATATTTTAAGTGATGGACCCTGAGCATAAATTATTAGGATTAAATGTCTGTGAACTGAACTTCAAACCTTGATGACTTCCATTCAAAGGTTTACAGTATATTTTCTATCATTGTGGACTGAAACGTAACTTTGCTGAAGCCACGAATATAACAAGGATGAGCTCATCTCAGCTAATCTAAACGATTTACGGCACATTTTCTGCTCCTTGTTCGTTACTTCTCGTTTTTGTGTTGCTGTCAAGCAAAGTGTGAAACCAAGAGGAAGTAAAAAAATAAAATAACACGTCACAAAGGCCAAGATTTATTTTTAAAAGCCTGTGATTAATTGGTCCCATGGCCTTCTGTCAACAGCCTCATCCACAGTGTTGTGTGTGATTAGCTTGATGTTCAAGGACCTGAATGATGTCAGATGTGCTCATTGCAGCACCATCGGACCATGAGGAGCTACATCTTTTCCTTCAGTGCTTGTGTTTTCTGAAAATCTTTAAACAATCATGCTGGAACTTCTTCAATTGCAAAAATGTTCAGACTGAATTAAGAGCGTTTTGAAATAATAAGCATTTGGCCTGCCTTGTAAGGCAGCAGCAGAGGTTTCACAGCTGTGAAGAAAGAGAAACAGGGATACTAATAGTGTTTGGACAGGAAGGATGTCAGCCTGGCAGCCTCATGTAGG
The DNA here is from genome assembly GCA_037039145.1 of Fundulus diaphanus. Taxonomy (NCBI): domain Eukaryota; kingdom Metazoa; phylum Chordata; class Actinopteri; order Cyprinodontiformes; family Fundulidae; genus Fundulus; species Fundulus diaphanus. Next base: position 22,146,764 of record CM073143.1, on the reverse strand, counting down.
GAGAAACGTAGGAATGGGAAGGTCATATGGGTCTGGGAGTGAACAGAGGCAGAAAGTGAGACAGGAAAGAGTATAAATATCTACATCTGGTACATCTACAGGATGCGAGCATGTCTAATTACAAAGAAGACAGAATAGATCGGTTCACTTTTTTTTTTTTTTTGAACTTCTTTTATTCAGGTTTTCCAGTGCATGTCACATCTCACACATCTTACAGAATACATGTAGAAATACACGTATGTTTAAAAAGGGTTTTGTTTGTCCAAGGTCTTAAAGAAAAGACAAGAAAAAACAGTAATAGTAGTAAAAAAACCCAAAGATAAGTAAATGAAAAGAAAAAACAAAATAGAATTAGAAAAGTAAAAATACAGAGGAATCTCCCATTCATTAATCGTAATTTCCGTCAGTTGTGGTTTGAAATGAATGCTTGAATTGAGGACCATTTTTCTATAAAGATATCACTTTTCATCTGAAGTTTTGCCGTAATTTGTTCCATGTGGTACACCTCCCTCACTCTATTCTTCCATTGGGAAATCGTTGGGGGCTGAGGCTTCAGCCATGAGACCGTAATCATGTTCTTTGCGAGGACAAGTAAGATCTTTAAAATGTAAATCTTACTGTGATCTTGGATTTTATTCTGGAAAATACCTAGTATTATAAAGGATGGTTCTAGGGGAATTGTAATGCCCAGGCAGTTGCTAATTTCCTTTTGTATCCCTTTCCAATATGTTGATAATTTTGGACAGTCCCAAAATATATGAATAAAGTCTCCAATTAGTTCACAACCTCTCCAACATTTATCAGAGGTGTGGTTAAATCTAGATATGAGAAGAGGAGTCCTAAAAAATCTCATTTTGATTTTCCATTCAAATTCTCTTAACATTGGACTATTTGATATTCTATGACCCTCCCTAAACATTTTTTCCCAGTCCTCATCATTAATCATGATATTCATTTCTAGTTCCCATTTCCCTTTGATATCTTTTGTATCTGTTATTACTTCCTCTTGCAATATTTTGTAGATATTGGATATGAATTTGGTGGTTATATTTCCTTTTATTACAGAAAGAAAGAAATTTTCTATGTTTTGAAGGGGGCATTTGTATGTTTTCCCATTCCTTATGTTTCTGCAGATAGTGTCTCATTTGTAAATATTTATACAAGTCATGGGTTGGAAGATTATATTTTTGTTGAAGTTGCTGAAAGGACAGCAGGCTTCCACCTTCGAACATTTGATTTATCAGAATCAATCCTTTTTCAACCCAGTTTCGTAGTCCAGATGTAGGAAGAAATTCAGAATTATGGCCGAGCCGTATAAGTCTACACAAGGAATTGGGTAGATTTAGTATCTTTTTAATCTTTGTCCTTGTCAATAGAGTAAACTTAACCCATTCGTTATTAATTTAATTTTTTGTTCACATGTTTTGATTAACAAATGGAACAGTATCAAGAAGCAAGTCCTGGGAGTCACCTTGTTCCATCTTATACCAAATTGATTCTTCATCTTGGCGTATCCAGGTTATTATTGATCTAGTTTGTGCGGCCCAGTAGTATTTTTTAAGGTTTGGTACGTTTAGTCCCCCATGTTCTTTAGAGCACATAAGAGTTTTCAATCTAATTCTGGGGCGTTTGTTTTGCCAGATAAATTTCGAAAGCCACTTATTCAGAGCATTAAATTTGACATGGGTATTTTTATAGGTAATGTTTGTAACAGGAAGAGGAGCTGTGGGAGGATGTTCATTCTAATGGTTTCAATCCTTCCTACTAGTGAGAGGGGTAGAATGTTCCACCTCATAAGGTCCGTCTTGATCTCATCCATTAGTTTTCCATAGTTAGTTTTAAAAAGTTGTGACGTTTGAGGAGTTATGAAAATTCCTAAGTATCTGAATCCCTGATTAGATATTTTAGGTTTAAATCTATCAGTTAATTTTGCGGGTAGTTGACCGTGTAATACCATCGCTTCAGATTTGGATTGATTGATTTGGTTACCCGAAAGTTTACCATATTCTTCTATGGCCTCCAAAAGTGGGGGCATAGAGTTCGCCGGATCACCTATGTAGGTCAAAATATCATCTGCAAAAAGTGAAATCTTGTGTTCTGTATTATTTTTTTATCTCTAATGCCTTTAATATGCTTGTTCCTTCTAATCACTGCCGCCAGAGGTTCAATGTTTAGTGCAAAGAGTAAGGGACTAAGGCTGTCTCCTTGACGAACCCCTCTTTCAAGCATAAAAAAGTCGGAAAAAAATCCATTAACTCTAACACGTGATTTAGGATTTGTATATAGTATTTTAATCCAGTCCACGAATTGTGGGTGATCGGTTCACTTTTTAAGCGTGATTTTCCTCAAGAGAGGACCATAATGGACCCTAAAGGACACACTTCCTTTAACTCGGCTTCGTGTCTCTGTAATTGATTTATAAATTAAATAACGCTGTACATTTGGTATTAAAATTTTACAGAACTACCTTTCAGTCTACATATTATTTATTAAGCAAGGATGTATGACTCAAGACCACGCTGTCAAACTCACATTTTTAGTACTGATTTAGTGTTGATTTATTTCACAAATTTAATTCAAGATGTAAGATATCTATAAAATATGGAATCACTACATACCGAGTGATACATAAGCTTTTTTTTGTGCTAGTTTTAAAGATTCTTTCTTAAAACTATAAAACCAAAAGTTTAGTTTCTGAGAAGATTATGCTGTTTCCCATGACCAATAAAAGAGGTTTGTAATAAAAAAGAAAATGTGGCCCTACTGGAAAGTATGCCCATGTAAGGTACTGTATGCCCTCAGTTCTTGGTTGGGGCTACCTTAATTACTCCATCAATTCATTATTCCAGAGCAGGAGATCAGCCTGTGGCTCTGTTGAGGTGTTAAAATAGCCCAGGTTGCTTTAGTTGCCTTCAGCTCATCTGTATTGTTGGTTTTTGAGTCTCATAGTTTCTCTGTAGGATTTAGGTCTGACGAGTTTGTTGGCCAAATAAAGTGATAGCTGTGGTTTTTACTCATGGTGGTATTTTTAGCTATGTGTTGCGGGGGCAAAGTCCTGCTAAATATTATATCAACACCTCCATAAAGCTTTTTAACAGGCGGAAGAAATAGAGGGCTCTAAAAAAAAATTTAAACTCAGCATTGTCAGATGACTTGGCTTCCCAAACCGTGTGGAAACTTCACTCTGGACCTCAAGCAACTTGGGCTCTGTGCCGTTCCGCTCTTCCATTAAACTCAGACCTTGATTTACAAATGAAAAAAAATAGTTGCTTAAAATACTTAATACAAATTCAAAACTTTGTACCACTGAGCAGCAGTCCAGTCCCCTCTCTCCTCTGCCAAAGTATGATACTCCTGAGTGTGCCTCTGGTTCAGGAGTGGCTTAATACAAGAAAATGTGAGAGCTGGAACCCATGACCTGGACACATGTCTGTAGCAGCTCCTGAAGCTCCAATCCAAGCCTTCAATGAGCCTTGCTTCACAATCCTCTCAAGGTTGTGGTTATTTTTGTTACTTGGGCTTTTTTCTACCACACTTTTTCCTTCCACTAAACGTTTCTTTGACTCTGGTTGACTCTTGGGCATAGCTCTATGTGAACAGACATCTTGTTTAGCAATGACCTTTTGTGGCTCACCCTCCCTGTTGAGTCAGTGCTCTTCCCTGTGATTATAGGCCATAATATGACCATAGTTTACATCTCTATATTTAAAGAAAATCCTTGTTTTATTAATATTATGTTAGATTCTAGTTTTGAGTTTTCACTAGCTGTAATCTGTAATCATCAAATTTAACATAAACAGCACATGAAATGTATCAATGTGTGTGCACTGAATCTATGAAGTTATTTTCACTTTATGAATTTGTTTACTGAAATAAATCAACTTTTCAGAGTTTCAGCAGCCAGAGCCCATCCTGCTGAAAACTGTCAGATTTCATGGTGCCAAGGGTTACTTTTGCAGTCATCGTATTCTTTTAAATAACATTTTGTTTTATTTGTACTCACACATACTTGAATATTAGTAACACAAAATGGCTTAGAAACAATACAAGTCTCTGCAGTTTTCTTGTTGAATCAAATTAACTTTTTACATAAGAGTACTGAAAACTAGAAGTTTCTCAATTTTTAAGTCTTTGCTTAGAGTAAAAAACCTAAAATCCCTATAAATGTTTCTGTTGTTTAGAGTCTTATGCTTGAACATAGTCATAAATGTCTAATTATAGTATGAATATAGCTGAATGCTTTTTTTTTTCTTCAGGTTTGAGAAGGGGAGAATCTACACCTACATCGGAGAGGTGGTGGTGTCAGTCAACCCGTACCGTGCCATGAACATTTACGGCCGGGACATCATAGAGCAGTACAAAGGCCGTGAACTGTACGAAAGGCCGCCACACCTCTTCGCCATCGCTGATGCTGCTTACAAAGCCATGAAGAGGAGGAACAAAGATACTTGTATTGTCATCTCAGGTGACACAAGAAGCTCACGAAGCACAACAAATGCTTTGCTTTCTTTACATTTCATGTTCAGATAATTAGTTTCAAAACAAATCTATATTTTGTTTCACATTTGTATGTTTTCTATGCATTAATTTTCAGAAAATGAGGAAAAACCATTTGTTTCTAAAGTAAATACTCTCTTTGGCCGGATAGGGGGGGATAAAGCCCCACTCTGTGGTCAAAAAAGGAACTGAGACCCTCTAAATGCTGACATCATTCCATGCCATAAAGATAATCTATCTTAAAGGTTTACAGAACATATGCCTTAACATGAGTTGGTCTGAATGAAGTAGAAAATTCATGATGGAAACCGGGTCTTTGTTTGGAGCATGTCTTCTTTTAGCAAAAACACTAAAAACAATAAGAACAAGACCTGGTTTATGTTTATGGTTTTTACTTAAACTACAAAACTGTTTGCCTAAAGCACACTGCCAGCTTACTAATGTTTGTATTTCTTTTTTTTTATTGCAGGGGAAAGTGGTGCAGGAAAAACCGAGGCCAGCAAGTACATAATGCAATACATAGCTGCCATTACCAACCCTAATCAGAGGGCAGAGGTTGAGAGGTGAGCTGAGGGTTGGCAGCCAGAGAGCAAATATTGTCAGAGTGGGAGGGGATATTGGTTTTGTTAGGTTGCTCTAAAGAAACCACAACAAATTTGCTCACATATTTCTACTATTCTCTTGCAGTTTATATTAGAGCATTTATACTTCTGGTGCTCTGGTTTTAGTTACCAAAGCCAGTCAGGCATGTTCAGGAGTAATTAATTTGGTCTTAGGCAAGAGGTTGCGTTCCTTGTTTTCGTGAGGTCATTGTCATTTTCTTGGAATTCTTACGGCGTGTGATCTAAAGCCCTTACCTCATGGTGAGATAAAGTTACAGCCGAGGAAGGGTTTTTTTGTCTCACATAACTGAGTAGCAGGTGTCTGTCTGTCTTTATAGTACAAAGATGTTAGAATAGAATAGACTACAGATATCTTTTATTGGCCTACGGTGGAAAAATTCAGGTGAAACGACAGCAAAGTAAAAGGCAAATGGAAGCATGCAGAGCCACACAAAGGTAATAAGTATAAAAGCAAAAATATGAGAATAAGGGACTATATAGTAAGGGCAAATTTACAACATGAGAAAAATATTGTACTTATTATTAAAGACCCATTATTAAAAATGGCATCCTCAGAATAAAGGACTCCACTGTTTTTCCTTTGAGTCATCCTCACCTGTGATGAGGCAGACTATTGCAGTCGTCTGAGAACTTCTGAAGGTGGCAGCGTGGGAGTGAGATGGGGAAGTCTGCAATGTTGAGGGCACACAAGAAAGGTGTCAGCACAGTTTCCTGTAGGGTGCCTGTACTGCAGACCAGCCTGTCAGGGACACTGCCCCGTGTCCATACATACTAAGACAGCTAGTGAGGTAGTCCATTATCCACTGCTTCAGTGGTTGATGGTTCACTCCTGGCACCTCCAGCTTGTCTTTCAGAGGTCCAGACTGGATGGTATTAAAACACTGGAGAAACCAAAGAACATCATCCTCACAGTGCTTCCAGGCTTCTCTAGTTGGGTCAGAGCTCAGCGGAGGAGGTAAATGATGGGATCACCCACCCTAATGCCAGGCTGGTAGGCAATAGCAGCGGATCTAGCAGAGACCTCTCCAGGGATGGAAGATGTTTGAGGACCTAGCTCACAAGGGTCATCATCAGATGTGAGATCAGTGCTACCAGCCTTTAACCGATGAGGTCCTTTGGATGTGTTGTCTTAGGCTCTTTTATCACACTAGAGCTTCAGGCTCATGGTAAACATGTTATCCCATGATGCCACACAGTTGATCTGCAGAGCACCTCAGGAGCCTGGAGCTGGTGGCATCCGAACCTGCTGCCTTTCGTACCTTCATCTTTCACAGCTCGTTCCTCACCTCAAGTGTTGAAAGGGGCAGTGGGGGATGTGGAGTCCTCTAAAACGGAGGGGGGCTGAGAGTTTAGATCTCGAGATCTGGGTAGAAAAGCAGGCGGTCATTAAACATACAAGGGGGTTGCAGCAGGAGAAAATGGGCTGCAGTAGGGGTGAGTGTCTGATCAAATCTGTTGAAGAAATGGTTCACATCGTTCAGCCCCCCCAGATCCCCTACATCCCTGATTTTCCTTCTCTTTTCATTCCACGCTACTCTAAGCTCCACCTTGTGTCCTGATCCAAAGGCTCTCTTCTTCTCCTTAAGGAGAGCCTTTGTTTCAGGGTCGATCCAGGGCTTGTTGTTGGAGAAACACCGTACCTTCATGAATGGCATAGTGTTGTCCACACAGAAGTTGATCTAGTCTGTGATGCTGTCAATGTCCTCCTCATGAGGACCTCAGTCCCTCAGAGCTTCTTCTGTCTCCTCATCTCCTCTTTGTATATGCCATAGCTGGTTCTTTGTGTACAAGTGGTTGGTACACAGGCTGGAGAAGATCCAGGTTCTGTTCTGAGCGCCCCAAGAGAGGGAGAGGTGATTAGCGGTATGCCTCGTTGGCATACTATAAGTCCAGCATTTTATTGTTGTGGTTAATGCCTCCAGAGCTCAAAAAAGGGCCTGGGGAGGCTTTGTTTGGTGTCTGATGTTAACGAGGGAGCACTGGCCGAGGGAGGAACAAACAAAGTTGTCACGATAACGTGTAAACTCTTGCAGTAGATAGTATGGTCTCATGCTAACAGCTAGCAGCTCAATGTTCTTACTGCATACCATCCCATTAATAGTTGAATCCCCAGAGTTGGACCGTCTGCCATTCACAAACACAACCAGACCCCCTCCTCTCACCGCTCTCCTCAGTTCTGTCGACTCAGAATAAATGAAAACCATCCATGTTTATGTGTGTCCAGAGTTAACGCGGTTAGCCCCGTCTTAGTCAGGGTCATTTAAAATTCTCTGTAGCCTCTGGTGCTGGACAAAGGCCGCCAATTCATCCACTTTGCTGTGAAGAGATCTCACATTTCCCGTGTTGATGGACAGGATGATGGGTCTTTACTTTCTCCTCCAGGTTGTGACGCCTGATGCCCGTGCAGCTCCTTCGTTCCTCCTTTTGAGCTTGCAGGGAATATTGGGTCGCTCAGTCGGAGGCAGCACAGCAGAGCTAACCAGGACTAAAGCTGATCTTTAAACAATGGCAGCGTGGACACTCATGCACTCTCCCAACACAACTGCTGTGAAAAGATAAAATAAAAACAAAGATGTCCACAAAATGGTTAGCTTCGTAATGTGTACAAGCAAAGTGGAAAAAAAACATACAACACATAGAAACTCAGGGCTGAGTGGGAGCTGCTGAAACAGGCTGCCAGCTTCTATAGTGCAAGAAGGCCATAATTGTCATAATTTATTGTTCAGCACCATCGTAAAAAACAATTATACTTTAGGGTGTCATTCTCTTGGATGGATATAAGGGAGGGACCATAAGAGGAGCTTTATGTAAATCAAACAAAGTGCATGTCAGATAAAGGTAAGAGTCCAACACAGAGACAGCTGAAAAGTAAACTTCACAGATTAAATATTAGACAATACAAAGTGCTGATAATATACAGCAAGACATAGGTGGATGTTGTAGTTTATTGGTCCTGTTTTGCTGCAGAGATAATCCTGACCCACCAAGACGTGGACTCCACTAAACCCCTGAATGTTTGTTTTGGTATCTGGCTCAAAGATTTTAATAGCAGATCCTCTGAGTGCTGTAGGTAGAACTTCTATTAATCTGACTTTTATCCAGGAAATCTAACAGATGTAAAATTATACTGAGATATGGGAAAGTTTGTCGACCATTCAAGACCTCAAACTCATTCTTATGTGCTCAAGACGATCCTAAAATATTTTTGGGCACTATACTGTTAAAGGAGGCCACGGTCATCAGGGGATGCTGTTTCTGTCAAAGGGTGCACATGCTCTTCAACGATACTTAGGCAGGAAGTAAGTGATAAAGAAACATATACATCAATGTTGGGGCCAAGGTTTCTGAGAAAAACATTTACCAAACCGTTACTCTCCCTCCATCAAGGAAAGTGTTTTTTATTCTATCAGAATCACCACAAACCTTTAAAGCAGTCTGAGCTACATCAGCTCTTCTTTTGGATTGAGTCTCCCATGCCAGCCTTCACACTCTGTTTGCTCTACTGAGATTTGGTTGCCAACGACCCTTTTGCTGGTTCACCACAGTTCTTTTCTTTGACCACTTATGCTAGATGTTGACGCCTGCAGACCAGAACCACCCAACAAAAGCTGCAGTTTTGGAAATACTCTGACCCAGTTATTTACAATCACAATTGGCCTTTAGAATTGCTCAAATTGTTAAGTTGGTGCATTTTTCTCCAGTGGTTTAATCTCTCTTGCCACACTTTGTCTTAACCTGTCCATCGTCATAAGCAACAAATTTCCACATCTATCTGGACTCTTGATCTGTCATTTTTAAGCCACAGAGCAGATTTACGCCTATATTACTAATCATTTACCTTGCGGTCACTGCCTCACTTAGCAGCTCAGAGGTTTAGCAGCAGTGGGTTGACTTCAACTAACCGTATCCCTGCTGTTAGATGTGGTGAAAAAGCTGAAAATGATTCATGACAAGATTTCACAACTTGACAATCCAAAACATTCGGCCAAATCAAGACAGAGCTGCTTCACCAGATAAAAATCAACCTCCTCTTATGGTCCTTCCAGGTCTTGGACCTATATTTCATTGAAAACCTAGGTGGTGAGGTGAAGAACAGAAAGCATCATAGAAGATCCAGAGTGAAGAAGCCCTACACCTATTTCTTTTACTTGTAGTTGGACTTCTGTATAATGCAAACACTGAGCTATTAGATGGATGAGCACAGACACTGTTTATGTTAGATCCAACTTGCTGTGTTTTTGAACACTATGCACAGACGATACAAAGATGTCTCTGATGAATGTAGTTGCTCAGTATGTGGGTTTGGGGGGTGAAAGTTTGAATCGTTGTGTTTCTTTGTTTTTCACTTTGTAAAGCTTCTTTTTTCTTTCTTTATCACCGCCCTGTCTCACAGAGTAAAAAACATGCTGCTGAAATCCAACTGTGTCCTGGAGGCCTTTGGAAACGCCAAAACCAACCGCAACGACAATTCCAGCCGCTTCGGCAAATACATGGACATCAACTTTGACTTCAAAGGAGATCCCATCGGGGGCCACATCAACAACTACCTGCTGGAGAAGGTAAGGATATCAAAATGATTGAAACAGGATAAGCAGGCCTGTATACAAATACAAAATTTCAGATCTGGTCTCATTTGAGCAGCTTCTTCCACACATTCACGGTTTCCAGTGTGGTTTTTGGTAGAGTCGTACAGTATACAGAGATAAAGTACACACAGATGGACTGTATTTACTGTTTGATTTCTTGATGCTGTTGGTTGAACTTGATTTTATTTAAAGGGATCAGTGAATAAGGGCTGAATAAAATGCATGCAACACTTTTTAATACTGTATTTGTGAAAGTTTAGAACTGTTTGGCATTCTCTTTCTACTTTCCAGTGGTGTCCTACTTTTTGTTCATCCATCCCATAAAATATAGTAATGTTTATGGTTTCTAATACTCACGGGATCTGAATACCTTTGCAAAGATCTGCCACACTTTTCAGATTTTATGTTGATCTCTGAGCATCACTGATCAAGGTTTAAAAAAAAAAAAAAACATCACTGAGCTCACTTTATCATGTTGTGTCTTTACCAAACTGTGTTTCTAATTCCCCCGAACAGTCGAGGGTAATTTTCCAGCAGGAAGGGGAGAGGAGCTTCCACTCATTCTATCAGGTAGGTATATATGCACACCTGTTTGTATTTGCATGAACTCTGTGTTCTACTGTTGCACACGCTTCCTTGTGCCGTTCTAGAAGTGGGATCCTGCCATGGAGAGGTTAATTCATTGTTTACTTTTTTAGCTCTACTTCATCACGCACATGTATACATATGTTAAGCTGGGTGAAAGACAACACTGGCCAGTGGTTTTACATTACTAGAAACGTTATTAGCTTTAGCACAACTAAGAGAAAAGCACAACGGGGTCGTAGATTCAGACAAAATAATACCATTAATAGAGGAAAAGTCTGTGTTGCAAATATGTCGTGTGAATGGGAATTCACTGTATTATCATCAAATGTAAACATAACAGGGCCTCTGTCAGTACGAAAAGCACTAAAATGTGCATCATGAGTAACTGAGACCCCTCCTGTTCCTTTTTGTTGGAGTATATTAAGATAAAAAAGGAGTCCCCTTTCTTCCAGATCTTGTGAGAATAGTGAGGCAATTTTCACAGATCCATTTTTAAAGAGACCATTCTGCTTCATGCACTTTATTCCTAATACTAATAGTTTCAGTGTATCCAGTAATAAACAAACAAATGTGCCATTTGAAGTTATTTATATATTTTTTTTTCCTCACTAGCTGCTGAAAGGAGCTCCAGATTCCCTCTTACGCTCTCTTCACATTCAAAAAGACCCAACAGCCTACAACTACGTCAAAGTCGGAGGCCACATTAAGGTAACTGATACTTTGTTTGTTTACATATGCGCTCTCTGCCGGTTATCACACATGAACCCATTTGTACCCTTCATTTTGACTTTTATTGCCTGCAGAACATGAAATATAAATATATAAATATAAAAGTCAGAGTAACAATTTTTTTTTTAAGCACATAAACCTCAAATTTTAGTTTGAGGAACACATTTTTTTTATCTGTAAGTCAGAGTTGTTGCACAATGAGCCTGACCCATTTGAGGACCTCTCCATATTCCTCGTATCTCTGCTGCATGTCTCAGTTATTGAATAAGCGTAAGGATTTGTAAGAACAACAGGGGAACAAAACACTTGACAGCAACCAATTAGCTGACGTCATGCAGCACGGCACAACCGAACAGCTGAGGTGTTGCTTTCCACTCTGTATCTAAGCAACTTGGGTTTTAATAGCAAGGGATTGTAGTTCAACACAAGTCTGTAATTTAATTAAAATCCAGCCTGCAAAAACGAAAACAGCAAAGCATAAAATTCAGGTGGAAAACTTTGCAGATATTTGCTTCACTGCGCAGGTTCTTGGAAATAAATGTTGAACAATGTACACTGTTTATTTATTTTTTGTTTCTTTGTGCTTTACATAATTTCATCATTACGTTATTATTATTAAAGCTTGTTTTTGTGTCTTTGCAGTCTGGCATCAATGATGGTGCTGATTTCAAAGCGGTAGCTGATGCCATGAAAGTAATCGGCTTCACAGGGGATGAGATTCAGACTGTTTACAAGATCCTGGCCACCATCCTGCATCTGGTAATACGCAGAAAAACCTCGTTCCTGACTTTTTGTCTCGGTCGGGGCAATGTTTGCCTTTGCTATTCAAGATGCATAAGATTACTTTTTCAAACACTAACTGTACACCTCTGTATATTGGGTGGGAAAAAGGCTATTTATATCGAAATTCGCAGTAAAAAGCAAAACCATACTGGAAAACACAGATTTCATTTCAGTCTCATAAAACATCCTCCTTAAAGGCAGATTGTTTTGCTTTCTTTTTTTTAAATGTCAGACTTTGGCATTATAAGAATAAAGGACTTATCATATTTATCTTACCTACCACATTATGAAAATAGGTACCAACAAAACAATGTGCCCTTTATTTTAGTGTGGCCTATAAAAGAATTCTGAGAAAAAGAAACGTCTGATCATTGGTACAGTATCTATGAAATAAGAATAAAATTGTTTTGGAGCTCGAAAGCAAATCATTTATGGACCAGAAATGGGAGAATTGTGGGACCTGACAACGGAGGAGCCTGAAAAAGGAACCTGCAACCACTTCTCACGAGAGCGTTATAGTCGGCACCTAGCTTATCACTTAATCTAGTGTAGATAAATAGTGTTGCCAGAAGCTTGTCAATGCTGAGATAAAATATTGTTTTAGTTTCACAATTCTCTCATGAGCATAAGATGTTTTGCCATATTTTCACCTCATTTTTAGAAATCCTTACTTAAAGAAAATCATTGAAGCCATGTCCTCTGCTCTGTCCCTTAGGGAAACCTGACATTTGGAGTGGACGGCGATGTTACCCTGATAGAGAACACCAAGCTTGTCTCTGTGATCAGGGACCTTCTTTCCACCAAGGAGGAAAACGTGGAGAAGGCCCTGCTGTATCGCACAGTGGCCACAGGTCGAGATGTCATTGAAAAGCAGCACACAACACAGGAGGCCAGTTATGGGCGAGACGCTCTAGCAAAGGTTATTTCTGGGCACCAGTTACGGTGACCCTTTTTGTGTTTTTTTTCTCTACCGCCACTAAAGAGATTAAGACAACAGAGGTCCACATGTGCCTGCAGGATTGTGACATTTCGCTTCTTGCCTGGCGCTCCTTATAAATTCTTCTTATCGTAGTTCACAGTAACATGAGTCACAGTGTTTTGACACCAGACAGAGGCTGAACATTGTGGAGGATGCAGTAGGCAGCTGCAAGACCTGCTCCAAAACAAAAGACTGACTCACTGATATTTTTGACATTTTGCATCAGGGTTACTCAGCTCAGCTGTTGCTGCTAAGTGTTTGTGCCCCCTAGTGATGCTTTTTTTTTTCTGTGCACAAACCAGCACAGAATTATTTCCCCACACACTTAACATTTAACCTTTTCGTCTTCCTCAGGCAATGTATGAGCGTTTGTTCTGCTGGATTGTCGGGCGCATCAATGACATTATTGAGGTGAAAAATTACGACGCCAGAGTCCACGGGAAGAACACGGTCATCGGAGTGTTGGACATCTATGGCTTTGAAATTTTTCAAAACAACAGGTGAAGATTAATGAAGAGAGAAACTTGAGAAAAATATTTTAGTTTGCATTCATACCAGTCTGTCAGTATTTCACAATTCATTTCATGTTTTCTTTTTTTATATGATTTGCAGCTTTGAGCAGTTTTGCATCAACTACTGTAATGAAAAGCTGCAACAACTCTTCATACAGCTGGTCCTGAGGCAAGAACAGGAGGAGTATCAGAGAGAAGGCATCCCCTGGAAACATGTATGTTTTTTTTTTTTTTTTTTTTGCATGAAACTCTAAACATTTGTGTAAAACTAAACTTGCATCCTGCAGGCAATTGGCAGTTGTATGTAGTCTACACCACTGTATGGCAAACATTTTCCAAATTTTCAAAACACCACCATGCTGTCTAGAGATTTTAGAACTGCTTTACAACAGCCGTTGGACATTTTTATTTGGGGTTTGTAAAGAAAGAAACAAAGAAATCATATTGGAAAAGGTGAGAAGGAAAGCCCCAGAAGTCGGCCCTTCTAGATGGAAAGAACGTGGCTTCTCAACAAACCCAGATTCTGAATCCAATACTGCTCCTGTGCCCTTAAAACACTGTAATACCTGCCATTAATGCAATGTTTCCTTTGTGCTTCTAGTAGTTCATATCTAGTTCAGTAAAATACACTCTTTATTTGGGAACTCGTTCCTTAATAATACTAGATTAGATTGTATTAGATTGTATTACTAGCAGTAATAAGGTTAGTCATGGAGTGCAACAGGTAGCAAAACTTACCGATTTTCCAACTTGTGAACTAGATCAGGATTAAGTTGTGTTTAATGTTATTTTCCATCCAACTCTAGACTTCTGAGGCAAATGGAAAGCAGCGTAAGTAGCCACGGGCTGTTGTTCTTGGTTTACTTTCCTGGAGTTTCTTGAACATTTCTCTGCCGCACTTCTTCTTTGAGTACTGCAAGGATCCCTCAGCTTTACATCTGTTTGGGTTTATTGAAATTACTTTAGCTTCATATTCCCCTTGTACATAGTTGATACAAACATTTCCAATGAGTACCAGTAAAGTTTTAGTAAAGGCAGCCCATGTAGCAACACCAGGACCAGTACCACAACGGATTATGTACAGGATTATAGATGGTTTATCTCTTATTCCTCTATAAATCACTTTTCATCACAGAACAACAAAAACTTGCATTGAGTTAATTTCTTTGCTTTGTTTTAAAGTGTACTCTTAACTGAAATCCAAAAGACTACAAATAAATATTGAAATGACTTAATCCAGTTCACTGGAATTGAGGTGGACATTCATTCTTTGGATTCTAGTGAGGGTTAATTTCTTCTTCAAGCTCTGGTTGGATCAGCGATTGTTAAATTCAAGGAGGCACAACGAATCACCTGCAAAAGTTTAATTATTGGTCGCAACTAGAAACGCGCTGATCAGGGCTCTTCAGGCTGAAATTGATTTCTGAAATTTCTGTGTTCTGGCCCACTAGTTCCAATTTTGAAATCAGATTTTTACTATTATACATGTTAACAGATATGAGAAAAAATGGCCTCAGATAGAGGTACCAGTCTTGAATCCAAAAGGAGAAAAATGTGTGCATTAAAGCGTATGTCTCTAACCCTTATTTAATTGATACAAACTCAAATCTACACAATGCATCAAAATAGATGCTTTTGGTTTAAGCTTTTATATCAGAATCAGCTTTAGTCGCCAAGTTTGTGACACAAACAAGGAATTTAACTTTGGTTCCAAATTTGCTTTCAATGAAAACATTTAGAACAGAAATAAATAAAAAGGGAAGTAAAAAATATTTTTGTAATATGTGTATATAGTGTTTTTACAAAGCGGTAAGGCAAGGTTTAATTAGTGCGAATAAACATGGTATCGATCTGGCTGCTCTGTAAAGTGTTCATCAGATGGACAGCCTGAGGGAAGGAGCTGTCTGTGTGGCGGCTGCTTTTGGCAAACAACGCTCTGTAGGGCCGACCCAGTGACCCAGTATATACAGGGTTTTATATAGGTGAGAGTTTTTGGTGCATTTAGTCAATTGAAAAAATTGTCTTTGTTTTAAAAGCTATGTGTTCCAAAACACATATCTGCTAGAAAATTATTATTATTATTATTATTTTTACTAGCTTTCAGTGTATTTCATGTAAGTCTTCCAACCTGAAGTCAGTTCAATCCTCTGTCTCCTGTTTTGTTTTTTTCAGATTGATTACTTCAACAACCAGATTATTGTTGACTTGGTGGAGCAGCAGCATAAAGGGATCTTCTCTGTTCTGGATGAAGCCTGCATGAATGTGGGCAAAGTCACGGATGAGGTCTTCCTGCAGGGACTCAACGTCAAACTGGCAAAGCACGCTCACTTCACAAGCCGCAAGGTAGGAAAAAGAAACTGTAGATAGGGATATTTTTTTATTTATTTTATGATATGTGACTCTTTACAGCATAGTTTGGGTTTTCAAGTTGGCTAATGAAAAATCTGCCTTCCCTTCTTGTGGTTTGTTTGAAACTGATTTCTTTAATTTAATTTCTCTTACAGTTATGTGCTATATTGCAATGGCTAATCTTGTCTGAATGTATTAAATATACATATCAAGGACAACATACAGCCACATTGTGATTATCAGATTTGGTAAATAGGTGATGTAGCCGTAGTAACCCGAGAGCAGCAGAGGGCAGGTTTCCCTATGCATTAAGTAGCTCTTAGCGCTGAAAGTGGGGACTGAATATGATCTTATTAGTTTCAATAATCAGGAAGAGTCATAGTCTAATTCTCTCTAATAGTTTGTTCAGACTCATCAACAGAGGGTAAGACAATTAAATGCATTGTCATCTATATATTTGGGAACAGATGGCTTGCTTGAAAAGCCTCATTTTGTCTGATCCAGGTTGTTTGGTTATATATATATATATATATATATATATATATATATATATATATATATATATACACTCACCGGCCACTTTATTAGGTACCCCATGCTAGTAACGGGTTGGACCCCCTTTTGCCTTCAGAACTGCCTCAATTCTTCGTGGCATAGATTCAACAAGGTGCTGGAAGCATTCCTCAGGGAGTTTGGTCCATATTGACATGATGGCATCACACAGTTGCCGCAGATTTGTCGGCTGCACATCCATGATGCGAATCTCCCGTTCCACCACATCCCAAAGATGCTCTATTGGATTGAGATCTGGTGACTGTGGAGGCCATTTGAGTACAGCGAAGTCATTGTCATGTTCAAGAAACCAGTCTGAGATGATTCCAGCTTTATGACATGGCGCATTATCCTGCTGAAAGTAGCCATCATGGGTTGGGTACATTGTGGTCATAAAGGGATGGACATGGTCAGCAACAATACTCAGGTAGGCTGTGGCGTTGCAACGATGCTCAATTGGTACCAAGGGGCCCAAAGAGTGCCAAGAAAATATTCCCCACACCATGACACCACCACCACCAGCCTGAACCGTTGATACAAGGCAGGATGGATCCATGCTTTCATGTTGTAGACGTCAAATTCTGACCCTACCATCCGACTGTCGCAGCAGAAATCGAGACTCATCAGACCAGGCAACGTTTTTCCAATCTTCTATTGTCCAATTTCGATGAGCTTGTGCAAATTGTAGCCTCAGTTTCCTGTTCTTAGCTGAAAGGAGTGGCACCCGATGTGGTCTTCTGCTGCTGTAGCCCATCTGCCTCAAAGTTCGACGTACTGTGCGTTCAGAGATGCTCTTCTGCCCACCTTGGTTGTAACGGGTGGTTATTTGAGTCACTGTTGCCCTTCTATCAGCTCGAACCAGTCTGGCCATTCTCCTCTGACCTCTGGCATCAACAAGGCATTTCCGCCCACAGAACTGCCGCTCACTGGATGTTTTTTCTTTTTCGGACCATTCTCTGTAAACCCTAGAGATGGTTGTGCGTGAAAATCCCAGTAGATTAGCAGTTTCTGAAATACTCAGACCAGCCCTTCTGGCACCAACAATCATGCCACGTTCAAAGTCACTCAAATCACCTTTCTTCCCCATACTGATGCTCGGTTTGAACTGCAGGAGATTCTCTTGACCATGTCTACATGCCTAAATGCACTGAGTTGCCGCCATGTGATTGGCTGCTTAGAAATTAAGTGTTAACGAGCAGTTGGACAGGTGTACCTAATAAAGTGGCCGGTGAGTGTATACACACACATATATAAAGGGCAGATTTTAAAAGATTTCAAGCTACAGCTGTGTTTTTGACTGAGGGTACGCTGCACTCTACTCTCTGAACACCAGGGGGCAACAACCATCAAAGGACTTGTTTATGGGAGTCTGACTCAACACTTTGCACAACTGATGTCACTGCCAGCCTATAGGAGAGTGTGGAAGAGACAGCTCTACAGATTTATGAGGAGAGCCATACAGAGAGGCTACAGCTGAGAGGACAGGAGAATTAAGGGTATGCTGATGCAGTTTTGACAGAATAAGTGTGTGAGGGGAGCTTTGAACTGAAATATATAAATCAACAGGCTACAAAGTAAGGCTGTCAAAAACAGTTCAAAGTCTTTCTGTTCCCATGTGAGGCAGAAACACCCAGCAGGCAATGATTCCTGCAGAAACTGGTACCCACCATAGTTCAGAGTAAAAATACTGGCTGACGACAGGGGAGCTGTGAATGCAGAAGGACTGAGGTAAAGATTGTACTGCAGGGTGCATTGATCCGTGGAACTTCCTTTCCTCCTTTCATCCATGAGTCGATATGCTCCTCACTATCATTCTTCTTCTGCTGCTCTCTGACCTCCTCCTCCTGCAGGACTTTCAAAGACATGATGGGTTTCAGTATAGGCTCATCCTGCTGTTACTTCCTGGAACTAATATCTGCTCGAGTCGATGTTGTCTGGAAATCTTTTTGTTTTGTTTTTCCTGTTTTGTTTGAAGTCCTGTTCCCGAACAGTATTTCTGCGTGTTAAGTAGATTGCATTATTCACCGAGTTAGTGGATCTCCACAGAACCTCTGAATGAGCTAATGTTGAGTCTTAACACTAATAGGGTTTTAGCTTAATATTAATTTAAGAGTATATTTTGAGAACCAAAAGTAATCCTAGTTTTCAAAGAAATCTTGGTATAAAAAAAAAAGATAATTTCATTTAAGGGCAGAAAACTTACTGGTACCAGCCTGCCCTCATGTTAAAAAAGTGATCTACCCCCTAAAGTTAATAACCGATCGTCCCACCAAGTGTTTATAAGAGCTGATAACTTCAGGATTTTCTGCTAGAGAGCAGGATTCGTGGATCCATCTATTACAGCAAGTCCTTCTAGTTCTGAAGCAGCAAAACAGCCCCAGACTATCACCCTAGCTCCACCATGTTTGACTGCTAGTCTAGCTCTTGGAGTAATTTTGGTTGGCTGCCATTCCTGGGAAGGCTCACCACAGTTTTTTTTTTTTTTTTCATTTGTGGACACTGGCTCTCACTCTTTTCTAGCCTGAAGTCAAATACTTTGTTTCATCTGTTGTTAAGATTGGCAGATGACATGTTGCTTTTAGAGATTTTCTAGCCTACTTCATGTTATCTGACAGGTTCTGTGTAATTGATTTAATAGTTTGTACAGGTTTGGTAATCAGGTCCAGGCTGGAGTGGATTGCTTTTTTCCCTTTTGGCCTTTTTGTTGCACTTTATTGTGACAAACGGTTCCACCTACTGGTTACATTGAGGATTTTCTCTTTACAACCCATTAAGCACTGTAGAATAGTACTTTCATTAGAATTATTTTTATTTCACTGTTTCCTCAAGTTTAGTTTCTGGAGGTTTAACACACCAGGAAAAACAGGTGAAGGTTTTTTTAATATCTTCACATTTAAAGCTTTTAATTTAGCAAAATAAAAAATATCCACAAAGCCCAATTAGACAACTACCTTGTAAATTTAAGGTTGAATCCAGATTTATTTATAGATTTGAAATGATTTTAACTTGGAGGAAAGAGAAAGAAAAGCTACGCTAATGCTGTTGTATTATGACCTAAACTCATTAATCTCTAAGGCCATGTTTAGGAGTCATGGTAGTTCTTGGAAAATGTTTGAAAGTCCCTAATCTTTGAGGATAGGAATTGCACACAGCCTCTCCAGACTCTATATGACCCACCCCGGTTCTCCAGCCTCCACAGATGCCATCTTTACCCTTGCAGATGGACTAAAGCAGATGTGAAGGTTGAAGAAGGGAAGGAAGTGTGAGAAAGAAAGAGTTGGTGTTGTGGGAGAAACTGAGAATTAAATGTGTGGTGAGATAATCACCCCAAGAGGCAGCAAAAAAGAAAGGCGTTGAGGCGTGTGGAAAGGCTGTATGATAATCACAGTTATATCTACAGTTAATGATGTTTGACATAGACTTTCAGCAACATCATAAAGGTTGACACTTTTCTTTTTCCAGCCCATAAACTCCATCAGAAACTTGTATTTCAGCAATAGCAGGAGGCTTTTCCTCTTTTTATTTTAAATGAAAGTTCCTTTGATGAACCAGAGAAAGTGGAATACACTGAGAGATCGGTGTACAATACCTTCAAAAATACTCATTCCTTCTTTCACAAACACAACCTTCTATGTGTTTTATTGAGATTTTATGTAACAGACAGACACCAAGTGGTTCATAATTGTGAAATGAATAGAAATAGTTGAGGACATGGTTTAAATTTTATTACAAATAAAAAGCTGAAAAGCATGGTTTGCATTTATTTTTAATCAATGGAGTCTGCGCTTAGCAGAACCACCTTTAAGCTGCCAGGCTTTTGGGGTTTGTCTCTAACTTAATACATCTAGGAGCTGAGATTTTTCCCTTCTTCATTGCAAAGTAGCTGAAGCTCAGACTGAACGGACAGTGTTGCTGAGCTTCAACTTTCAAGTCCTGCCACTGATTCTGAGTTGGGTTTTGGTCTGCACTTTGACTGGACCACTCTAACAAAGTCAGGGTTTCCCCCACAGTATTATAAACCTGGCAGGCCGCTATGCTTTATTCGCCACCCCCCCCGCCAGGCTAAGTGTCGTTGGTTCACTTGAAATGCGCAACCCAAAAACAAAAGAACACATGCAAACAACTCCAGAAAATGCTAAACTACAAAAAAAATTAATAATTAGAAAACTAAAACGAAATGTCGAAATATAGAACTGAGAAAATGCTATTGTAGAAAAAATTAACTTGACAAACAAATATATAAAAATAAAAGTATGGATAAGAAATATCCCTTTTAACGTGAATTTACTGGCTTTTCTTTAAATGCTCAACATTTTCAGTAATTGCTTGTTGCTGCAAACGGTGCACACGGCTAAGGGAGTCTGCAGGGAAGAGGGGGAGTCGTAGGCTGTGGCCTGTGCAGACACTCATCTAACAGGATCTGTGCAACATGTTTGCTGTTATTTTCTCACCCTCCTCTCTGTCCCGAATGATGCTACGCTGGCCGCAGTCTGACGCACAGACAGTTACTCACAACATGCAGCATGTGGTCAGTAAATACACAGTGTAGCCGCACACAAGGCACGCTCAGATCGGATATTCCTACATACGGGGAAGGGGATGTTGAGTGTTTTGGTGCTTTAACTTCCAGCTGTTTGCAACATTTCTGCATCTGGCTGTTTGCAGTAGCTTCTGAATTGATCCAAATTAGGATTTTTCTTACTGTGTTATATTGCTAACTTGTTTAATTCATTTAAAAAGCTTTTGAGTTTTCTTGGTCATTATGACAACTTATCTCAGTAGTCTCTATAACGCCTTTTATTTTTTTCATAAAACATCCATAATTTAAAGGATTCTCTGGAGCTCAGTTTTTCTAGCCTGCATGTAAAATGCTATGTGTGGAGAAAAAATTGCTATAGACATCACCCTAAACATCCCCACTATGATGCACAGTGGTGGCAGTATCATGCTTTGGGCAATTATAAGCCTGGACGTGGGAGCTGATCAGAGATGATGGGGAAGATGAATGGAGCCAAATACAAGCGACACCAGAAGAAAACCTGTTAGAAGCTACAAAAGACTTGAGACTGGAGCACAGGTTCACCTTCTAGCAGGAAAACGACCCTGAAGGTCGTAAAGCAAGTCCTTTCTTGCTTTAAATGTGCTTTCTTGCTTTAAATGTGCGTTCACATTGAACGCGAATGGTCCCACATTGTCAGCAGTTTTGCTTGCTGTCACTCGCCTGACGTATCGCCGGCTGTTCGCACAGCAGGCGACAGCAATTGCAAAGCGGGCAACAAGCCAGAAATATAGCAGTACAATGGCGTTATCTAGTGATGCCACTCCAGTCTGCTCGCTCACTCTTCTCCAGGCTTGCTCCTTTCTGGACTTTTCTCAGTAGTAATAATTGGTTGAGTCATACAACTCACACTGACCGCAGACCGCTATTATCAGCTTTTCTTCCACGTTGAATGAAAACAGCTTCGTCTCCGCTGCAGTCCTTCACCTACATCACAGCCACACCCATTTCCTGATTGGTGGTCGCGGTGCAACAAGACACAAAAGTTCAGATTTTTCAACTCCAGCAACTGTCGCTTCGGATCCATTCCAGGTGTCTTGTCGCCCTGAGTTCGCTTTAATCACCAAAATCTCACGTTTTGCGTCGCTAGACTTGCCTCTGTGGCCTCGCTTGGCGTCGCGTTGTGTCACGTCGCCCCCATGTGGCAGCTGTGCATAGGGATATCGTGTAAATCTGTCGCTCGGCCTGCCACATTCGATCTGAATGCACCTTAAGACTGCTCAACATATTTTGAATACGCCATCATCACAATATCAGCGTGCGCAATATTCATAACTGGAAGGACAGCTTGGAGTAGAACAATCAGCTTTTGAAAACCTCCGGAAAAATCGCTGACTCTGCCTTTAAGAAGCCTTTCTGTGATCAACGATTAAATGTTTATCATAACACCACAGACGACATCCCGTGTGTTTGGAAGAGAGATCAGTCAGTGTTACACACCTCTGCAGTGAAACATGATTTTACTAATATTTGAAAACACAGAAAAGATATTTACGGAGGTCTTCACCTTCTTATATTAATGATTAGCAGGGTGGCATTCCTAACTGAACATCAGTCTCTGTGATTATTTCCTCTGTACGTACAGTAAAACCTATGAGAACAGTAAAGCTGTGAGATTTTCAAAAGACTGCCATCATTTCCTCATTTAGCTTCTTTCATGACTGAAAACGCAAAATCAATACGAAGCCACTTAGCTGCAATGGATTTACCTCCCCGTGTTATCTGCTGATAATAATTTCTTTCAACTTCTACGCAATACATGCATAAGATTGAAAAAAAAAAATTGAAAGCATACAGGTCTCTTCAAATTTGTTGCTGTAGCAAATAAATGTGTCCACTCTAAAGAGGGTTTTAGCACCTATGATGCATTCACCAATGTAGATCAGTTTTCAGTTCATGACAGAGCGATCAGGCCCGATGAAGCACAGAATGATGTCATTATGGTCCGAAGCTGATTTCTCAGTCCATCTCCTATTTACTTTGGTGCTTTTAGCTACTCACCATTTCACAGCCACCAGGAGATCTAGAGTTTAACTGTTGTGTTGCTTGACTCATTAATAACTAAAACTCTCACTCTTTTAACTAAAGCATTGACGTATATTCTCATTACTCCTCTTTGGTCTTCCTATATTGTTAATCTACAACAGCTTTATTTCCTGAGCCTTAACTATCTCCCCCATGTTTCTTTATGTTTTCTTTCCTTCAGTTTATTGTCAGCTCTCTTGATTGTGCCATTCACATGGATCCCAGCACGTGTCACATACAGGTGCAGCATACTAACAAGATGTTTGTGTAGTTCCTCCACCAGCTGCCACATGTATGAATTCATGTGGGGAGGGGGGGGGGGGGTGTGCAGGGAGGTAGAGCTTTCATGCTGCGTGTGTTCATGGTGCTAATCATCTAAACGAAAGTGGTCATTAACACCAAGGAGGTACAAGGTCAGCGAATACAGAAAGGACATGTGGAGGAGTCTAAGTGATGCATGTAAGGGAGCGGTTGGTATATCCAGCAGGGAAGCCCTGTGACTTTTCAACGAGCTGAGCTGGGTTTGTCCTCATCCCTCGGTTTAGAGTCAGGGAGTGACTTCATAGGTGGTGGCTTAATGCCCTGACAGCTACTGCAGAGATTCAGAGATGATCAGATGCTGCTCATCAGGAGGTCTGGCTTGTTAGCTGGTAGATCTCTCTTTATTCCTGGGGACAGGGATTATCAGGGCACAGGTGGCTGAAAGGATTGCTGGAAAAGTAAACGTAATGGGAGATGCATATGAGCATAAAGCATGGCACAAACGGGAGAGATGAAGATCAAGGTGGAGGTCTGGCTCATTGGCAGGACGTCAATAAAGTCCGTGCTGTAGAAAAAAATCCACCAGTAGTACACCGAGCTTCAAACTGGTTGTGCCATTAGACCTTTCTGACATACAAGATGGGCAAATATTTGTCTTTGATTAACACATTGTATCACTGAGGTTATTCATCTCATAGAAATAAAATAGTTTTTGATAGATGGACCTATACGTGTTTCCCATTTTCAAATAAGACCATAGAAGAGAACTAAAGCTTGTCCCTTTCAGAATCACTATGGGATTGGATATACAAGTATATCTGCACCCCATTGGTTGATCTGGATTACTGACACCTCTGTTGATCAATCAGTCAGAAGAAGGTTATGGCCATAATTGTCTAAAAACAACCCATGTCTGATCCAAAAAGAAAAAAAGATGTTTAGCTGACATTGTATTAGTTTAAAACCAATAATTAGTTGGTTACTAAGCAGCCATTTAGATTAAATGAAACTTATAAGCACCCCTTTGGTATTTAGTAACAGAAAAGACAAGCTAGCACTAGCTAGAGGTTTTCTCCTTCATGGAAGGATGTACCTTGGACTCAGTTCAATGAATAATGGAAAGCAGGTTTCTTAACAGTATCAACAAGGAGCTGTCCATCTAGCCATCCATTGTGTTTCACTTACCTGAGAGTTGGTTGGGGAGGGGTAAAAGGTCCAAGAGAGACACCCAGACATTTTTCTCCTGCTGGTTTCTGTTTCTCTGCTAATTTTGCATCATATTCTCTGGTGATGAACTGAGGCTGCAGGATAGTTCGATCTAGTTTCCAGTCAACTTTTGTTGAGAAAAAAAAGATATTTAACCTTTAAACTTGGCAATGCTCCTTTAAGTCTTCTCATACTGTTAACCATGGCAATGGACTCCTTTGATGCAAAAGATGTTAAACTGCAGGGGTGATGTGGAGGAACCAAAACATAACCGTGTCTTTGAGCTTTTTCCTTGGATTTTCAATCAACTATTAAAAAACAAACAGGCTCACAGGTTGTTGTTGTAAAGTTTAGGGCCATTTTATGCTTGAAGCAAATTGATCCTAAACCCCTGGAACCTGAAATCAGTTGACATCAAACTTTCGGAAACTATGACCCTGAGCATAATTTTTACGAAATTTGAGCCAGGAAAAATCTAAAATTTTAAAACTAAAAATGCGAAGTAACCCTGACATAAAATGAAAAACACAAATGCACACTCAGACAGTGGTCCTGGCACTTGAAGGAGTCCATATCACAGGAGAGTTGCTAATGATAAAGATGCCAAAGCGTGTGTGTGTGTGTGTGTGTTGGAGTGTGACTGATTGTTTTGGATGAGGGGCTGTGTGGCTTCCAGCAGATACAGTCTGTCTGTCTGGGAGGGCATCTGCTTCTCTGCTCCATTCGTCCTTTTTTCTCCCTGATTAGCTCTTGAGTGAGAAAACAAACTATAAACAACTGTCGGGTTAATCAGAAAAAAATACAAGCAATACATTTTGGGTCTTCCCTTTAAGTAATAAATCTTTTTACCACAAAAGTACATTCTGAAGGCTTTGCCTGAACCAGGAATTGTACTTGGCTTTTCCTTTTTAAGAGTAAAATTGTCAGCTAATATTAATCTCGATTCAAATCCTTTACCTGACCATTTTCAGAAGTGTGTGCTTGATTAGCCACTAAACTCTGATCTATGGCTCATTCTGCATAAAAGGTTCCTGCACTGAAGGGATGAACCACAGTTGAGTCCAAAAAACTCGAAATGAAAAACATTTTTCATAAAAGGACTAGACTTAAAGCAGCCATCCGTTCTTTATTTAGGTGTTCATTCATCTGCATCAATCTCTCTGTACCATCCCGCTATTATGTACATAATCCATCTATCTGTTCATCCTTCCTTCCTTATTTATTTACTCTCACTCCTGTCCGTCCGTCCATCCATCCGTCCATCCATCCATCCATCCATCCATCCATCCATCCATCCATCCATCCATCCATCCATCCATCCATCCATCCATCCATCCATCCATCCATCCATCCATCCATCCATCCATCCATCCATCCATCCATCCATCCATCCATCCATCCATTTGATAACCTGGTTCCTTCTAAAATAAGATAAGAAGAAATTTCTTTATTGTCCCACAATAAAAATTATGTAATTTAGAGCAGAAAAATGTATAAACACCAGCATCCTAGTTTCTGTGGATCCCTTTGAAAAACAAACTATTAGCTCTTGCAGATAAAAGTGAATTCAGTGAAGGCGAGGGTACACTGACACAAGCCAATTCCCTCACAACAGGCTGTACCTTGTTCTGATGGTGCCAGACTCTTGCGATTATAACCACTCTCTCTAATTACTTTCTCTCTCATTTACAAACACAGGCAGGCCTATGTTTCTTTTGTTTCCTCATCAAACTCTTGTTGACAGTAACTGGAATCGGCTTTAGTGTCCCAGCAGATTTCTTACTTGCCAGTGATGTAAATAATCTCTTGATTTCCACTAGGAGCTTTACTAAGATCCAACAACGATTTACTTTCAGCCCATTTGTGGGTTTGACTTGGAGTTTTGGACTTGATTCATTCAGCTGCCAAAAATAAATCTGAGGCTCTTATTATGTTTGGACACCTTCCTCTTATACACTGCTGCTTGTGTGTCTGTGTTTTTTGTTGGAGTCTGAGATCTCTGAGCACATCCATGAGTCATTCATCACTTTCATAAACTAATGGAACATTTTGTAATGGCTGATTTGGTAGAACAAGCCTCTAAATAAATGTCAATACGGCAGCACAGGTTCGTGTAATTTATTTAAGCTTACCACCCAAGCACATTAGATTAGAAGTGAAGTAAAAATAATTAATTTACAAAACAGGAGGCCTTTTTAAGAGCTGCGGTTTAAACAAACCGCATTTATCAGCCATTAATTTTATTTTTCATTGCATATCCATCTTAATGAATTAGAATGTCAATGAAAATGATTTTATGTCAGTAATGTAGTCCACGTCACTCCTTTTTTCATTATAAAGATTCATTACACAAAGCATTATTTATACCAACAGTTCATTTCTGTGAATTTGGATAATTAAGTTAATGAAACCCCAGAATTGTGTTTCACACAAATTTAGAATATTACATAAAACCACCCCAAAAATACAACTGTTTATTAATAAAATGCTTTATGGTCTACCCACTCATGGAGGAGTACTACTGATTTAAAAGTTGTCCGGCAGACGGTCCTAACTCTCCCCCAACGAAAACCACGAAAGGTCATTGCTAAGGCAGGAAGTGCTCCATCCAAATGTTAGATGTAGTCCAGCACATGGACATACATTAAGTAGGCTAACATTTCTGTATCGGAAACCTTTATTAGTTGTTCGTAATATTAGGCTGTATTATTAAACTGAGTTTTTAGGTTTTCTATCTATAAGCCGTAATCATCAAAATGAGGAGAAATTAGTTCTTCAAATATATTACTGTAATAATTCTATATATTAGATTTACTGTCTGAATTCAGTTGCTGATATCAAATGACATATTGATAATGTTCTGACTTGTGTAGATACACCTGTATATCCGTATCAGACGGATGTTTTCCTTCTTGTCTCTTTTGTTTTAGTCTCTCTTCTTCTTGCTTCCTTGACCCACAGTCCGCTGCTGGATTCCCATCCCTGCTCTCCTCACCCTTCCTCATAAAGGCTTTGGTATCAAGATCCTGTTTTCCTTTGTTTTAGCTCATGACATGTCGAATCACATTCATCTCTCTCCTCCTCCTTTACCTTCAGTCCTCATCTCACTGTCTCAGTATTCCCCTTGTTTTGATTTCAGTTCCCGACATTCATGCCCGTTCCTTTCTGTGCTCTCGCTCTTTTACTGTAAGACTTGATGGAACCCGACAGTCTTGGTGTTTTTTTGCACCAGTGGGTTTGATGTGCCAGTAACGCTCACAGCTCTGCAAATCATTCTGAACACTCAGTTTAGCTCTCACAGCTTACGCTGTGAAGAGTTATGATCAAAGAACCGACGATGATGCGGGACAGTTTGTCTCAACTGGCACAAATTTTTATGATGGACAATTCATTTGGAGTTCAAAAGATTCCTGTTAAGCTTGACCCTTTATCGGCGTAAAATAAAGTGTTTAAATAGATACGAAATTGCACCAGATTTGTAGCCAGTTTCCATGTATTAAAGAGGGTGAAAGAGAGCATGTCTCCTTCTCTGCTCTGGCAGAGCTGCCTTTATGTCATGGGAAATAATTCACTGTTCTTCTGGCTCAATTTTTTTAAAGCAGTGTTGAATGGGCTTGACTCCTGACTCAGTCTCCCGTTACAAAAACACCACCTTTAAGACGGTGTGTCTCTTTAAAGGTATATAGCCATGTTATGTTCTTATAAAAAAGACCAAAAAGCATTTGATCATGATAAAATAAAGTTATATACACCAAACCTCCATCATGATGATGTCTTTTTTGTTAATCTGCTTCTCTGTTTGGTTCTGGGGATGCACAGTAGACTTGAGCCAGAATGGTTATGGTAACTATCGTTGTTTTTTTTATGATCTAAGCTAGAGGAGCATGTAGATATTGAATACAAGGGGACCCAGGATGGATCCTTGGGGAACCCCACATTTGATTTTTGTCATCTCTGATGTAAAGTTACCTACAGACAGAAAAAAGTCCCCGTCCATTAAGTAGGATTTAAACCAGTTGAATGCTGTACCAGAAAGGCCGACCCAGTTTTCCTGGTGTTCCAAATGATTGGAGTGGTCGACTGTACCGAATGCTGCACTGAGGTCCAATAAAACCAGCACTGTGATCCTTCACAGTCTGCATTTATATTGATGTCATTAAACAGCTTGACAAGGGCGGTCTCTTTATTTTGGTGAGCACGGAAACCTGACTGAAAATCGTCAAAGCAGCTGGTCATAGTTAAGAAAGTTTTTAATTGTTGAAACAGCGTTTTCAATAAACTTACTGATAAAGGGGAGGTTTGAGATGGGCCTGCAGTTCTGCAGTAGCAGTTTGTCCAGATTGTTCTTTTTCAGCAGTGGTTTGATAATTGCTGTTTTTAGGGACTGGGGGAATACACCTGACAGAAGGGACGTGTTTATTATCTGAGTCAAATCAAGCACTATGACAGGCAAAACTTTTTTAGCTGTGGGTAGAGCATTAAGACAGCAGGAGGGGGAACGTATGTCCTATTTAGATTCTGCTATGAGGACAGCTGCAATCTGCTGCCCTGAATTGGTGAACCTCTGCATGGAAAATGTGGCTAAATTAACAGTGCTTGTTTTAGTTACGATAAATGGGTGAAATCTGATTATTCCCGGTTTTACTAGATTCAAATCTGGTAAAATTCTGTACAACCTGTAGCATAACATAGTACATTAGGAAAAATGTACAACTTAGTTATCTGAATTCAAAAAGTTTTTATCTGGTTGATGCAGTGTTTAAACATTTGCAGGTTATAGTTAGACTATTAACCCCCTATAAAATATATGAACTTTTTTATATATCGTCCTTTTCCACTCGGCTTCATTTTGTTGGTATGATCCTTAAGAGACTTTTCAAGGACAACAAGTATTGAGCTGGACCTTATTAACACGGGAAGTGTGATTGTAAATAAACACCTTTTGATGTATTTTTCTTTCCTAAAAGCCTTTTTAGCTTCTTTGCCATTGAAGTATCTCACTCAATGAAGCTTTATGTTCACTGTGGTGGTGTTCAATCACTGTTTTGGTTTCCCTTTATAGCTGTCACCAACTGATAAGAGTCTGGAGTTCGACAGAGACTTTCGCATCAGGCACTATGCAGGGGATGTGGTGTAAGTAGTTTAAAGTTTCTATTTTTTTAGAGAAACCTTTTAGCGATGACTCATCTACTTTTCTACACTTGTAGAAAGGACATGTATTCATGCCGTACAGCTGCTGATAGAAACCACACCTGAGTACATTAAGTTGTTCCAGAAGAAGATGGAGGATATTAAAGACCCACGCATTCAGATTTATCTAAGACAATTTTGATCAAATAGACTTTTATAAGCAAGGTTACTTTGTCCAATCAGTTCTCTGTAGAGAAATATTTTTCAATGCAGCCTCTTTTCATTCAATAATCTAACATTTCTTTGTTTACTCCCCTTGGGTACAGCAGTTTTTTTTCCTGCTGTTGTGACATACAGGTGCAGCGTTATGTATTAAGAAATATCAAGGTACTTTTTTGTAGTTTAATACTTGAAACTCCTACTACATTGAATCATGACCCACAGGATGATACATTGCAGGCATTTAATTGTTAATTTTGATAATACCGACTGAAATAAATGAAACTTTCAAGGATATTCGAGTTTATTGAGAGGTACATGTTTTTGCACTCCTATGAAAACCAGTATAAACCCTTGTCTTATTTATTTTTCTTTCACAGTTCACAGTTAGAATCTTAATGCTTGATATGACCTAATTTCAGTCCTCACAGCACCTGAACCTGACTTACATGATTAAGTCACACACCCTAAGCCCATCAGAAGGGCTCTCATGGAAATATGTTGAGCCCGTTTGTGAAGGCTAAGTGTCTGGTACCCAGGGGAGCAGGGCCAGACTGCCAGCCTTGATTGATCCCAGAGCTACAGTTATAAAAGTCACGAGGACGAAAGTGCCTCACTTCTCACAGTGAGGATTATAACAGCTTTGATATTTATGGAAGCTCCTTCACTTACTCTGTGTATCATCTCAAATGCACATTAGCACCAGGCTTTCATTACACTGGCGGAACAAAGCTAAAAAAGGTCCCCTTTTATTTCAATGACAACAATTTCTGTAATTGTGCTTTGATGAGTGAGTTGGTAAAGAACAGCATGCAGGACAGTATGTACGGACATTAAAGTGAGCGTCATGTCTATTTACCAGACTCTTTTTTTCCGACAGGTACTCTGTGGTGGGCTTTATTGATAAGAACAAAGACACTCTGTTCCAAGATTTCAAGAGGCTTTTGTACAACAGGTGACACACACCTTTAAACACCTCCACATCTTCTATAAATATTTGTCGCTTTCATTTCAAAGACTTCCCTCAAAGACCCATCCAGCTCTACAAGTAATCTGCTTTAACTTGGTCTTTTTTCCCCTTTCAAATATTATTTGGCTTATTTGAATTTGAGACATTAAATCCTAGCAAGTCATGTGTGCACTGTGGGAGTTTTATCAAAGAACCAATACAACATAATTTCTGCTGATAGGACTTTTAACTAAAATTCCAATTGTCCTTAGTTGTTAAAGCTAAAGTTGAGAAAAAGTGTTGTCTAAAAGTCTGCTTGAAGAAGAGAAGTTAAAAAAAGGGCTGCAAATGCTCTTCAAAATACAAACCTCGTTATTTCATAATGTTTCATTTGTGCAAAAGTAGTTTCCACATCAGTAACTGAAGTAAACTGAATATGGAAAAGTAACTATGCCCCCAAAACTGTTGATGGTGCCAGCCATTTTGTGTATCTGTCCAGAATTGTGGTAAAGGTTTAGTTTGCTGAATTAAGTCTAAAATGCATCAGCCTCAGCATCAGCTTTGGGCTCTGAAATCGATTAGGAATCTGGAATATTTTGCATAAGTTTCTGTGCTTTATTTTAAAAAGTCAACAGAAATAATTTTTTATTGCAAACTTTAAATTGTTAGTAGTGTAGCAGCTAGCTTTGCAATAAGCAAACATATTAAAGGTTCAAACATTTAAATTGAAGAGAATATACAAGGTTCTTCATGAACGGTCAGTATATTATCCATCATTAATTCAATTCAATTAGTCCAAATTCATCCCATATTGATTTATTTTTTAGACCTATTTGAAATTTGAAATCTCAAAATGTCATGTTTTTCTGACTTGCTCTCTTATTTTGTTAGCTCAAATACAAATAAATGGCACCCCTTTGAGATTTTATTTGTAAAACATTTTTAAAATCAGGCAGCCGTTGTACTACACATCCCAATAAAATACATAGGAAACAAAATGTAAAAAAGTTTAAGGCGTGTGAATAATTTTATAAAGCCTTGCAGACATGATGCTTAACTTAAGTCTGTTCATTTTGCTAAGTTGCCTTCATGCACAAACTGAAATTTCAGGGTTATTTCAGGTAGATTGAGTGGCCTTCTGAAGACCCAAAAGCTGAATGGCTGCTGCTTTTGTTGTTTAAAAACTAGTTGACTGAATAAATTAATAACTGGATTTAAACCGTAGCCTTAGAAGTAAGAAACTGCGGGAAAATAATAATTATAAAAACACATCAAAATGATTCATCATTGACACTGGATTTGCTTATCTAAGGTTGCATTTTATTTAGTAGAATATGACTGTGTGGGTCTCATTTTTATGCCACAGTCCTTGTAGTTTTTCCATGTGTTCTTTCTTTTTTCATAGTTCCAACCCAGTACTGAAGGGGATGTGGCCGGAGGGCAAACTGAGAATCACAGAGGTCACCAAACGGCCGCTGACGGCAGCAACAATCTTCAAAAACTCCATGATCTCTCTGGTGGAGAACCTTGCTAGCAAGGTGAGGATTATTTGTTCAGCCATTTCATGAAAAAATGTAAACTGTATGAAAGACAGTTGGTCAAATCAGACATTGCTCCATAGCTGTTATCATAATGCATACCTTTGTCCTTATAAAAGTTATTGTTGTGCACAGAATGATAGAAACAGCCATACTGTAGCTTGTGTATTTCTAGTTTACCTGGCCTAATTCGACTAGGTGTTTAGGATAGGAAAGTATTTGTTTATTTGATTAATTAGAAAATGTTAGATTTGGCTACAAACGCACAATCTAGGTCTATCCTTTTGTAAGCAATGGTGAGAGTCATATCTGGGGGAGGGTGCTACAGGAAGTTGATCTGAACTTTGACAGCTGTGAGGGACACGGGCCATGTTGTGTTGTGGTTTGTTTCTAGTCAGTGGCCTATGGCTCTCGGGGTCGGAGAGCCAGAGTGGCCGGGTTACAGGCTTGGCCTGCACTGTTGGACCTGGCGGTGGTGCTGGGTCTGGGGGTACCTCTTTGACCTGAGGGCCAACGTATCGCAGCCTGGCATATGGCATATTCTGTGGGGGTGCCTGTTTTCTGTCTGCTGGAGGCCACTGCTACCTTCAGGATCCCAAGCTACCTGCAATTTGTAGTGTTTTGGGTGGAGAGTGTGGCAAGCTTTCTGTCCTTCTCATCATCTCAGCAGTTTTGTACCTGCAGGTGGCAGATTTGCACACACAGGTCTGCTCGACAGACTCTCATCCACACCTACGCACACAGACATGCACCCACACAGATAATTCAGTTATTTGAGCATCACACAAATGCAGGTTTCCATTTCATTAATGTTACCCGTCTTTGATGTCAGATGCAGTTTTGATTTGATAAACTCAATCACTCAATTAGAACACCATCTAGAGACATCCTTTTTGCAGAGCAACCTTGCCTTGGCACATGTAATCTACCAACTTCTCCAAATGGTAGGCCAAAACAGGACACATTAATAAAAAGTGGCTTTCTTATGTGTGTGGGTGTTAATGGTCGACTCTCTTATCACCCTCACATATAAGATAAATTATTGCTCTGCCATCTGTTGGCCAACCAGTGAAGAGGTTATGTCTTCGAACGCGGCCTGTAGTTTGACAGAGGTGCAGAGCTTGCGGTGAAAACGTCTTACCACTCCTTTATTAGAGTGAGGTACAAGTGTTTGCAACATCAGTTAACAACTAAGGAATAAAGCAACTGTATTCATTTTTGTTTTTAGCTAATAGCAGTTAATCATCAGTCAATGTGAAAATCATCCACCACCAGCTATATTTTACCTGAAAATTTAAAGAAAACTGGTATTAAACTGTAATTTTAAATACTTCTGTTTGTGCGGTGATAAAAATGGCCTAACAAAAATGTATGTGATATTGTACTGTAACGTATAGGTTTTTAAGACATTTTTGACTGTATTATAATTTGGATTGAATTGAAATGTAGGATTTAGGATTTGGATCTGAATCTGATATTTCATGATAGGATATGTTAGAATTAATTGAATTTCATTTGAACTTGGACATAATTTAATTTCTTATAGCTGGATATAAATTAGACCCATTTCTCTTGTAAACCACCTTGAGACGACATTTATGGCTTTCCCCAAGCTGCTAAAAAGTAAAAATCAAGATACATTTGCCTCATAATGAGAGGAAGGGGCTGTAAAGGATTCCTTCTAAACTTTAAGTTATTAACTTTATAGTGCTTTGGATCGTCTCTCTTTTGCCTGGTTTCTAAATGTTTGCATTTGTTAATAACCCACAGCTGACCCGTCTTTTACGACCTACAGGAACCCTACTATGTCCGCTGCATCAAGCCCAATGACGTCAAATCTCCTCTCCTGTTTGAGCCCGAGCGCTGCCGCCACCAGGTGGAGTACCTCGGGCTCCTGGAGAACGTCAGAGTGCGTCGAGCCGGCTTCGCCTACAGACAGACGTATCCTCGATTTCTACAGAGGTACAGCAGTCTTACAAGAACTAAATTGACCCCTTGTTTTATAAACTATACAACAGGATCTTAATATTTTAGCATTTCTCGTTGGATTCATTTTATCTCATAATTTTCAAGTTCTGTTTGTATTGTTTGAACTTTTTTTTGACATATCAACAGTTGGATCAACTGCAACGAAAAGAGCTTTAAAAACATGTAGAAAAGTGACCGTTAATACAGATGTTTTATTTAACCAGCGAATAAGATTATTTTATCAACACCTCATTAATGTCTACCTTTAAGTCTGTGAATTTTATTGTAGAAATTAGACCAGATAATTAATAAAAATGGCATCAATTGCAGCGTCTTCCACACTTACTGTCAACTCTGGTAAAGATGTGTGAATAAGTTCCCAAAATAGATTTTGTTTTGTTTTAGAACCATCATAAAATATAGAAAAATCCAACCGTTTAATTTTAGTATATTTATTCAGTGGGGGAGAAATACTCGTATTGAAAATATGTTTCTTAGAAATAGAAAATCCCCATTAGTGCAATAATTGGCAATTGAAGCATTATTTGATTTATTTATTGTTTTATTATTTATAACTTTAGTTTTTCAGGTTGGTCAAGTTTTCTGTTAACCTTTAACTCCTAACTTGTTTCTCTATGCTATGAATATGATATGCATGTTTTTTTTTATCACTAGATATACAAAGCTGGACATGGAGCAAGTTTTATTTTTGCACCCAACACAGGGAGTAGGATGTTAAGGGAGACATTTGCTAAACTCTTCTTGGGATTTAACTGGAACTGGTCAGATCAGATGAAAATTGAGGTTTTTAACAACCCATATTCCACTCGGATAATTTTTTCACACATTAGCTCTTAACATCTTTCTCATCATCTTTTTTTACAACATTGAATTCAGCATATAAACCCAACCCTTTAACTGCTATGAATTATTTGGAATATCATAAAGGTATAATATCTACCCAATTAGAAATTGAAATATATTTTTATGTTAAAACTAAAGTACAGCTATGTTAACACTGGTGCATGTTGAATTTATGCATGAATCAAACAAGAAATGCTTTTAGTTTGAAAGACCAGTACTGTTTGTTATGATGGCATCATACCAGAAAGAGAATGATATTTTGAAGCTAAGTTAAGCATATTTTGTCTGAAAATTACGTAAAATCATTAAACAGGTTGTTATGAATCATTAAGTCCATTCGTCTACAAATGTGCTTGGTTATTAATCAAACCAAATACACCCTATAACAGGGGAATATGCACATCTATATTGTAGCTCCGTTCTGCGGCTTGCTTACCGTAAATGTCTCT
Organism: Fundulus diaphanus; assembly: GCA_037039145.1. Lineage (NCBI taxonomy): Eukaryota > Metazoa > Chordata > Actinopteri > Cyprinodontiformes > Fundulidae > Fundulus > Fundulus diaphanus. The sequence continues at coordinate 22,111,399 of CM073143.1, read as the reverse complement.
AACAACATATAGAAAGAAAAGCATGTAAGCTACCATTAACTCGTGTTGCTGAGATCTACAGTCAAGAAACAATGCAAAGTACTGAATGATTGAAAATGTGTCGGTGTCTAACATTCATTTGTAAACAGTGCAGTAATTAAGAGGGGACATAAATCTGCTCTGATTTACACACATCTACACCATGCTTTCATGACTTTAAGGTCTGGCTCCAGCCTCAGGTCTTTCAGTCAAGTCTGAAACCTTTGTTGTTGCACCTGAAGTCTCAGTCACTGGCTGGAGTCACAATTTCTGATGCGAAACAAAAGACCGTCTTTCTCCGAAGCCTTCAAAACGTTTTGCCGAAAAAAAAACAGAAAATAAGGAAAATGGGCCCCATTGGGTGGAACCATGTGGTAAATCTCAGCGTTAAATACTGTTAAAACTAACCTGTGGGTTTTACACTGACTCTGGCGTGTTAATGTCTGTAGCATAACCTTATTATCCAGCACCTATTCTGCCAACACATCCTTTATGACTGGCCCATCTATTTGTAAAAAGCCCAATCATTATCATTATTTAGTTTTTATTTTTCAGCAATCACAATATTCATTCTTTTAAGTAAAGGCCACTCCAATCAATCATATTTGAATGTAATTGCTGTGGAGAGCTGTTGATGACAATATTTTTATGTAAATTAACCTGTTTTAGTACGGCATCGGTAAATAACCTACACTATACAGAAACCTAAACTCATGCTATAACAGCATGTTTAGAGGCAATTAGTGATTCCTAAGATTTACGGTTTGTTCCATTATCAATAATCCTAATTATTAAAGCAGTTGACATAACGATAAGCAAGAATGTTAAATTTGGTGTTATCGCTCTCTCATACTGGAAGTTCAACATAGCACCTCATGGCAAAGAACTCATTGACTTTCATATTTAACAGAGAGCAGTCAAAGGTCAGAGGTCAACATTTTTATTCATCAAACCTTAAAAGAATACCGACCAAGTTTAAAGCCCACGCATCAATTTCTTAAGAGAAGTTTCTTAAAAAGCAGCATGTGTGAAACCTCAAAGGGGCAACGCCTCCACTATGGTTTTTTGTCAGTCCTTCAGATTGGTTTTGGTTGTTCCAATCCTCATAACGCTGCGTCACGTTTGTCAGTGTTTGCACTTTTGGGGTGCCGTGGAACAATTTGTGATTCTTATTTTTAGCAGCTTCTAATAGATAGATTTTTACTATTCATAACTCTTATACGAAATTTGATGCAGGCCTCCAAAAATGGTGTTCACCTAAAATGGCAAGAAGATAGAAACAGAATAGGTTTAATTATTCTTTTACTAATTTAGACTTATTATAATATTTCTAAATGCAGTTTTGGAATATCAACACGCTACCGCTGTTTCTAATGTTTTCATTTTCACGGCTTTGATTTTCCTTAGATACAAGATGATTTCAGAGTTTACATGGCCAAACCATGACCTGCCATCAGACAAAGACGCTGTCAAGAAGCTTCTGCAGGGCTGCGGGTTCGACCACGACGTGGCCTACGGCAAAACAAAGATTTTCATCCGCACGCCGCGTTCTCTCTTCAGCCTGGAGGAGCAGCGAGCTGAGATGGTCCAAAGAATTGTCATCTTCCTCCAGAAGGTAAGCACATGACCACATCATGCTGTTTTATTGACTTAATTGGTCTTGTGATAAAATCATGTTATTGCCATATAATCAGTACAGCTTTTCTTCTTTTCTTTTATGACTTTGTCCCTGATTTTCTTTCTTGTATTTGAACCCATTAACCACAATCCCTCTCATAGTATTTGATGATAATGAAAGATTTCCTAATTGCAAACACCCATTACATTACACCCCATTGCCACACATAAACAGAAATCATCTGATTACAACCTTGAAATAAGATTATGAGTATCCTCTGTTTGCAAGGCCTGAGGTCTTGTTCCTTTTGTATTACATCTGCTGCTGTTGAGCATCTAAATAGCCTCTGAGAGCAAATAGCCTGTGACTACATTAATTTGGACAAGCAGCGGTTTTGTAGACTGAAATCATCTTGTATTATTCGTGTTAATTTTAAATCTTTTTAATTTTGGAGTCACACGGTTTATGTGATATGTCAATCTAATATATGTTTAAAATATTTTCTGAATTAGGCTGCAACAAACAGGTGAGATGTTTGATGTCTATTTATTTAGACTTTTTGATGATTGCTGTGGAGAGCTGTGGTGTTGAGATTAGTTTGGCAAACTCGTTCCTCAAGATTTACTAAATGCAGGAGAGGCAGACAAATTGACTCATTGTAAAAATTATTATATTGTGAAATTTGTCAACACATGGATGTGAGGAATGTGGATGTTTGACCACCAAACTGATGAACTTTAGGTCTATAATTACAATGACCTTCACAATGAAAAAGTAAACTCTTCTTAGAAACATTCAAAGCAAAGGCCTAAATTTATAGAGCCTCTTGCAGCAGGTTTACACCATGGTCCAATAACTTTTAGTCCTAATTTTTTTTTTTTTGTAGGGAGATTTTTAAGCACAACTTGACAATAACATTGTACTGTATGTCCTTTTTTTCTGAAAACCTTATTGCTGTTTTTTTCAGTTTTGATGTAGATTAAATCTAGAATATTTTGATCTTAAATTATATATAAATGGAAACCAGTAGAAAATGTGAAGGTGGAACAATTTTAATACTTTGCAGAAAATGGAATTCATAGAAATATAAACTGAATCTGGAAAAAAAATGATTACCCAATCAGTTATCATAATAAATGGCAAGTTTCATTATTTACCACAATAATGTTGATCATGTTTTTTTTCTTCCCCATAATCAAGCTGCAATATGTTGTCTTTTGAGGTATTATATAATATCTGGTAATTTTGCATTTGCGGTTTATGCAGACAAGTCCAAATGTCTCGCTTCAAGAAAATTTCAGAATTTATGTACAGCATTCCTGCACAGTCTGGAAAGATTGGGGTTCGAGTTAAAGTGTTTTCCAGAAGTTGTAGTGGAAAAATTGTGGTATGGCTTTTAGGGCTGGACGATATAGAAAAAAAGCTTATAGATAAAATAGAAATCATATAGATCGATATTGATAATTATCAACAAAATCAAAACATATACTTTAAGTGCAGCCCTGGCCATTTTTAATGCTGTTGCTTAGCGACCTATTTTTAGATGCAGAACACACAAACATTGAATTCACATTCAAGCCTTTATTCAACCAACTTTTATCAAAACTGCAAGTTTTTAAAAAATGAAAAAGAACGCGTGCTCTCTGAACTCTTTGTAGGGGACAGAGCTTGGTTCCTGGGTCTGCATTTGTGATTGGTTGGGGGGATTTAATGATAATGGTAATATTAACCTACATGGCTAGAATGCAAAAGGAAGAAAAACTTTTATTCTATTGAACATTTTATTGACCCTTTTTTCTATCATTGATATACGTCTATCGATATATATATATCGTTATTGAATTATTATTTACTTTATTCCTTATCTTATTGTCTAAATCATCCATGATAGCCAGCTGGATGAGAAAACTCTGGATATTTCCATCTTTTTGAATAACTAAGCCAAGCCAACTTTATTTATAAAACACTTTGGCACTGACCAAAGTTCTGAAAAATAATGAATTATTAATTAAAAAAAACACATTTTGAACAAATAAGACATTAACTGAACGTAGAGGTAACTAATCCAAGTAAAAGTGGCAACATGAAACACAAGATTGACAAGAAGAAAATAGAAAAACTAACACTTCATACTGGTTTCAAAGCCAACAAGAAGAGGTGGTTCTTAAGAGCAGATTTGAAAATGCCGTTTGAAGAGGCTTCAAACTATAGGAAAGTATGGAATGTTGTTTGTTTGAAAATAATTGATTAAAGAAGACATAAGGTAATCTATTTGTTATAAACTACCAAGCACCCAGAGTTAAGAATATTCCCTTCAGTTGAACACATTTCAAATAGTCTGCTGTGAATATTGATCTCTGGATGTGTCACAGGATAGAGTGGTTGTTGCCCTCGTCATGCGTCAGTGATTTGATGACACTTCCTTCAGGCGAGAAGGCCAAGATCTTGGTGTTATGCTGCATTCGCTGATAAGCATCATTTTAGTATGCACAGTAAGAATTTGATGGTTTGTACACACTGACAAACACTCTGTCTGAGGTTTAAATTGAGAATATACAATTCAAATTGCATGACAGCTGGGAAAAAGGCAGTTTTGACTGACAGTCACGCTAATACAGTATCAGTTTATCTGAAGTGTGAGTGAGCTCTTGTGCATAAATCAAATACTATTCGTGCTACACTTGGAATTCATACATTTTCCCTGCCTGCCACTTCTTCGTGTCAGCAGATTCCTCCACATTGTGTTTTTGTATTCCTCCACAGCTTTAATGTGCACCTTTGTCTAGGGAAGCCTCGTCATGAAAGGGTTTTTCAAGGTTGGTTGGATTGGTTGAGCTATTTATTGATCTGGCTGACCCTCTCTCTAGAAAAACCCTATCCTGGTATCTCAGAGTGTAATCCAGCTTTGATCACGAAGGGAAAGCTCAGAGGAATTTCAGCTTTTCCACCAAAACCAACACCTCAGGATGGCTGAGGTTTTGCAGAAGCGGTGCTTAATCTTGGCCTCAGTGAGCTCATCATTTAGTATGTGCTTCACGTGCATGCTCACACACTCCATACTCTCAGAACATCAAATAAAAGCATGACAGCAGAATAGACTCCTGTATCTTTTATGCGGTTACTCAAACAACATCCCAGTTAGAGTCTGATCTGCTGTGCTAAGCAGTCTCCTTATCAGCACCTGGCACACCATCCAACCTTATGCCAGGCAGGACCTCGGTGCCAAAGCCACTAATGTATGACTGAGGCACATACAATCTGCTGGTCCTTATTTACTCCCCAGATTTATAATAATGCCACCTAGCTTACCCCACCAAACAACGCAATCTGTGACTGCGCAGAGCTCAAGTGGCAGCTCACGCTGCAGTTGTGTGTCTAGACTGGGAGAAAGCATGTTCCAGCATTTCTCACAATGTCCAAAGGAGTTTATCAGGGCTCCTTCTTAGAACCCCTTTTGTTTTTTTCCATTTGTCCATTGATTGTCTAAACATTGGGTACATTTTGAAGTGTTTTATAAATAGTGTTTTATGTTAGTTTTCAATCTGCATCTCTCCCCGGTTGAATAAATGGTCATGCAGACATTTTATTTAGATGCAACTGAATATTGACTGGATAATCTTCCTGGATGAGATATTCTGTCATAATTAAGGTTTCCAACTTGTAATATCTTCTATTAGATTAAAGAGACACGTGCAATTTAGAGTTTAGCACGATATCATTACTAATTTTAAGTTAAAAATGCTCAACAGCTTTTCATCATAACGACCAACCAAGGACTTAAAAACATCTTGACTTGAAGATTTTTTGGCTGAACACAAGGCTTTTAGTCCAGATCTGAAAATAAGGTTTGTATAGACCTTGGTAGGTTCGGGTGTTATTAGTCATAACAATAGGCAATGTCGGTTTCCTGAAATAATGCGAAAAGGGTCTGGAAATTGTCAGAATAAGTTGCCACGGGTGTGTTATTGTCGTTTTTAAGGGAGCAAGAGAAGATTTCACTCAGCCAGTGCGATTGTTTTTAAATTGATGCTCCTGCACATCCGTTTGATGTTTGCTTGTTTGTGCTGTAATTTAGTTATAGTTGCCTTGCATTTCATAACATATTATATTTTATATTGTTTTGGTGCCTTTTTGACCAGGGCTCTTATGAAAAATAGATTTTTTTAATTATTTTTGTAGACGTTTAGCTAGATAAAGTGTGTTTAAATGTATTTGGTTCTCTGAGCCTCTGCTCTGCTTTTATTCCTTCATATTACCATAATGCTTCCCGCTTTGAGGTGGGGGTGTAGCTTGTGTAAATGAGGGGTGAGGGCTTCTTCTTATCTAAACTTAATCCTGTATTTATGAGTTCTCTTCTAGCATTCACTGCATCTTTCTACTCTTTTTTTTTTTTGCTCTTTTTTTCTACTCTTTGTCTGACTTTATGCAATCCTTCACTGAAATCAAACTGGACTAAGCAGTTTGATTATTCCTACTTTAAGATACAAGATAAGCTATGAAAAGAATCCCAGAGTCCAACATAAATACTGCGAGCCTTTAAATTATACATATACTTCCCCCACCTGCTCCGTGTGTTCCAAATGAATATTTCATAAATCCAAGCTCACCCATCCACATCACAGTACCTGTCAGCGATTGTCAGAGTAGGGACAGTGATGAGATGACACCCCCCTCATGTACTCTGAGCCTCCATCCTAATTGCTTTCCAAAGCGTACGCGGTTCATGTGTTAAACTGGGTTTATCAGACATGAGGGGCGTTTTGTTTTGGCTCATCAGCTTTTGTAGAGAAGCCACTTGGGGTTCGTAAGGACAGTAGCTAAATGGAGAAGTCTGTAGGCGATGAAGACCTTTATTTTATCATTTTCAACGATACTCAGTAGGTGAGGCATGTCTGATATTCAATAAATAATGTAGTCATTTAAATATTTTCTAAGAAGAATGTTATTTGAGGGTTAAATCTTAGCTGCCCAGTTTCTGAACAGTCAATACAGCCTTGGATTAAAATTAGATTCTATTCTATTCTTACAGCCTGGAGATATCGTTGGTCTGAACAAAATCTCAGCAGAAACCGTCTCTGATCCTTTCATCCCTCCGGAACCTAAAAGAGGTTGTAGAAACCATTTCTAAAAAAGAAAACGGTGTTATGAAAAAATTTTTACAGGAAAGGATAGGTTTTTCCTCTTTCAGATGGAGCTGTGATCTATCAGTAAATTCATGTCGCCACAGATTCTCTTACTACTTTATTTTCAGTTATCAGACTCTTATTATTAATGAGATAACTAATTACCTAACCAAAATAAAAACATGACATAAATAATTACATAATTAAAAAACATTTATGGCTAAAGGTGTCACTCCTTATGTTAAAACGCGACCAGAAACTCTGAAACATAAACACTGTTTTAAGTCCATTTCAGACATGATTGCAACTGTTCTCTGAAATGTATTCTGAAAAGGGTGGGTAATTACTTTTTTTTTTTTAATTGCTTGGATCACACAGCAAGGTTTAAAAATTGTCGGCTGATTTTCGAAACCTGAGACACCCCACACATGACGATAAAAAAATCATAGATATAGGGTTGCTCGTGCAGTGTGTGGGATCCGGTCAAATGGCAAGCACAACGCACCCACTGATTTGACTCAGGAACATTCAGATGTCAGATGGGAAATCTCACAAAACCACTCGAGATCAAATGTGAGGTCAGAGTAAATAAACATGGCTGATGAGGAAGAACAATGGCGATAGTTTGTGGGCTAATTTCAACAGAAAAAAAACCCATTCCAAATAGAAAAGGCTTTGGGGAAAAGAGTGGAGAGGAGCTCTACATTTGCTACACAATGATATGAAGTTGAGTTGTTTTTTCTCCGGGTTCCTATCACCTCGCTTTCTGATTGGCTACACGTCACAGTCAATGGGCGGTGTGCTCGTTTGCCCTCAGGGAACACATGTGGAATATCCCCGATTTGAGGTCAGAGCGGTCCCGACGTCTTTTGAGCAGACTAGATCACTTTTAACACCACACACGGCAGGAATTTCTAGATACGAATATCTTAAGAGAGGTCCCAATAGTCGGGGCCTCCTTAAAATTGTCAGACGGTAATGATCGGGACAAAAATCGGGCTAATTATCCTACCGTGTGAACCCGACATAAGGGCCACATAAGAAACTGATTCCTGCTAAAGCCTAAATATTTTTTTCTTAACAAAAGCCCATATATTGTGAATTAACCCATCAAGCATGTTTAAATTTAGATTTTTCTCTAATCACACCAATTTGGGACATATATCTCATTCTTGTGCCCTTTTCTTACGTTAGGCTTACATTACCATCTATTCATTACTGATTAACTCAAACAAAAGTGACCTGCATAAAGGCTGTTCTGTTGGTTAACGTTTAACACACCCAAGGTATCTGTGCCTCACTACATTGGTACTGTTGAAGATTTGTTCTGATGCCGCGATGAATACTAAAAAAAAAAATCTTTCTAAGAAGGTTTTCCTAGATTGATCATGTGGTTAATTTTATTTTCCCTAGGCCAGTTTGACTGTTTGTTATTTAACGCTATATACTGCTGACTATAGGCAATATTCCTGCGGCCTATTTGGTTCAGTCTCGTTTAACTGATCGATGGAGCCAATTCATTTGACTCTTCAATAACAGCTCTTGGATGAGATTGTAATGTTTCAAATCAGTTTGAACGGATTTGTTTCACATCATTGGAGTGCATTAGCCCTGAGGTAAACTTTAACTTCCCAATGCAGCGAGTAAAAGGGATGTGGGAAACTTGTCATTGCTGTGGGGTTACTGGTGAGTGTGCCGCTCACATGAGACCTTTATTGATTTATGGTAATGACTGCTGCCCTCAGCCTCTTCCCAGGGTTTCCCTTTGACAACAAGAGGTCAGCAAATCTTGCAGCTTCACCAGATTCTGTCATACAATCCTGATATTAGCCCCCCTTAGAACGCCCCCCTCATTGAGTTTGCCAGTTAAAAGCAGCTTGATGTCCCCAGAGGATGTGGAAAGTCATCCGCTTGACATGGGTCCAGCCCACCTATTGGTTCTTCTCATAATAAAGTACCTGTTTCCTTTTATAAAGCCCATAAAGGGGGTGGTTTCTATATGTTGGACTGAACCTTGTACACTAGAAGCAAGTGTTTACCTTCACAAATGACTAACATTTTTAGTATTTCTAACCTGGAATAATTTGCATCGTCTCTTCTAAGGGGTCTTTCAAGTGGCAAAGAAGACATCAAACGCAGAGTTAAAACCACTAACGGAGATTTCCTCCTGTTAATCCCTCTTAAAAAAAGAGGCTGTTTGTCCTGTTGAGGATTTACATAGAAGTATTTTGCAATTTCCATTTAATATTCCTAGAGTTTCTTAACCGAATCCTTTCAGTTCTCGGTTTTTCCACCAGAGTGGCTCCAGTGGGAGCCCAGCGGTGATGCTTTGGTTTCTTGCTGGTTTAGATAAAAATACTTTCGACTGATCCAGCTTGAAGCCACATCAAAGCAGCACTAAAACAACCTCCTCTACTAAATTAATCCTGTATTTTAATTTTCCACTTGCTGTGTTCTGAGTGTCTGTAGTTTCAGAGTTTTTTTATCCTTGTAAAAGCTCCTCGTGACATCACCAATCTGACTCATGAAGCCTGTTATGAACAAGAGACTGATTGTTGATCGTTAACACTTATTAAATTGTCCAACTCTGGTCTGCCTTCATTAGTAATTATAAATGTGCAGAAGTTACACTATTTCAAGCTGGGTTTATAAACTCCAGTTAAACCGAAAATGTCAGCTTCCCAATATTCTTTGCAAATACTAAACACCATAGCACTTTATCAAGTCCTGAGGACCCCACATGCTTTACACTACACTCAGTCATTCACCCATCCACTCACACATTTACACACATCAGTGATGAGCTACACTGTAGCCACAGCCGACCTGGGGCAGACTGACAGAAGCAAAGCTGCCATACAGTCATCACCACTGGACCACCACAGAACAAACTCCCCATCTCCTGCATCACTATCGCCCAACACTGCAAAAAAGCTTACAGTCAGATTGAATACAGTGCCTCTGTGAACAATTTTAAGTCTTGCCACAGCTTCTGCATTTAATTTATTTCTGAACTTTTTGCTGTGCAAATGCATGCACATGCTTTGATCTGAGGCCTTTTGCACTCAAAAGACTTATTTCATTAAAGCTGAAAAGTTTTTGTTGCCTTTCTACTGTCGTCTACAATCACAGTGGTGCACGTTTTCTCTGACAAGGACACGATTTGAAAATGGGTTCCAGAGTGGAAGGATGCAAAAACTTCCTGGTTTCCGTTGTCGTGTATACAGGAAAAACTGAATCTGCCTGTATGGGGAAGCTCTGGCCTATGCGCACTATGACTGCAACCAGTGGAAAATTAATGTGCTCGTACACAGCATAACTGATGATGTCCACTTTAAAATACTATATTAGTGGTTTTAAGTTTCAAAGTCACCTGAAGCAACCGTTACACCTTGTCTGTTCATATAAACATTTCAGTCTTTTTAAGCAGGGAGTGTTTGCATACATGCACATGTAGCGTTTTAAAGAACATACTCCCTACTAGTGACGTGATGGGAAAATGACAATGTTTGAAGTTTCTTCTGGGGTATTGTGCACAGAGTGCCATTAATACATTATGTTGATTTTTTTTTTTATAGAAAAGGGAAAACAATCCAATTTTTAGTGGATCATTGTCATGTGCACAGGTGCTTTACCATCCCATTGTAGTCCTGGCAGTATGTTTAGGTTCGCCATCACGCTGGAATTTGAACCTCTGCCCCGCAGTTTTCTGCAACCTCTAAATGTTTTCTTCCAGGATTGCCCTGAATTTGGCTCCGTTCATCTTCTGATCTGCTCTGACCATCTTCCTCTGGTCCATGCTGTATTAAACAATCTTCACAGTATAACTCTGCCGCTGTCATGATTTAATGGGAGTATAGTGTGTTCAGGGTGATGTGCAGTATTAGTTTTCCACCATACATAGCATGTCCCCTAGATGGTTTGTGAATGTTAACAATGGTTTTCTTCTTGTATGAAGTACGCAATGGTTGTCCTGTCAACAGACTCCATCACCTGAGCTACAGCAGCGTCCCCAGAGTTTCAATGGATTTTTCAATGGCTGCTTTTCTGAGTAATGCACTCCTTGCCCGGCCTGTCAGTTTAGGATGACAGCCAGGTCTCAGCAGAGTTGCAGGTGTGTCACACACTTTCCATTTTTTAGACGATACACTGAACATAGCTCTGAGAGACCTCTAACGCGCAATATGTTTTTAACCTAATCCTGCTTTAAACACCTCCACAACTTTTTCATGATGCTTTTTGTTCCCCAACAAACCTTTGAGCCGTTCACAGAACTGGACTTATATTGTTTTAAATTTACACACCAATGTTATTAGTTAGGTTAAGGCTGTTAGAGTAAAGGGAGCTGAATACAAATGCATATCACACTCATCAGAATTTTATTTGTGAAAAAGCTTTAATATCTAATGTTTTCCTCCCACTTCATGACTATCCACTATTTTGTATTGGTCTATCACATACAATACCAATTAAATGCAATGAAGATTAGAGATTGTAATGTCTCAAAATGTGAAAACGATCAAAGGTTATGAATAACATTTTTTTTAGTAATTTGATAAACTTATATAATGCACATTGTTGTTGTATTTTGATTTATTTAAATTAGAATTGCTTTATGGCTTTTCTTTTTCGCTCTAGAAACCACCACAATAGATTTGAAATGAAACAACCAACATTTGCTTAAACTGCAGACTTTCAGCTTTAATTTTTGCATCCGAATCAGGTGAAAGATGAAGGAACTACAACCGTTTGAATGTGTGCCTCCCACTTTTAAAGGGACCAAAAGCAATTGGACAAAGTAGCAATTATAAATCAAACATTTCCTTTTGAGTACTTGGTTGCTTTGCAGTCAGTAACAGCCTGAAGTCTAGAAGATACTGGGTTTCATCCCTGGTGATACTCTAGGCCTCCACTGCAAATGTCTTCAGTTCCTGCTTGTTCTCTGTGCATTTTCCCTTCAGTTCTGTCTTCAGCAAGTGAAATCCATGATCAATAGGATTCAGGTCAGGTAATTGAATTGGGCATTGAATAACATTCCACTTCTTTGCCTCAAAAAGATCTTTTGGTTGAACTGTAAAGGCTGTTTTTAGATGTTTTTTTTGTTTTTATGCGAACACTAATCTGGACTCACCGATGGTTTACATCTCAGAGTGAATCCTCTGTATTGTCTCTGGTAAAGTCGCCTCTAGATTGTTGACATTGACACACATACACCTACTTCCTGGAGAGTGCTCTTGATGTGGCCCATTGTTGCAAAGCGTTTTTTCTTCACCAGAGAAAGAATTCTTTGGTCATCCACCACATTTGTCTTCCATGGTCTTCCGGTGTTGTTGAGCTCACTGGTGTGTTCGTTCTTGTTAAGGATGTACCAAACT